>OY986436.1:36448786-36988786 GCA_963920525.1 Dichetophora obliterata
ATTTAAAAATTCTGACAAGTACTTTTCTTCGATTTGAAGGAGAGCTTGAGGAGCACGAGCTTAATGAAATAAAAAAATTGTTTAAAATAAAAATAAGTACACAATTGTATTTCGTATCCCTAATCCACTGAAAATAAAAGAAGAAATTGTAAAACAAATTTAAGACTGTCTTTTATGTTAACATTGTGGTAATTTTTTTGACGGATTCGTAACGGATTCATAAAACATAAGAGCGATTCCTCTCAAAAATACGAATTGCTTTTTCCATTTTTTCGGATCCGCCTCGAACTCAGAACGGACTTCAGAAACGAATCCGTAACGGACTTCAGATACGAATCCGTTACGGACTTCATATACGAATCCGTTTCAGACTCTTTTGGCGGATTCGTAACGGGTTCGTAACGGGTCCGTCGAAACATAAGAAAGCGTAGTGCGTACTGACGGACTCGTAACGGATCCGTATCCGTTTTTGTGCACATTGGGTTTCGACAAACTGTGGAACACTAATGAATATTGAAATAAATAAAAAAGCAACAACAACAGATGGCAACCTTGGTAGAGTTGATGGCGGTAATCTATAAATAGCCTACTGCTTTAAAATGTCATATGATTAGTAGCCAATTGAGCATTCAATTTGTTCTATACAATTCAAATGAATGAATTCCTAATGTGTGAAATCATATGTAAATTTAAAACAATGAGTTGATCACAGCTTAATCACTCGAAGACTACTGAAGAGGAAAATGTAGCGATTTCCGAAACAGACTGTCTAGTCAGCTAAGTGATTGACTCTATACAGAGTTATTATTGTTGTTGTTGTTGCCTTCTTATAAACTTACTTGATCCAAAGCTCGCAATTTAATTCATGTAATGTTTCTACAATAATTTTTGAATCCTGAACTAATAATTTGCAATATTATATAAAGTCGTTTAATCACATTTTTGTCTACACCAATTATTTCCGAGCTTATTTCATAGTTTTGAAAGAAAATTCGGGCTGCATTGTCATTAGTAGTGTTTCCAAAGCCGGGTTTGGTCTTGTCAATAGTTAAGGATATTTTGTTATAAACATCAGCTCGATTTTTTTGCTTATTTGCTTCGATTATGTATTCGTTATCTCTATTTGCTCTCCACGAAATTACTGGAAGTTTGTAACCAATGTGCAATAAACACTCAAAAAGTCTTATCCACGAATGTAAGAGATAAACCAAAAGAAAGGAATTCATCATTGACAGGTCTCGATATCATATTATCGATATCGTTGAATTCCTTGCTTTTGGCTCCGCATAAATAGCACTCTAGTGCAGATTTGGTATAAGAGAAGAATTACAAACTGTACCGTCTACCATTGAGAACAGTGGCTTATGTTCAACAGTGTAGATTCGGTAATCAAAAACAACAGTGGTTGGCTCTAAACAGTTAATTTGAGATTTTATATTATTTTTTTCATACTTAACAAGTTCTTCTGATTCTTTTTCGTACTGCAGCTGATTTGGCCTACAAAACCTCGTGGATGAAGGCCGAGGATTTTGCTATCAGCTATACTCAATGGAACTATAGACGTTAAAAATATATATTTGTCTTCAGCTTTATCATCAACAAATTTTTGCATATACTGCGTGTGGCCACTACTTCCATCAAACCCCTATTTTGAACATAAAACTAAAGCAAATGTCGAAATATTGTTTAACACGTCTTTCTGAACTTCAAGTAAACGTGATAATGTGTGGTCTAACAAATTTTGTAAAGGTACATCTCTCTTCTCTTTCTCAGAAACGTTTACACTTTGTGGGTAACATTTTTTCTTTTCTCTTTGGATGCTCTTGTACGAAGGAAACACTTTAACAGTATAGCTTCGAATATTATTGTATTTCTATTTGAAAAGCTGTGACTCTATGATTAAGGATTAAGCATCAGTTGGCGCTAGTTTTTTTAAACAAACAGTGTTGAATTTTTCTTCAAGAACATTTGTTTTTGCAATTGTTTTTAATACATGCATTCTTTTTTATTCATTGTTCATCGTAAATGAATTAACAATTAAAATTCAAAATGAAACATAATCAAATTTAACAAAATATATATAACAAAATATATAGTATATGTTTTTGTATTTATTTGAAATTTACTTGAATTGAAATCAAAGTTTTATTTTCAAAATCATTTTTTTAAAAAAGCAAACAGTAATTTTTATTTTGAACTTGGATTATCAATAAAGAAGAACCATATTTCCATATTTTTATGTATCGTAAAAAACGATATTTCAATTCCACGAACTACGACCCATTTTTTGAAATATATGAACCGTTACAAACAAAATACAATGCAGACATAAGTGATGATCAATTCTGGCCAAAAAATGGATATCTGCATGCTTCCAAAAATTGGCAATAAAGTGAATTCCATATCGCTTTTTTACGATATTTTGAGTTTAGTCATAATTCCTTGTGATCACAGATTTAATTGAAATACTGCCAGAATAAAATTTCCTTTGCGCCTTTTAAAAAAAAAAATTACTTTGAAAATTACATTGCATAAAAATAGAGGTTAGCTTAGTTTTTTGAAAACAATACATTTTTAAATACATATAATGTGAAAATAAATACTGCAAAAAATAAAATAAAATTCATTTTAACTAATGAAAAAAACAAAATAACGAAATCTTTAACCGTTTTCTCAAAGTAACAACTTGAATTGCTAATTCGAATTTCTCAATTGCCTAAAAAAAAAAATCAAAATGTGTCATATTTGGACACGCATATCTTCCAGCAAAAAAACGATAAAATGCTAAAAAATTACTAAGAGATGTATAATTTAATGGAGAATATAACTGCGTTTTTGTTTTTTAAAAATTGAATTTTGGATCGAATTTCAAAAGTGCATAGTATCGATTTAGCTCAGAGCACATTCAACAGGTTTAGTAACAAACATGTTGACTACAAAATTTAGTTTCGATCTGATTGCATCTTCCTGCTCCGGTTTGTCCTTAAAATCAGGACATTTTTTAAAAATTAAGCGTATCAAAAATCTTAAGAAGTGATTCGGTAAGTACAAAAATGAAATGGAGGTACACAAGATTCGTCCTGTTCTGATCATATCTTCATGCTCGTAGATATCCTTAAAAATTACATAAATTATAAAAAGAATTTGATGGCAAAGAGTTTTAGATAAAGTTATAAAAATTACATAAATTATAAAAAAAATTTGATTGCAAAGAGTTTTAGATAAAGTCATAGGTACTTACCCAAATTATAATTATATAAAATTTTTTCGATGCAACGTCATCTGCTTATTCCAGAATGTCCTTGAAAATTGCATATTTTTTAAAAATCATAAAAATCTTCAAGAATAAAGCTATGTTCACACTGAGAGCTAAATGCGTATTTACAAAATCCACATTTACGAACGGCTTTTTACTCGTTAAAGGAGTGACAGGGACAAATATATATAGTAAATGTTCTAAATGCGCATTTAGCTCTAAGTGTGGACATAGCATAAGGGCCAAATCAGCTGATAATAGGATAAACTAAACACATACAAAATTTCTTTACGATCTGACCCCAAATGCCTACTTTAGAGTGTCCTTAAAAATAGCATATTTCTAAAAATTCTTTATATCGCAGTAAACATGATAAGGATCATTAATTAGAAGATAAAAAAAGGCATATTCGAAATTTGATCTCGATACAATTATATTTTCCTTTTCCAAAATATCCTTAAACATCACGGTGTCCAAGTAAATTTTATTTTTATTCAATAGTATTGTCAATTTCAATATATTTATGATCGCTGATTCCATTGGCGTCGGAAGCGGGGGAAAGGGGGGCAGTCGCCCCTTCCCCCACTTTTTTAGCTAGATAAACAATTTAAAAGGAAAACTTAAAAATTTATTCAAAATATCAGTTTTTTTCACAACGATAATATTTTTGTATTTTATATTTTCCTCTTCTTTCTCTCTTCTTCGTAAGCATGCTTGCGGATAACCATTTATTTTCTCTGTGTTTGCAAAAAGATAGAACAAAATGTAGAGTTTCTACTGCAAACCCACCACTTCAGTTTAAAAGCACCCTTAAGTATGTAGCTTAATGCTTGTTAATTTTGCAACTCTGGTAAGAAAAAATTTGACATGTTCTTAGGGGCTTTCCATATTGGACGACATGTTGTACGATAAGTTAGATGGAAAACAAATGGGACTATTTGATTGAGCGTTCGAACGATCTAACTTGTAAAGCAACATCATTAATTGCAAACTCTCAAGCAGAACACATCCGGCTAATAGCTAAGCAACTTTTAGATGCCCTAATAATTGAGCAGTAATTTTACATAATTGTACAATATTATACAATCGGCAGAAAAAAAACAAAAATTTCGACTATCGCCATGTTGGTCCAATGTTTTGGACCATGCGAAAGTCCCTACTGTGAATTAGCTGATGAAAATCCACCTCGACGCTTTGAAGAAACATCAAATCCGGTTCCTGTAATACAGTTGCCATTATATGATCGGCTACGAAAAGATTATTTCGAAATTTTAGTTCTTCCCTCAAATGAGATAACGGGATTCGATCAAACAGGTTGATATTTTACTTTTTTTATTTTTGCATGTTTACACCAGCTTCACTCAACCGACTCACTTTGATTTAACATTCGGTGAGTCGGTTGAGTGAAGCTAGTGTAAGCTGGCACTTTGTAAATCTTATTGTACATTTGAACAGATCTTGATACTCTGGAATCGTTGGAAAATATTGTAATCGAAGCCTTCAACGGAAAAGTGCCTTCTGAACAAAATCTAAAAACAAAACTAGATCTTTATGCAGATGACTTTTTTGCAGATGAAATTGCTGAAGCAATTGCCTGGCCAAACACCTTGAAATTATAGTGGCATTGTATCCCAATTTGCGAAAAATTCTGATACTGTAAAAAAACTATTAAATGAAGTTGAAAAACTTATTGCTTTGTTTTTGACTGTGCCTGCATCAGCAGCTTCATCTGAGCGTTCTTTTAGTGCACTAAGACGACTTAAAACGTATCTTCGAGCAACTATGACACGGAAACGACTCACTCATGCGGCACTTATACACATTCACAAAGATAAAACCGAAGAATTGAATTCGATGGAGGTGGTGAAAGAGTTTGTTTCACGCAAGGACAGAAAGAAACATTGTGGAATAATTTAAATTGATATAACTTTTTGTACCTTATTACATTTAAACCATGTAAAGATATACCTAGTCTTGCTTTATAAAAGCAACCATTATTTCTTATATTTTCATATTACCATATGAAAGATCCTTTAAAGAATGATCTCTAATATTAAAATTGGAAGAACTTTTAAAAATAATGAAATTTTAATATTTTTTATATATTTTTATATTTTTTTTATTTTAAACTAAAATAAAAAATTTGTTTATTCACATTCATGTTCCTTTGAAGAACTTTTTTGGTGAACTTTTTTTTGCACCACCATTTGTATTGCCCCCCATTTGTACTGCCCCCCCAGATGAAATTAGCTTCCGACGCGCTTGGCTGAATCCAAATCTGGCAACAATGTTTTTATATATCTTAGGATATATAAGTCTAGCTTTTATGAAAACACATAAAAAAAACAAACTTTTACTAAAATAAAAAAAAAATAAAAGTTGCATGTTTGCTTGTTTATCCATCTCTTAGGTTTCAACAGAGTTTCATGAAATTTGGAATATAGGTTGAATAGGTTGTAGGATATTTTGAAATCTTCAAATCTTGAGATTGCATTAAATACTATTGCATGTTTGCTTGTTTATCCATCTCTTAGGTTTCAACCGAGTTTCATGAAATTTGGAATATAGGTTGAATAGGTTGTAGGCTATTTTGAAATCTTCAAATCTTGAGATTGCATTAAATACTATTGCAATTATAACGAAATTTACAGGTAACGCCAGTTTCTACAGGTAACGCAAATTTTTCTTAATGGTTCAGTTGACAAGTTCTTTAATTTTGATGGACTGAAAAGGATCTTTACAATTATTATAGCTATGAATAACATTTTAATTTTTGTGTGTAGTACAAACTAAAAATTTTTAATCAACATTTTTTGTAAAAGCTGGACTCTCAAAATTTACTATAAAATTTTTGAAAATTGCATACAAACTGAAAATTTTTAATCAGTGTTTTTTATAAAAGCTGGACTCTCGAAATTTGCTATAAAATTTTTGAAAATTGCATACGAACATACTATTTGAACAATGTAAAGTAATAGATAAGAGCTTACTGTATGATTCAAGCTTTATTGAAGAATTTTACCATTATCCATTTTTTTAATTATTATTCATATATGCCTTAAAACGCATACTTTTGTTTTAACAACACCACACATATCTTAAGATCGAACATAGATAAAAAAAATTATGTTACCAGAATCGGAATCAACATTTATAAATCTACTGAAATCGATTACAATATTGAAGCAAAGTTTAATTTTTTTAACACTGATATTTAAGGACATTTTGGAATAGGAAGATGTTGTCACACGGAGACCAAATTTTGTATTGAAGATTCTCTAATTTATATTTATTCATTCTGCTCATTTTTATTGCAATAAACTTAATTTTTGGAAATCTATTTTTTTAAAATACCTTCTGCAGCTGTAGAACACGATCATATCGTGATGAAAGTTTATACTAGTAATCACAGCTTTAATGTTTATCAATTCCATTCATTAGAATTTTTTTAAAAAAATCTTTCTAAAAAATGTCTTGTTTTTGGGTCAAAACCGGAGCAGGAAGATAAAGTCTTATCCTTTTAAAATTTTATATCGCTAATGTATGACACCATATCTATCGATTCCCTCTGAGCCAGTACGATACAAGAGTAATTTATTTTCATATTATCGCTCCGCCCTTATCCACATATCAATTGCTCTTTGTCTGTCTCTTATGACTGATAAACCGTAATGAATAATTTGGAATATTAAACTTTTCACAGAAAGTAAAGTTGTTACTCTCTTCGAGGTAAACCAAATCAGCAGAAACTACCCCAGTGCTCTTAACAAAACTATTCTGCCATGAAAGTAAAAAATCACTTTTGATAAGGGGACAATGTAACGAAAAGGGTTAAAATACAAAGAATGGTTTGTGTTCATGCTATATTTTAAATTTGTTTAGTTTAGGCACACACCGTAATTGCATCAAATCTTACATTACTCGCTACTAGGGCGCTGTACTCTTTGAAATTGCTTTAGCTATGTTTTGTGTATAGGCTTATGTAGCGTCTGTTTCTGCAGTAAATAGGTAGATGTCGCAAGCTATCACCCCAACAAATAAACATTAAAAGCTTTATTCAAGAAAAGCACACCATCAACAAAACAAAAAAACGTGAACAGGGTCGTAGATAGTAAACTGTAAGAATACATTCAAACCAGGAGGTCAATTTCAGTTTTGCGTTGAAGTGAAGTGAAAAAAGCTTTTCACAATAGTTTTTATTTAAAGATTTTACTTTTTCACTTCACTGCGCACAAAAACGCGATTCTTGTTCGCCTAATGGAAAGTAGTTGCTGAATAGCATTTGAGAGTTGCTGAATGTCTATTAAACAAAGCTTTTATGAAAAATAAATGTAAACAACGTAGTATATGTTAGAAAACATTTACAAAAATGACTTTATTGAATATGATGCTGACTTTATTATGGCTTCAACATTCTTTTTATTGATTTATGTAGAGAAAACCCAAATATTTTGAGGAGGAGACTTCGCGATGAAGAAAACTCATTCACAAGAATTGCGGAGGAACACTTCGACTTATATCGCTTTCCCAGAGCTATAAACTTGATTGAGAAAGCAAACCTATATATTAAAAATAAACTATAAAAAGAAAGATATAATAAATTTTGAATAAATAAATATAACCAAGATAAGTTTTTCGGTAGCATAAAATAGCTGAAACTAATGTAGCAGGTCGATAACTCGCGTTTTCTACCGGCGTTAGCTTTGTTTTCATTTCATCAAAAAATAAACAGCTGTTGCCATTTTAACACACAACAGGAATCGCAATTTTCGTGTAAAGCTGAAAACACTTTTCATAGGATGATAACGCAGAACGAAAATACGAAATGGGTATGGGAAACCAAGTATCCGATTTATTATTTTGTTTGCTTTGTTTGTTTGCTTTATCTTGTACTCTCTTTACTGCGTTCGTTTACAACAGAATAAAATAGAATGTGTTCTTATTAAAAGTAATTACTCGACTACATTCGTTTATTCTAACTATTTTTTTGTTCTCACTCGAGTTTTTAAAAACTCCATTTACTTGTTTTGCTCAAAGGGGTAAATCGGAGAAAACGAGTAGTATTCGAAACACAATTTCTGCAGGAATTATTTCATGAAAAAATAAATTTAAATGATTTTTTACTTTTGGTTTTTCATCACACATATCAATTGAGAAATCAAAAGAAAGAACATTTTCCGATGCTAGAAATTTACTTTCAGAAAAGATAACATTTATTTGCAAAAATTCTGCAACAGTTGACCAAATATTGTTCTTACACTTAAACATTTCTAAAGAGGACATTTCCTTAGCATTGCAAAGAGATGTCATAATTAATTAATTTTATTTTTAAAGCGTTAGAGTTAAATCGATTAAATACATATTGACATTTTTGCGCGAAATTATCGTATGTGGCATAAAACCAAATTTTACAATAAAGTGTTTTTTCTACTTTTATGTCCTTTAGCCTTAAATATCATAACCAAATTTTACATGTGCTTAGATAATTAACTAATTTACTTTAAGGATTTCTGCTATAATTGTTTACCATGTGATGTCCTGTGGAGTGTATAAGTTTTGCATAAAAAAGTCAATTTCGAAAAAATGGCACACACGTTAATTTCGCGCAAAAGTGTCGATATATCCAACAAATGATTTGTTAATCTTCTTAAAAATTGTCCTTGACTAGGTCACTTTTCCTGTGTAATTAATGTTACATAATATGTAGTAATAATAAACATACTGAAATATATTTACATAATTAATTTAATTTTATTGTTAATTTGTTCAAATTGTAATGTTTCAATTATTTTAGTACAAATAAATTTGTGTATTTTATTTTTTGTTTTTTATTTATTTAATTCAGTCTACTGATACAAGATTTTACAGACTATTCCATAATTACAAAAAATATATCCACCAATTATAAGTGATATCTTATATTATTATAATATAGAAACAGCGAAAATTAGTTTCACATTTCTAAAACATTATTTTTAAGTACAATTAAGTTATAATTCCGGAAAATTTTGTTTAGGTAAATTTGTTAAAAAAAAAATCCTGAAAAATATTCGAAACACTCTTTTGACTGTATCAATTATTTCTATTCTTTCGAGTAATCATTTCAATTTTTTTCGTCGTAATCTGTAATAAATTTACTCTATATTCGTTTTATGCTATGTATTTATTTTAATCTTATTCGTTTTACTCTATAATCAATTTAATCTGTATTTGTTTTACTCTTTTCAAAATTTATTTTTAAAACATTGTAATTCGATATGAGAGTAGAATAAAAAAAGCATTTGAACAACAAACCAATGTCTAACAAATACATCCGTACAGCTCTTTAGTAGATGGGGTACACGGGAGAGCTGAACTGCACCGTATGCCACAATTTTAAGGGCGGCATTTAGGTATCTGTCATACAAAATGTAAATGATAGTGAGTTTTTTTTAATAATTTAATTTATTTTATTGAATATAATCAAAGTAAAGTGCACTAAGAGCTTTGCTCTTTTATAGTACAATATAAAAAAATTTAAAAAAACATAATAGACTTAAGACCTAAAACAATAATAATAATAACTCATAAATTTCAAAACAGAGAATAATAACAAAAATTGTAAATACAAATTTACTTTATTTAATTTATAAACACAATTTAAAATTCAAAATATAAATTAGAGAAAAAGAGAGGTGAAAGAAAAAAAGCCCTTACAAAATATAAAAACAGAAAATAAGATAGAAATCTGAGATAAAAAATTAGATTAAAGATAAGTGAAAAAGGAAAAGGTAGATTGCCTAAAAGATACTCTCCCACTGATCTCCCTAAGCCAGCATGGCAGACTATTCCACAACCTAATGACGTTGATGAAAAACATATGGGAAAAGTTTAACGAATAATGCCTCGGAACTATCATGATGCAACTTCTTCTAGACATGCCAAACTGAAGTTTTTCATGTAGGTAGCCTAGTGTTTTTTCGTAAATTAGCTTATGAAGGTATATACAGTTTCTAGCCTTAAGATAAGCTATCAGTCCACATCCAAGTATAACATTTCGGAAACTTCAAAAACGATAATATTTACGAAGGCCATAAACATACAGCGTGGCATAATTAAATGCAATTTGAAGTTTTAACTGTGACAAAGAGCTTTCTCCGCAAAATAGTGAAAATCGATGGAAAAGTAAGAGAAATTGTTTTTAGGTTAAGAGTAAATTGTCGTTGCGCGTGTAATACCACTTAAGGTCTCTGCCCACTTGCGGCACGTAACGAAACGACACGAAACTACAAAATTTAACTACCATGTGTTCTTATGTATACATGCTCACTAAGCGACAATGAAACGGCAACGACTGTTGACGCCGACGAAAAAGCCGGTGGAGATCGTTTCAAAGAATTCTGACAGGCTTGTCGTTCTCTTTGTTTACAAAAATTACAATGGATTCCAACAGTTTATTGTGCAAAGTAAAAATTCGACATCGATATGTCGTTTTTAAAGCATAAAATCAATCTTAAATCTATGATTTTATCAGTTTTCTACATCGTCATCTAATAGCAAAGCTATTTAAGCTAATTGTGTACTAGAGAATTATGCGCTTATTGTTTTGTTTAATTAAAATTTTTGTTGCCGTTTCGTTAAGTGTGCATTGATCATTACGTTGCCTTTTCGAAGCCGGTTTACAGTCGTTTCGTTACGCGCCGTAAGTGGGCAGAGACCTTTATCCGCCACTTGCACATACACACATACGGTGATAGTGAATTTATACAGGAGTACAGAAAAACTGATTTTCTTTTAAACTATGGAATGGATTTTTAACTGAACTAAACATTTATTGAATATTAATTATATAGTAGCTTTGTTCTTAAATAAGCATTTAATGAAAAATAAAAACGAATGAATCAATCATAAATGATCAAAATAAAAATTAAATTAATTTTGGCCTTTTTGCAATACTCGTGGTATTGCAAGTGATGGATATGCGATATTGCACGCGAAACGATGAAATAAAAGAAATTATTGTTTTTTTAATATTGTACATGTTAGAGATTGGAATAGTTTAAACGTTTAGAGAAAAAAAAGGCATGTACATTAGCGTTATTTTCGTAAATATGAATGTTTATAATAGTTGTCTTGTGTCACTTTTAGGTAGAAAAATTTTGAAAAAACTGCTGAACCGATCTTTCTGAAATTTTTAATTTGAGGAAACATCTTGAAAGTGTTTCTGTAAAGTTTAAGTTTGATTGGATAAAGGGTGTGGTACCACCCATACGACCAAAATTTGCACTCTCACCCATAAACAAGGAAATATGTCAGACAGTTTTGACCAGGGAATAGAAATAAACTTTAACAAACAGCTCGTTTTTGATCTGTTCTGTTTTTTTGTTGCAAAGCAAATTTTAGAAAAAATTTAAGAAAGTATTCTTTTAAGATATCAATGAATTAAATAAATGAAAAGAATTTGGGTTCGTATTTTTACGAATCTTAAATTTTATTTTTTTTTAAAAAAATTTTATTGGACAATTTTTTGATTTAGCAGACTTTGTTTCTACTTTGCGATTTTAACAAAAAAGTTATACTTCTATGTGAAATAATTGTAAATTTTTTTTTGCATATTCATAATACTGCAATTTATGTTTTGTTTTAATATGTAGGACTTGGAAAATTTAATTTCATACATTTTTCAAGCCAAATTTTAGAGGCGTGGCATATCCACAAATTATAATAATATATTGCTGAGTCCTTTTAAGTACAAAATAGTTGTACTTTGCGCTATGATTCTGTATACTTAATTATCTAAACTTTGCAACCTGAAATATTTTTTAATTTTGTTTACACCAGCGACACTGTGCGCCGTCTTAAGAAAAAAAAAAAAAATTGTGGCATGCGTCAACAAACTTTTTTACTGGTGATCTGCAGTATTTTAAAATTGAAGTCGTGGAAGCAGCAATGCCAATCGGTGAAGCGGGGTATATTTGTTACTGTTTCGGTTTTAGTTTACACTGCGAGGAGAAATAAAAAAAAGCAAATATTTTATGAGCTCTTTTAACAACATCTTTTAACACCATTATTTTTCGGTCTCTCTGTTCGGCTTCCTAGGGGTTGTGCTTTTGTTTAAGCTGAAAAGCTATAGGCAAATAAAACGGAATGAAGATTGAGCTTTAAAAAAAAACAGATTAGATCAAAAACAAACCGTTTGTTGAATTGTTTATTTGCATTCCCTGGTCAGAACCGTCTGCTGTATTTTTCGTTATGAGAGGTACCACGACGCTTTGTCGTGGAACTGAGGAAGATGTTTCAAGATGCTTCTTCAGTTTGAAAATTTAATAAAGAATAGTTCAGCAGCTTGCGAGTCTATATGTCGTCGTTGCAAATGTAAACTAATGAATCTGAAAAATTTCATGTTTAGTTTTCCATAGAATTTTCATTGGAAATGAAAACTTTAATTTTTCAGATTAGCAAGTTTACTTTTGTAACGACGATATATAAAGAAGATTTTTTCTATGTATAAATTACAAAAAGCAATTATTACAAACATTCATATTTTACGAAAATAACGCAAATTTACGCGACTTTCTTTATACTATACCAATAAACTATACCAATTTCCAATTCGTAAAAATTAAAAAACAATATTTTCTTTTGATATTTCGTCGTTGCGCGTGCAATAACGCGTGTACCGTCACTTGCAAAAAGGCCAAAATTCATTTAATTTATATTTTGATAATTTATGATTGATTCATTCGTTTTGATTTTTCATTAAATGCTTATTTAATAACAAAGCCACTATATAATTAATATTCATTAAATGTTTAGTTCAGTTGAAAATATATTCCATATTTTAAAAGAAAATCAGTTTTCCCGCACTCCTGTATAATTTCACTATCACCGTATGTGTGTATGTAGAAGTGGTGGATAAGCGGTATTACACGCGCAACGACAATTTACTCTTAGCCTAACAACAATTTCTCTAACTTTTCCAGCGATTTTCACTATTTTTCGGAGAAAACTTCTTCCTCACAGTTAAAACTTAAAATTGCATTTAATTATTCCGCGCGGTATGTTTAAGGCATTCATAAATTATATCGTCTCTGAAGTTTCCGAAATACGAAACTTTGATGTGATCTGATAGCTTATATTAAAGTAAGAAACTGTATATACCTTCATAAGCTAATTTACGAAAAAACACCAGACTACCTGTATGAAAAACTTCAGTTTGCCATGTCAAGAAGAAGTTGCATCATGATAGTTCCGAAGTATTATTCGTTAAACTCTTCCCATATGTCTTTCATCAGCGCCATTAGGTTGTGGAATAGTCTGCCACGATGGCCTAGGGAGATCAGTGGGAGAGCATCTTTTAGTCAATCTACCTTTTCCTTTTTCTCTAATCTTTAATTAAATTTTTCTTTCTCAGATCTCTACCTTTTTTCTGTTTTTATAATTTGTAAGCTCTTTTTTTTTCTTTCACCTCTCTTTTTCTCTAATTTATAATTTTAATTTTATATTGTATTAATAAATTACGTTAAGTAAATTTGTACATACAATTTTTGTTATCATTCTATGTTTTGAATTCTATGAGTTTATTATTGTTTTAGGTCTTTTTATATTGCACTATAAAAGAGCATAGCTTTAAGTGTACTTTGCTTTGATTATATTCAATAGAATAAATTAAATGATTTCAAAAAAGCTTACTATCATTAACATTTTGCAGATGATAATTTTTTTATTTTGTATGAAAGATGCCTAAAAGCCGCCCTTAAAATTGTGGCGTCCGGTGCGTCCGTGTACCCTATCTACTAAGGAGCTGCACGGATGTATTTGTAAGACATTCGTTTGTTGTTTAAATGTTTTTTCTATTCTCTTACATCTCATATATTGAATTACAATGTTTTGGAAATACATTTTGAAAAGAGTAAAACAAATACAGATGAAGTCGATTATAGAGTTAAACGAATATATAGCATAAATCGAATACAGAGCAAACTGATTACAGAGTACAACGAAAACAATTAAAACGAGTAGCTATACTCGAAAGAAAAGAAATGATCGATACAATAAAAAGAGTATTTCGGATATTTTTTTGGATATATATATATTATTTTCTAAACAATTTTATCTAAACAAATTTATTTGTACTAAGATAATTGAAACATTAAATTTGATCAAATTATCAATAAAATTAAATTAATTATGTATATGGGCATTTCCAGAAAAATCTACCGTGACCATTGGCGTCGGAAGCGGGGGGAAAGGTGGGCAGTTGCCCCCCCCCACTTTTTTAGCTAGATAAACAATTTAAAAGGAAAAGTTATTCAAAATATCAGTTTTTTTACAACGATAATATTTTTGTATTATATATTTTCCTCTTCTTTCTCTCTTCTTCATGTTTCATGTGAAGAAATTTTGGTGAACTTTTTTTGCACCACCATTTGTACTGCCCCCCCATTTGTACTGCCCCCCCAGATGAAATTCGCTTCCGACGCGATTGACCGTGACTAAAAATTTAAAACTTATTATTTTATTATATCATTTAAGAGAAACATTTTAATTTTATTAGTTTCAAAAATTTCTACATAAATACATATACTATTATGATCAAATCGTCTGCACTGTTTCACAAATGTAGTTTTTCTTTTTCGTAAATGTTTCGTTAATGTTTCGTAAGCTTTTTTGTTTTAGTCAAAATGGAAGGCATTGGCTAGAGATAATTAAAAATTATTTGAATTTTAAATTTGTTTTTTAATTCCTTAATTACATAATTAAATAAGTACCTAATTACTTAAGTACCCAATTAAACTTCAATGGAAACTTTAGTAACGTAACGTACCTAATTACTTAAATAAGTACCTAATTACTTAAATACCCAATAAAACTTCAATGGAAACTTTAGTAACGTAACGTCAGTAACGTAACACCAGATCAAAAATCTTAATAAAAAAAAGCAGAAAAGATTTTTAAATTTGATTACTTGGAAAATAAACTTAAGTTATTTTAAAATTTTCAAAAAAAAAGTTTTATACAAAAATTCTTGTCTAATTCAAAGAGTTTTGCAAATTTTGTAATCCAAGTCAGAAATCACTTCCGTTTCTTGTAACTTAACGCCAGCACAAATTTTTGCTTATATCTTTAGGGTTAATTGTTATCATTTTTTTACTTAATAAAGTGCTACTTAATTACTACGCAAATATAAAAAAATCTTTTTAAAAATGCCACTTTTTCATTCAATTTTTTTTTAATATTTATTCGTACAAATCGTCCGTAACGCCAGTTTGGAAATGAACTTTTTTATGCAAATTTGTTATACACTCCACAAGGCATCACCTTGTAAAATACTGTAGCAGAATTCCTTAAAGTAAATTAGTTAAATATCTAAGCACATGTAAAATTTGGTTATGATATTTCAAGCTAAAGCACAGAAAAATAAACAAAAAAAAACGCTTTACTGTTAAATTTGGTCTTATGCCACATACGATGATTTCGCGCAAAAGTGTCGATATGTCTGGCTATCGATTTACCTCTAACGCTTAAAAAATAAAAAGAAAAAATAATTGATTATGACATCTCTTTGCAATTCTAAAGAAATGCCCTCTTTAGAAATATTTGAGTATAAGAACATTATTTGGTCAACTGTTGCAAAATTTTTGCCAATTAATGTTCTCTTTTCTGAAATGAAATTTCCAGCAGCGGAAAATGTTATTTCTTTTAATTTTTCAATTGATATGTGTTTCGAAAAACCAAAAGTAAAAATCATTTCAATTTATATTTTCATAAAATAATTCCTGAAGTAATTGTATTTCGTATACTACTCGTTTTATCCGATTTACTCCTTTGAGCAAAATAAGTAAATGGAATTTTTTAAAAACTCTAATGAGAACAATCAAATAATTAGAGTAAATGTAGTCGAGTAATTACTTTTTATAAGAACATATTCTACAGGGTTGTCCATATTCGAAGCGCCCATCTGGCAACACTGTAACTTTCCGCAGTGATGCCAAATCGACTAATGACATACCGCGTTTGAAGCGTCATTCCAAGCAAATGTTTACAATGGAACAGTACACGCCACGCGAACGCTCTAAAATTGTTGAAATTTACATTCAACAAAACAAGTCAATAGTGAAAACTCAACGTGCTTTCAAAAAATGAGCGATGAAGCTCATTTTCAGTTGAACGGAACGGTAAACAAACAAAATTGCCGTATTTATGCCACTGAAAATCCACAAGAGATTCAAGAGGTACCTCTTCACGATGCAAAAGTCACTGTTTGGTGCGGCGTTTGTGCTAAAATGCTCATTGGGCCGTTCTTTTTCGAAGATGATAATGGCCACAGAGTTACTGTCAATCAGGAGCGTTAACGCGATATGATAAACAATTTTTTCATGCCAATCGTTCGTCGAAAGCGTATCAGGCACTACTGGTTTCAACAAGACGGCGCGCCACCACACACAAGCCGCACTACAATCGATTTTTTGAAGCAATTGTTCCCTGGCCGTTTGATGTCAAAAAATGGTGATTTCGATTGGCCGCCAAGATCACCAGATTTAACGCCTCCAGACTTCTTTTTGTGGGGTTATTTGAAATCAAAGGTTTACGTCAACAAGCCAAAGACCCTAGAAGAGCTGAAAACCAACATCCGTCAAGAAATAACCGCCATTCCCATCGAAATGTTGCAGAAAACCATGGAAAATGCTGCAAAACGGGCACAGTATGTCGTAGAGGCCAATGGCGACCATTTACGAGATATCATATTCAAGAAATAATGTAAGCAAATCTACTTGAACCCAATTAAATGATATTTATGACGAACAGACAAAAATTGTGGTTTCTTTGATTTATTTAAAAATAAAATGGGCGCTTCGAATATGGACAACCCTGTATTTTGTTCGCTCTGTTCTGAACGAACGGAGTAAAGAGAGTACAGGTAAATCGCATACTTGATTCCCCATATGTTTCGAATGTATTCTTACAGCTCTTTCCCAGTGGGCATTTTAGCGAGTCCTCCGCAAAAAAAAGGCACGCTAGCACTGCTTTTATTGGCGTCAATACACCTTCCATGATCACTGCATTAATGAGTACTTCTGTAAGGCCTACCTTTTGAAGGTCCTAATTCTTTTCATTTTATTTTATATGAAAAAATTTACAAAAAAATTCCAAAAAAATTTTTAAATACACAGAACAGTTTGTAAAAAAAATGTGGATTTGAAAAAAAAACAAAAAAAATTTTTTTTTTGCCCGAGTTGGGTCTCGAACCCGGGCTCCCGAAAACTAACACATAACATATTATATTATATGAAAATATTTATATGGAAAACTCAGTCTTTTCTTATATTTTTGTATGAAGAAAATTTATAAAAAAATTCCAAAAAATATTTTAAATACACAGAACAGTTTGTAAAAAAATTTAGATTTAAAAAAAACAACAAAAAAAATTTTTTTTTGCCCGAGTTGGGAATCGAACCCGGGCTCCCGAAAGCGTACTTTCATTTGTATTCATGCAAAATTAGCAAGTTGTTCTTAACAACCACGGTAGTCGAGTAGGAAAGACGTCAGACCGCCGACTGAGAAGTCCATGGTTCAAATCTCAAATTGATTGTCGATTTTTATTTGAAGATGATATTCTTATTGCTTTTCCTTCTAACGTGACTTTTCGAAAGAGTGCTTCTGGCAGGTCTCTTTTGAGCAAGGAGAGCGGAAGGCCTGAAAAATTTTCCCATTTCATATAAAAAAGCAAGTGTAATTATATAAACTCTAAGCTGAATGTTGTAAATAAAAATATCTCTGTTTACAAATTCAATTTTTCATACGAGCGAATTACGTCCTCTTTTAAAATATCTTTGCCTGGTGATCTTTTTCACAAGGTATTGGATCAAAAGTTTTGGCCTGACAATACGATGGTGCATGAATTTATTTCTAGACCTCGGCCTACAACTTCCTTGGCTACTTTTTCGGTTTTTAACAAGAATCAAAAAAACTAGATTGTTGCTTTCAGTTCCTTATCCTTTACCAAAACGTTCGTGGCATTAACTCAAAACTAAATAATTTATTAATTTTGAGTCACAACCTTCACTTTAATATAATAGCTTTTAGTGAGACTTGGCTGAAACCTAACACTCTAAATACTGAAATTCTGTGCAACAAATTTAACATATACCGCAAAGATAGAAACTCCATTCCTGGTATTTGCTCTAAAGGTGGGGGTGTGTTGATTGCAGTCAAAGCGACACATTTTTCTGAAGAGTTATTAATTCCAGAATCCTTGGACATTGAATTTTGTTGTGTTCATGTTAAGTTTGGTTCCTTGAGCCTTTTTATTACATGCTCATATATTCCTCCCCTTTCTACCTTAGAAGTTTATAGCAAACATTTGGCTTCTATTAGTAAAGTTTGCTCAAAACTGCAGTCAAATGATCATATTTTAATAACTGGAGATTTTAACCTGCCAAACGTTTCTTGGAACTGCTGTTCTGAAATGCCTGAAATATTTTTACCTTCGTCTGAAAGTTCATCCGATAATTACTTTTTAAACGAGCTCTCAATCCAAGGGCTATTCCAACTTAACTGCATTTTTAACAAAAATAATCGTTTGCTTGATCTGGTGTTTTTTGATGACAGCAATATCGCTTCTGTGTCTAAATCAGATCCTCTGGTTACACCCGAAGATTCTCATCATCCAACATTAGAAATTATTTTAAATTTTCCAAAACCATCTGCGCAGTATTCTGATTCTCAACCACCTATTGAGTTTAACTTTAAAAAAACAAACTACGTGATTTTGAAGAATAACTTGTCTAATATAAACTGGAATTCTATTCTAAATATTAATACAAATAGTTTATCTTCTCAGAGTCTTGATGATGCGGTATATGCGTTTAATAGAACGCTCAATGATTGTTTTCTTAAAGCTGTTCCGCAAAGGAAAGCCTCCTTGACATCGGGTCCGGTATGGTATACAAATGAATTAAGAAAAATGAGGAATTTGAAATCTAAATACTATAAAAAATATCAAAAAACACATAACATATGTGATTTTGGATGCTATACCTCGATTAAATACAGTTATCAACAGTTATGCAAACAATCCTATAATACCTACTTAACAAAAGTAAAATTAAACATCAAATCTGATGCTAAATCCTTCTGGAACTTTGTTAACACAAAACGCAAGATTGATTCCTATCCTTCTTTTATGAAGTATAATTCGGTTGAGTCTGATAATGATAATAGTATTTGCAATCTTTTTGCTGACTTTTTCAAGTCGACTTATTCATCATCGTCCTATGATTATTTAAGTTATCCTTTCAATATTCAATCTGGGGATATATATTTCCCAATAATTGACACAAACACAGTCTTATCATTTTTAAAAAATATTAAAACATCATATAAAAGTGGTCCTGATAACATACCTTCGTGTATATTAAAATACTGCTGTGAAGAATTAGTAACTCCAATCTCTTTACTATTTACTTCATCATTAAAATCCTGCTATTTTCCTGCAGCCTGGAAGCATTCATTTATCATTCCGCTGCATAAATCCGGAAATAGGTCTTTAATTGATAACTACCGTGGCATCGCAAAATTGAGCGCTTTGCCTAAACTTTTAGAGGCAATTGTTACATCACGACTATCGCATAGCGTTAAATCTTTAATGTCTCCTTTCCAACATGGATTCCTTTCTGGAAAATCCACTGTTACTAACCTTCTCGAATTTACATCAAAAACTATAGAAAACTTTGGAAAAGGCATGCAGACTGATGTCATTTACACGGATTTTAGCAAAGCTTTTGACGTTGTAAATCACAAACTACTGATCTTAAAATTACATCTTGTTGGATTTCCTATACCGTTGGTAAAGTGGATTGAATCTTACTTAAGCAATAGAACACAATCTGTTCTTTTTAAGCTCAAGAAATCACACGAGTTTCCTGTTACTTCAGGAGTACCTCAAGGAAGTCATCTTGGGCCTCTTCTGTTTCTACTTTTTATAAACGATTTGCCATCTGTCATAATGCATTCCAGCATCTTAATGTTTGCTGACGACGTCAAACTCTTCCTTTCTTTTAAAAATGATAATGACGCTGTATTTTTGCAAGCCGACATAAATCATCTTCATAACTGGTGCAAAACGAACCGTATGAACCTCAACATGAAGAAATGCAAGCATATGTCTTTCTCGCGCAAACCACCAATTAAATGTACCTTCAAAATTTGTGGTTATCCATTGGAGTCCTTAGATAGCTTCAATGATCTTGGAGTTACAATGGATCCTAAACTACGCTTTAATATTCATGTAAATAAAATAATAAATAGAGCAAATAGTACTTTAGGATTTATTAAACGTTGGGCAAAAGAGTTTAATGATCCTTTCATAACGAAAACCTTATTCACTTCCCTAGTGCGGCCTATCTTAGAATACGCTTCAGTTGTTTGGTGCCCAAGATACGGTTGTTACATAGACGACATTGAATCAGTGCAGAAACAATTTCTTTTGTTTTGCTTAAGCTATCTTTATTGTAATACTGATTTTCACTTACCACCTTATGAATATCGGTTACAACTCTTAAATCTTCCGTCTTTAAAAAATCGGAGAATTATGATAAATGCTTGTTGGATTATAAAACTTTTACATGGCTATGTAAACAGTCCATATTTATTGAGTAAAATATATTTTAATATTCCTCTTCGTCCTAGAAGATCTTTTGAGTTACTCCACATGAACTTTTGTAGAACTAATTATTTGCAAAATGAACCTCTTAGAAGCGCTTGCGGTGATTTTAATTTTGTATCTGATGTTATATCCTTAAGTGAATCCATGGACTCAATCAAACATAAAATTATAGATTACCTGCAGTACCGTCGTTGATTATGTAAAGTTCTTTCAAACATATATCTGATGCATCTGGTGATTTGTAAACACATTAATATAACAATCTAAATGGACCTAAGCGTAAAATGGAAAATTTTGGTGTATAATATATCTAAATAATCTGAATGGACCTAAACCTGGGATCTTCAATTGCCTCATATCTTCAAGATGGTTGTGACAACATTTGTTGACGGTACCGTGGTGTCTTGGTGTCTTTTTACCTCTTGAAACACTACGTTAGATCGATTTGTAATATATTAATATGAGTGGCCGATAAGACCTAGTTTGTCTTGGTGCCTGCGTTCGCAACTGGTTTTCTTTATTTTATGAAAATTGGTTTGGTAAAGTTGACCTAGTTTGTCGAGTAACCACCCTGTCAAGCCAGGATTTCACCGGCTTCAGGGAGACAGAACGATATATATTATATATATACCTATTGGAGTGGTGTTTTATTGGGTATGAGACCTTGTTTGTCACACGACTCCGCCGTATACAAAAATTGTTGCTAACTTGACCTTGTTTGTCTTGAAAACGCAACCCTGCTATGCTGTCTGATTTTATCGATTTTGACTTAACTTTTTTTCTATTATTTTTTATACTTTAATAAAATTATATACTTTAAGCAATTTACTAAAACTTTTTAGTTTGTTAATAATACATTATTTCATTCAAAATCATACTTTATATTTTTGAATTGTATTAAATATCTTATTTTATAATTTTAAATTTGCTATAAAACCTGTTAAGGTTTAGCAATCAAGTAAATAAATAAATAATTGTATATGAGTGCGGCAGTACTCTAAAATCCATACGAAGGCCTGCTAGCAGCGCTGCCAATGCCTACTGGGTATCTACGACCCTGTTCACGTGTGTTTTTTGTTGATGGTGTGCTTTTCATGAATACAACAGTTAATATTTATTTTTAAGGGTGACAGCTGGCGACATCTACCAGTTTACTGCAGAAACAGACGCTACATAATCCTCTACACAAACCATAGCTAGAGCAATTTCAAAGAGTACAGCGTCCTAGTAACGAGTAATGAAAGACTTGATACAATTACGGTTTGTGTCTAAAATAAACCAATTTGAAATATAGCATGAACACAAACCATTCTTTTGATTTTAACCCTTTTAGTAACATTGTCCCCTTATCGCAAGTGATTTTTTACTTTCATGGCAGAATAGTTTTGTTAAGAGGACTGGTTTAGCTTCTTCTGATTCGATTTACCTCGGTGAGAGTAATAACTTTAATTTTTGTGAAAAATTAAATATTCCAAATTATTCATTACGGTTTGTCAGTCATTAAAGACAGATAAAGAGCAATTGATATGTGGATTAGGGCGGAGCGAATATAAGAAAAAAATTACCCTTGTATCGAAGTGGCTCAGGGGAATCGATTGATATTGTGTCACACATTAACGATATAAAATTTCGAAAGGATAATACTTCATCTTCCTGCTCCGGTTTTGATCCAAAAACAAGACTTTTTAAAAAAGATTTTTAAATAAATTAGCAATTGGCTGCAAAGTTCCTTAGTTTAAGAGTTATGGTCGAAAAACTGCTAAAACAGCTCTAAAAACCGGTATTTTTCACTTAAAATATTATCTTTTTTGAGCTCTTTAAGTAGTATAGACACGTTCAGATCACATATATATGTCCACAAGAGTTGTTCAATTTTTTCCGGCCACAATTTTGTTAAATGCAGCATAGGAAAAATTTAGATTCCCTTCCAGTTTTGAACAAAAAAGCGAAAAAATTCAATAAAATTCGCTATTTAAAAAAAAATTCAAGAAATTATTTTATGAATTTGTTTAGTTTTTACGTTTGTTCATTAGACTGTAACCTACAACTTTATTAAAGACAGTAAACCGATATCTCCAAATCTGAAGGAGCTGTTAAACAAAAACTAATGATACTATTTTTTTCTCAAAGTCACTAAGACCCCCAATATTTAGGGGGCCATAAAAGGAAAACCTTCGCCCAGCTTTATTCACACAGGTTTTATTCACCTCTGCAGCTCGTTGTTGTAAAATAGTCGACAAGTTACCGATTTGTGTGACGTCACGCTGTATCGATCCTTAGTTACCGATTTCGTGAGAACTAATGTTTGTGTACGTTCAAATCGTTAAAAATTTAACCCGTGATGATAAGGAACACAAATGGAGAAGAAACGTTGCGAAATTGAGTCAAATGACAAGCAGCTGTTTACTTGCATTTTTTTATGCATGCTAAAATTTTATAGCAAAAATGTGATGGTCTTGTTATTCAAAAGTGATTGTACGTACTTTAAGAAAATTCAATACATAATATTGATGTGTAATTATGTTTGTGGAAATATTCAACAATTATTAATGTTAATTTGACACTAAGTGATGTGTAACAAAAACTTAGCAATTATTTGTAACCGGGTACTTTTGCATTGCTCTAACATATATTTTTTTTTTGGTTAAATTTCCTTCTTTTATGTAAATCAGCATTCGTTATAAATTGCATTAATTTGAAAACTGAAACATTCTTAAACAAACAAAAATACTATAATCACTAAAAAATTTAACTTAAGCAAATTTACCCGTTTTAGAATATAAATTGCGAGTATTTATTATTTCATACATACACAACATTAGTGTCATTTATACATATCGCTAGTCTTCTCACTTGCCGCAGAGTGAGTGAGAAAAGCATGAACTTTTATCGATTCACTTTCCTTTTACAAACACTTTTTTAAAGATTTCATTGAAGTGAAATCGGAACATGTGACAGCTCATCGATTTGGAACGATCGAATCGATTGAGATTATGACACAAGCAGTGTAGGTGAGAATTACGTCAGAGTGACGTCAAATCGGTAAAATAGATTGGTAACTGCGATCGTTACGAGTTAAAAGAACGAGCTACTGGTCATAGTATCGAGCCTATATCGCAGAATCCTGTTATTTTGCCAAAATGGTTTTTTGAGTCACAGTGTAATCAATTATTTTAATGCGAAGCTTTTACGACTAATTCTGTTAGTTTGCTTGCATGAAAATTTCAAAAACCAATAGATTTTTGCGGCATGGTTTTTATGCGTCATGGTTTTCTTAGAATTTTAATGCTTTTTGCTTATGTATATTCCAGCAAAAAAATTATAATTGCAAAAATATCCCGCAACTATCGAGATATGATCTTGCTACCATTCGATCTTCAGGCGGAATTCTTAGCCAGTAGGCACATTGTGTTTACTTGACGATTGGCTAATAAGTATGCATTTCCTTTCTTTATCTGATGTATATATAAGCTCAGTGGAAAACCAAGGCACACTAATTCATAAGCCAAGGCACACCACATTTTATGTTAGATAACGCGTTATAAAAATATCAAATCTTAATACAAATCGATTTTTAATATACTTTTAAGATATCCATAAAATGAACATCTTCTAACAGCTTCTAGCTACGCCTCTGCACGAGAAGCAATACTTCTTATGAAATTATTGTCCTGTTTGTCGTTGGCGTGCATTTTCGTGATACAAAATACGGAGGTTTGTTTTAGTCAGAAAAACGAGATAGGCGCAATTTATCTATTCCGTGCAATTCTACGGATTACAGAATATAGATTAAATTTAAAATACGAAAAAAAGTCTAGGAAATGCAAGAAACCAATTTATTCCTATTTGAAAGCTTTCATTTTTTTGACCCTAATAACTGCTTATATTTTAAATTTAGTCTTATCAATTTGAAAAGGTATTAATTCAGAAGATTTGCATATATCAATTTCCAAAGCAAAAAATGTGTTTTTCCAAAGAGAATTCACATGCAATTAGAAACTTGTATAGCAAGAAGTACTAATAAATCTATTCCCTCTATCAAAAACGCGTGTACACGCAGAGAAAAGACATGGTTAAGACATGATTACTACAATAATAATTTTTTTACTAAAATTATTGTATTATTTCTGCAAACACAAATGTTTGCCTTAATAAAGTCATTATTTACTAATGGTGGTACCAAAAACAACATTATAGTTGAAATCATAACATCATTGAAATCGTCAACATACTATGATTGCCTCAACTATTAGTTGCAGCAAAAATGTTGTAGTTCTGTCAATCATGATAAATGTGAATATTATTATAGAGACGAACATGTTAGAATTTTGAATGTTTGTCTGAACTATTCTTTGATTGTTGGCAAACGAAGCAGAACATAACCAAAAATCGAAAGAATTTATTGTGTCTGAACAGTTTGCAGGAAAAACTTTCACTTCATTTACACAAAATAAGTTGTATCGATTCCTGGCTATGTGCCGTTTCGTTTGTCAACTGTTCAATTATTGTGTTTTGTTTTAAATCGCCTGATCCTAAAAACAGCACGCAGAAAAGTGACATTTTCGACTTTAATTGTAGCAAACATGTTTCTTTTTACCGTAAACATATTTCGCAATTCTGACCATATTTTGTTTATCACAAATATTGCTATTTTTGTGACAATGCACTTAATGTACCATGTTTATCAATGGCATTAGTCAGGCGAGCGGTAGTAGCGGCTGTGGCTTACTGGTAGTGTGCGTGGCTCGTAAGCGAAAAAGCCGTGGTTCAAACCCCAGCTCGGACAGAAAATTTTATCAAAAAGATTTTTCAATTTAATTAATATTTATGTTCAGCCTAGTCAATGGCAAACCTTTGGAGATATCTTAATTAATAGCTGTGGAAATTGGAATGCATGAAAAAAAAATAATATTCAATAATATTCTGGATCCTAAAAATAAATTCATAATATAGTTGTTGCAATCATTCTATTTTTGACCCAATAAGAGAATAATGATTGTTTCAATAATATTTTGGTTCCTACAAAAAAGTTCCTTTTCTAAATATGGTTGTTGTAATCATTTTATCATGATCAAAGAAAATATTATATGTTTAAGAACATGTTAGCAACAATCATAATCCGAATCTTACTATGATCCTCTGAAAACATGGTTGTTGCAACTATGTTTTTTCTCTGCGTGTACAACCTTTTACCTTGTTATCTTTGTTTTTATACTTCAGTTTATACTTCAGTGTTTTAGCTTTTGTTGTTCTTATTTTTAAGTGTGCCAACAACTTCATAATCCGAAAACACGTTTACAGAAAACCATAAATTACGCGACTTAAGTGGTTTCCAAAACCATTCCTTTTTCTTAATAAATCAATTTTTTTTCTTGCTTGAAAAGTTGATAAGTTCACAACATTTTGCAGGAAAAATTTTACATATTTTGATAATGTTTCGATTGCAAATTAAAAAAAAAATAGTTCTAAAATTTTCAAAATCATAAAATCAAAATATTTTCAGAAATGCGTACATATTTATTGGAAATATATTTATTTTTTAACTATAAATATATTTGGTATAAAATATCGAAAGCTTTACTCAGCATCAAATAGCTTCAAAGTTCCTTGGAGGTGGATTGCATGCTGGCTTCTCTGGTTTCTCACCACCACCACCACCAACCATACCAATTATCTCTTTCAGTGTCTTATCTCCAATCATCTCATTCAACATGGGAACCATAATTTTATCAGAGATCTCAGCAATATTATCCGTATTATCGTTGATCGCCAACATAAACCATTCCTCGATCATCTGATTTGCCAGCCGATTCAAGTATTTATTTTTCATCAAACCCTCAATTTGCGAATTTATTTCAGCAAGAGAGGTGTACACTTTGAATTCCTTGATCTGAAAGGACTTGCCACCAAGTATACCAGTTTTGTATTTGATTTGACCCCAAATTTCCAGTCCTTTTATCTCAATATTGGCAATTCCGTTACGTTTCATATTAAGTTGACCCTTCTTAAAATGCATGTCATACAAGGTATTATTCAAGATAACGTGATTCCAGACGAATTTAAAGTTTATTTTGTTTAAGGGGCTCACTTTAAATTCCACAACGTCAAAGTAATCGATACCATCAACGCGTACATTGTTGACATCACCGGACAGCGAAAAATCCTCGCCCCCTAATTTCACTTCCTTGTGTTCGATAAGCAATGGTGCAAGAGGTGGAATTCCGTATTCTGGAAAGCCGCAGGGCATTCTAAGCTTAGCCTTTTCGATGCCTTTGACAATTTCACTGGAAACAGAGAATTGTGTGGCTAAAATGTGACAGCAAAGAGAAAAAGTGGTCATAATTTGGAAGGAAACAAATCAAATATCACATTTTTGTTGGGAAGATAATAAAAATAGATAATGAAAAAAAAAAATGGAAAGATACAAAAAGAAAAACAGTAAGAGTTACATGGTAATATTGGAGATTTATTTTTATGTTTATGTTTATGTTTATGTTTATGTTTATGTTTATGTTTATGTTTATGTTTATGTTTATGTTTATGTTTATGTTTATGTTTATGTTTATGTTTATGTTTATGTTTATGTTTATGTTTATGTTTATGTTTATGTTTATGTTTATGTTTATGTTTATGTTTATGTTTATGTTTATGTTTATGTCTATGTCTATGTCTATGTCTATGTCTATGTCTGTCTATGTCTATGTTTATGTGCATGCTTAGGTGCATGCTTATGTTTATGTGTATGCTTATGTTTATGTATATGTTTATGTATATGTTTATGTCTATGTTTATGTCTATGTTTATGTTAATGAGATGATATGAAGAATACTGAAAACGAAGACGCAACTAGAACATGCAGAATCCCTGGTAGAGTTTCAGGCTTGAAATAAAATAAAACCCTGTGCTTTAACGTCATATGATTTAGAAAATTTTATTTAAATAAGTGTTATCATGTAAGTTATCATATCCATAGTGATTTTTTTCTGTCGAAGAAGAAAGTAATTAGCTGTGTATGTGTGGATATTTTTGGATATAGATATTTTTTTTTAATTTTTTACAATTTTTACACAACTTTCTAGCAATAAACTTTAATTGGTTGCACACAAAGTATTTTTTTAATGACTTCGTTAAGCAACGGGAATCAAAATTTAACTGTTTATTACGAAGGCATGCACCATCCAGTTCCAAAAAAAATTTTAGAAAAAGTTAATTTTTCGATTTTTCTGAGCAATTTGCATCTTTAAACTCGATTTCCCAAAAAACATAAAATGTACATTGGCTTTTTTGGCGTGAAAAAATATTCAAAAAAACTCAGGTGGTTTTAGCATAGAATGTTATTATTTTTTGTAAACCAAATTGGATTTTCTTGTTTTGACGTAAAATTCTTTGCATTAAAATGCATCAGATTCAATTAAAAACTAATAACCCATTTATTTTCACAATGGCGTTTTTGACATGAAGGGATGGTAATGTTAATGTTATTGTTAATGTTAATGTTAATGTTAATGTTAATGTTAATGTTAATGGTAATGTTAATGTTAATGTTAATGTTAATGTTAATGTTAATGTTAATGTTAATGCTAATGTTAATGTTAATTTTAATGTTAATGTTAATGTTAATGCTAATGTTAATGTTAATGCTAATGTTAATGTTAATGTTAATGTTAATGTTAATGTTAATGGTAATGGTAATGGTAATGGTAATGGTAATGTTAATGTTAATGTTAATGTTAATGTTAATGGTAATGTTAATGTTAATGTTAATGTTAATGTTAATGTTAATGTCAATGTCAATGTTAATGTTAATGTTAATGTTAATGTTAATGTTAATGTCAATGTTAATGTTCATGTTCATGTTCATGTTCATTTTCATGTTAATGTTAATGTTATTATTAATGTTGCTGTTAATGTTAATGTTTATGCTAATGTTAATGTTATTCTTATTCTTATTGTTAATGGTAATGTTAATGTTAATATATATGTTAATGTTAATGTTAATGTTAATGTTATTATTAATGTTAATGTTAATGTTAATGTTGATGGTGATGTTGATGTTGATGTTGATGTAGATGTTGATGTTGATGTTGATGTTGATGTTGATGTTGATGTTGATGTTGATGTTGATGTTGATGTTGATGTTGATGTTGATGTTGATGTTGATGTTGGTGTTGATGTTGATGTTGTTAGTGATGGTGATGGTGATAGTGCTGTTTATGTTGATGTTGATGTTGATGTTGATATTGATATTGATATTGATATTTATGGTAATGTTAATGATAATGTCAATGTTACTGTTATGTTACTTTTAATGTTATGGTATGCCTTGAATGAAACTTTATATAAAATATATTTACGATTCTAGAATTTTCGTAATTGAAAAATTTATGATACGGACTTCAACATTCTGCGTGGTTAGTTTAATATTTATTAGACTGATTATCGGCACATTTTTGTTAATCTGATTGGTATCGCGATCAAAGTTAATTTCATACCTACTATAAAAAGCGATAAAGAAAATTCAAAAACGCATTCATAAGTTAATATTACAATAAAGTAGTGTAAACAAGTAAGCTGCTATAGCATTGAGCTAAATATATAATGAGCTTTTGAAACTTGTAAGCACTAATTAGCTCAATTTTCTCACAAACCTTAAGATATTGAAGTCCTGACCAGTCTAAACAAGAGCCGCTTCCTGACAGCTCTACTTGACGAACATTTCTGGGATATTTTCTTTTATTTTTTTTTTTTACATTTAAACACAATGCTCTACAAACACTTTCATGAACAACTCTTCGGATTGTTAGAGGTATTAATTAACAGGTTTTTGAAATTTATTGAACTTGCTTTAGTCTTTTACTTGCATGGCCAACCAACTTATGTGAGGTAACGATTAAACAGATAGTTTAAAAACTTTTTGTATTTATTTTGGTAATATTATAACTTGTTTTACATACGTACCTTCCAGCCGCTGAGCAAATTCAAAGCCAGTTGTCAAGGCAAATATGGCAAAAAATACGAGCAATGTTTTCATTATATTAACTCCTTGACTCCTTTTCTGTTCCAATTGAAAATTATAACTAAACTAGCTGACGGTTTCTGCGCTATTTTATATACTTTGGCTTTAGATTGAGAGTCTCGGCGAGTTAAAAATGTACATATATAAGGAAAAAGTGTTAACACTTCTTAACGAAAGCTAATCATGTCACTGATAATATAATCAGGAAGTTCATAAAAACATTTATTTATTTTAATACAATTTGCAGAAAACTTTTGCAGATAACACTGTTCGACAATTTTTAACCTTTTCCAAAATTCCGATCATCGAATTCAGGTCCAGGAAACAAAAAAAAACAAAAGTTTAATTTTTTACTAACATAAAATAAAATGTGATATAACTACTTAATAGTTGCCTTTGCTACAGGTGTTGTGTCCTCAGTCCTATAGTGAGGTTTTAAGTAAAATATCATATTTTGGTAGAATATTTTAACCGATTAAAGCACTTTTTATTTGTCAAGATTAGTCGATGTCACAAATAGAGTAATAATTAAATTACTTCATGTTAAAAGTTTATCACCTGCATCATTGCAAAAAATTTTTATTGCATAGCTTTAGAAAGTTCAAATCTTTTCCAAAAATACTTTTAGTCAAATTTTTCAATAATATATTTCATAGAATGTTTAGAGTCTTAGATTAAGGTATACTTTAAAAAAATGTTTTTAAGAAATATTTTAAAAGATGCTTATAAAAGGACAATAGAGTGTTAAAAATTTTCTAAAGGGTGATCCAATAACTTTTTCCTACTTTGTTTTCTAAATAATATACATAAAAATCAATGTATTGATGCAAGTCTGTATTTGGAATGATAGTTAGGTTCCTACAACTCAATGTTTAAAAACTATTTCGTTCAAATGTTTCCCTCGACTATCTCTGAAATGGTCCACTCTGTGGGTTCAATTTTTAAATTTCGACAAAATTCGAGATTGGCGACGAATCGATTGTTCACGTTTTTCACGAATACTCTCTGCTACTGCAGCAATATTCTCAAAATTTCGGGCACTATGCACTCTGGTTGAATGGTGAATGTCAATCGCGTCGGAAGCGAATTTCATCTGGGGGGGCAGTACAAATGGGGGGGCAGTACAAATGGTGGTGCAAAAAAAGTTCACCAAAATTTCTTCACATGAAACATGAAGAAGAGAGAAAGAAGAGGAAAATATATAATACAAAAATATTATCGTTGTAAAAAAACTGATATTTTGAATAACTTTTCCTTTTAAATTGTTTATCTAGCAAAAAAGTGGGGGGCAACTGCCCACCTTTCCCCCCCGCTTCCGACGCCAATGGTGAATGTTCAACAGTGTGAAATTGGTTCGACATTTGGTGATGGTTTGGACGCTCATAACGACCAAAATTATGTTGAAGAACTCTATAAAATTCTCTAACTGATGACTGATTTTGGTAGTAAGTTTCCACAATTAATAAACGTTATTCAGGAGTAAGTCTATTCATAGTTTAATCGTATTAAATACTGAACACAAACGCCATATGAACAAGCCATTTGACACATAACAGATGTCAAAATAACCCAGTTGAAAAAGGGACCTCGTATTGGATCACCCTTTATAAATAAATATATTTCTGTAAACAAAAAAAAAAAAAGATATGTAAACAAAACACTTTTAGTTTACTTTGTTTTATATTAGCAAAATACTTAATTTAGGGAAAACTTAAAATCTATATTAAGAATAAATAAGACGTAAACTTTTAAAACGTCGTCACATGTAATATTTGTTTTTTCCTCTCAGATAATTTTTTGTTTGAAGTTGTAAATATTTTGTTTGTTGGACTGTGTGATCATTGCGTATACTGCGAAAATATTTAAGAAAGAGAAAATGGTGTAGAAGTAACGGATTAAACAAGTTTTTTTTTTCGACAACTTAGAACTGATTGCGACATCTCTTTGTATGAAAGTTAATTCTCTAAGAGAGAATTTATTTAACAAACTCTCTCGCCAAAATGTCTCTTATTAGCTTTTATAAAAGCTTTAATAAAAGCATATTCGTTTATTTCTTCTCTTATAACAATAAAAATGCTCTTTTAGTTTATTAATACACTTTTCTCGTGTAGTAATAATTTCTTGAGGTGAAAAATTTGGAGCGCTATTTACATTGGTATGGCATATTTATTTATCCGCATCGTAAGAATATTGAAAAGAAACAAGGAATGTATTTATAAAGTTTTCTTATCTATAATCACTGGGATTTGAACACAGGCTTCGTCGCTCTTTAGTTCAATACGATTGCGCAAGGCCAATTTATTATACACTTTTTGTGGTATTATATACGGATCAATACATTTTGGAAATAATCTAGCTAAGGTGTTTCGTAATTTCGTACCTGTTGGAAGCCTGCAAAATGTACTGATTTTTCATCAGAAATTAGTAACATGAATCTGCTAATTCATATAATTGAAGGTTTTTGAACATTTATTTTTAAATTGAAATTAGATATAATATGAAATTCGAATTTAGCAAGTCAAAACTCATGTACACTTTAAAAAACGTATTAGCGAAATTTCTACGGATGATATTCGTAAACAAAATATTCGTACATTCTACAAATATTCGTACAATATACAAAGTATTTGTATTGTGATATCTTTAAGAATTAATTCGTTAAATGTTACTAATACCTGATGTAGTATCTACGAATATATTTGTTTTATATACTAATGATATGCGTAAACAAAAATAAATCAATTCGTATTAGTGCATTTTACGAATGATTGTGTACATATAAATAACAATATTGGTTAATTTCGTATTAAACTTTGTAGTTTTATCCATTACATTCGTAGTATTTACTAATGCTTTTGTACTATTTACGAATGAAAAACCATATAAGTAGAAAAAATTCATTCGTAGGTACGAATTATTCGCACAATGTACGAATTTATAGTTGATTTAAAAAAAATTAAAACTGAAATTGTTCAGCTTGGATTTTCGAGCAACTACAGAATCTTAAGAACTGTGTGATTGTAAAGTTGCTGTTACTAGTGGAGTGCGTGGTCTGTAAGCTTAACTCGTCAATTCCCAGTGTCACCTGTAGGTGATAGAGATTGAAGAATTTATTTATCCTATAAAACAAAAAAAATGAGAAAAAAATTTACTACTACTATTAAGTAAACACACGGTAGTATTTATATTTTTTGGCAACCCTGATACATACATCATCTGTCAAATTATTCATTTGTCTCAAACAGTTTTGAAATTTTTGTGCGTCGAAGTGGTTTTGAAACTTTTTATTGTTATAAAAATGCCAAAAAGGTAAGTACTGTAATACTTGTTTTTGCAAATTGTTGTTATTGAATGTAACTTGTAATAGAAATGTACTTGTAATAGAAATAAGTCGTATTCATCTTATTACCATATTAAGTTAAAAGTATAAATTACGCCCAGTGTCACCTGTGTAGGTGACACCCCCCTTGCAAAAAAAAAATAAGGGATGTACATTTTTTTCTCATTTTTCATGTTTTAAATATCTAAACACGTCAATTAACACAAAAAAAATAATATTCTGCCATCAGACAGAAGCATGGGAATTGACGGGTTAAGAAACGAGGTTCAAACCCCAGCTCAGACAGAATGTTTTTTATATTTTTTTTTTATTTTTTAAACAACTACAGAATATTAGGAACTGTATGATTGTAAAGTGGCTGTAGCGTACTGGTAGAGTGCGTGGCCCGTACGCTAAAGAGCCGAGGTACAAGCTCCAGCTCAGACAGAAAGTTTTTTTTTTCGTTATTAGATATTATGATCATTCGTAAATGTAACAAATGTATTCGTACAACATACATTTGGTTTTGTACGAATACGAATAAAATATTCGTAATATGTAGTAATATACGTCGATTCTAAGAATCCTATTCGTAGCTGAAAACTACCAATAAAATTCGTTGAATCAACGCAGTTATTAGTAATGTTTGTAAATGTAATTGTAATTCGATAAAGTAACGGGACTTTTTTCGTTGCCCTTACACACATCACACATGTCGGATGGACATAATTATTTTTTAGCTTTCCAAAAGTTAACATGAAGTAAAAAAATACTGTTATGAACATTTATTTTTATATTTTTCACTTTAAATATTCCAAGCTCGAAAATATACCACGATCTTAGGTAAAGATAAAAAAATTTGCGTCAAAATATAACATTTGTTACGTTCGGCAGTTTTGCCGCGAGATGTGCTTCTCTGAAAAATTTTCATCAAATCAAAAATACACTAAGTTGGATGGCCACGCACACAAATGGATGGACTTAGCAAAAATTCAAAAATATTTTGTCTTCCATCGTACGTGTCCATCTGACTTGAGTTTTTGCACACAAGCGATACTACATGTGTGATGACTTCAGGTCGAATGGACGTGTAGGTGTCGCTTGGAGGGCTCTTTAGAGTCTGACTTTTCGATTGGTACATAAATATATGTATACTAAAAGACTTTTTTTTTTTTGATTCGCCCGGAGGTATGAAAACTTCCAAAGATACGTGTACCCGTCCTATACGCATGCACGACTTACATTCTAAATCCTGCCCGGATCTGCCGGGACGAACAGAATGCACCTACGTACTAAAACACACCCCCTATTGTCAATTAGGATTTTTCACTAAGCACATTAATTGGCTTTTCAGCGGAATTTAAAAATTGAGAATATATAAAACGCATATTTAAGTATATTTGATTCTATATAAATAAGCAATATCGAATTAAATAATAGTGATAATTAATTTAAAGTACTCGAAATAACACTCCTGAGTTCAAAAGCAATCCAAAACACTACTCATTTTAACTGGTTTGCGGCCATTGTTCAACCCAAGGACAAGAACTACGTGGAAATGAGATAAATATCAAATCCGCCAAATCAAAATTAGTTGGTTATGCATTTAGGCCAACGCAGTCATAAACTTGTGTAGAAAAGAAATATAATCTGGCACACCAATCCAGGTGATAGTGCGAACACGAACATTTTTTTTTATCAATCTCCAAGGGCGCGATTATATTGGCGACTTTGTTGCTTTGCCGAGCCGAGCTGAAACTTAAGAACGCATGGAAGCATTAGAGAACGCAAGTCATGCATCTCTTTTGCCCCAATGCATTTTTGAGTTACAGCTCGGCTCGGCAAAGCAACAAGTCGCCAATACATGTCGAACGAAATTAAAAACATTTTTTCTTTTGTTTTGTTTTGTTTTGGAGCGCAGCACTGCATTTATATGCATATTACTTTTTGCCTTGCTCGACAACAAAATCATAGAAAGAGAAAAGCAGAGAACAACATGAAGTTTATTAAAACTCTTACAATACAAACGCGTGAAAACATAAAACGATTAAGCAATATGTGTCAGCTGGGATGATTTCTTTTTAAATTTTAAATCAAATATACTAATTACTAAAATTTCGAAAGGCAAATACTCCTATAAAATACTGCAGCACAAATATGATATTTTAAAACTTTTCTCATAAAAATTGGACCAGTACTTTTAGAATAAAACGGCAACAGTAAATTTGCACTTAAATTTTATATAATAGTATAGGTATATAGAGCTGTGTGCAAAGTAATAGTAATGCTCTTATATTCAGATATGTTTGGATAAATAATACTGGTCTACAAATTTCGAATCCGGTAAATCCATTATCATTCCTGTATATGGGTCATTCTTTTACAAACCGTACAGATTTGAACAAAAAATGACCGACCCATTTTTGATTTGCATGAAAATTTTTTTACGGGTTCTATATCAAAAAAAAAAGAGACACGTGTTCGAGGATTTTTTTTTTTTTTTTGAAAATAGAATGCGTTAAAAGTTTGAGATTTTCGTGATTTTTGCCTTGAAGACTTATTTTAGAAGATTCATAACTTCGGTTCTGTTAAAGCTAGAGACAAAGCTTTCATTTTATTTTGAAGATAAAAAAGTGAATTTAAAGAACAAAATAGTTTCAAAAAAATTTATGAAAAATTTCATATTGTTATACGCAATTTAAATTTTTAAATAAATTTTAGCAAATCTTACCCACCACTTAGCGTGTTTTAAAATCGTATTCTGCGTCAAATTTTACATAGAAAACGATTTTGTTATCGATGGAGAAATAATTATTACTATTGCAAAAAAAATAAATAAACTCGCGCGGTACCTGACATCAGCGCGCCAGTTACAAAGTAAACCTCATATTCTCGCCTCATATTGTTGTTCTCCGTATTATACAATAATATAAATTACGTAGTGTCTAGGGCTTCCAAAAGCAATTTCGGAATTACTAATATAGAATTCGGGGGATCCCGGAATTAGTACCGGGATTTGAAAAACAGATAAAAAGTAATTTATTTAACAAAAAAAAAAAAAAAATTGTGTGCAAGGTATGAAAGTTAGGATATGTTTTTAATAAAAAATTGTACAAAGGAATTAAAAAAACCATTTACTTAAATTTTTTTAAAAAAGTGTATTTATTTTATTTATTTCTGTCTATTGTATAATTTATAACATTCATATTTTCTGGCATAATAATACAAACATATAAAGGTACATTTTTTGAAATCACTGAAGTCTTTGAAAGTTGAATTCTTTGAAACACTAGTTGGTGGAATTTTTAATAATCATATCAAATGCTTTTTGAAGCAGATAACTACGAGTGCCACCATTTAAATATGTTTTTATTTCATTTTTGAGCATTTGAGGTAAATTTAAATTTTTTTAAAAGTTTTTACTCGAATGTGAAATTAAAGTGTTGCATTTTTGCAATTTGAAGGCAATCCCGGGATCCCGAAAATTCCAGGATTTTATGTTTAAAAGACGCTAAGTGGTGGGTAAGATTGGTCAAAATTTATTTAATAATTTAAATTGCGTATAACAATATGAAATTTTTCACAAATTTTTTTGAACCTATTTTTTTCTTAAAACTCACTTTTTATCTTCAAAATAAAACAAAACAGTTGTCTCTAGCTTAAACAGAACCGAAGTTATGAATAACGAAAATCTCAAGGTTTTAACGTCCTCTATTTAAAAAAAAAAACAAGTCCTTGAACACGTGTCTCTTTTTTTTCGATATAGAACCCGTAAAAAAAATTTCAAGGAAATCAAAAATGAAGCTGTCAAAAAGGTGTTCGGTTTTAAAAGAATGACCTTTATACTTCCGTCACTGGTTCCAAATCTGTACTTAGTTTCATCCTATATCGTAAAATTTTAAACAAGTTGTTTTACGTTTTTGGCACGTGCCTAGTAAAATTGATCTAGAATCTGAACTACTCACCAAAACACAAAAAATAATATATCATATTTTGGAAAAATACCATTTACCACCAATTTAGGATGATAACAGCTCCGCTAAAATAAAAGACACAAAATTTGTTGATATTTCGTTGTATGGTCTGACGATTTTAGCTTCACTACAGCACATGACATGACAATGGTTTATATATTGTTGGAAAATTTGATATATTTTCTAAATATTAAATATATAAAATATTATTTTTTATTTTGTAGTGTGTAGTTAAGGTTCGACATCAATACACATTTTGCAAATCAATATAAAATTAATTATACTTATTTGTTGTTTTATTGTTTTGATTTTAGTTTATTTTATGTTTCTATTATGTTTTTTACTGCTATCATGAGAATCTTTATTAAACCATGCTTTCAAAAACGTATATAATGATAAAAAAATTTTGTATTTATAACACGTTGCTTGTATTTATTCTATATATGTAATATTTATTATTTATATGTAATTCGTTGGGTTAAACAAGTTTTGTAATTTAAACAGAGAATTTTATTGGATAAATAAATTAAAATGTAACCAGCACACGCTGACTTTAACCAGTACATACTATATAGCTTTTTTTGCGTTCATATACAAAATTCAATACATAAACTTTACGTATCTGCACTAACTCATCACTTTTTGTTTCACTCAGTTTAGTAATAATGTCAGAAATATGAGACTAATATTTTGAGAACATTTAGGCTTAAATGATGAGCTTATTCGCGGAACATGATACAGTTTTATAGATCACTAGCTATTTCCTGTTTCGCTTTGCTACGTCTAACCTATATATTTGTAAATTTAAAGCCAATGCTGTGTGTCTCGAAATAATCGGACACCATGGTAAAAATTTTCCGATAGTTTGAACTCAATCCGACTGCGAAATTCGGATTAATCGAGATTTTGGTTTCAGAGTTGTATGAGTTCTGCCGGCTTTGCGAATAATCGCCCAAGTTATAATCGCCCAAAAGAACGAAAATGAGCAATCGCCCAAAAACGGCTAAAATTTTGAGGCGATTGTTCATTTTGATTTTGGGCGATTGTTCGTTTTTTTTTTTGCGATTGTTTACAATGAACAAGTGCGATTATTCATTTTAGAATTTAGGCGTTTGTAACTTGAGCGATTATTCTGACAGCCGTATTAGTCTGTGCGAATATTCGCCCAAGTTACAATCGCCCAAATTGTGAAATGAATAATGGTCCAAAGAAGAAACGCTAAAATTTTTGGGCGATTGTTCCTTTTGAGGTTTTGCGATTGTTCATAATGAAGGTTCGCCCAAATTTTGAAGACTGAATAATTGCCCAAAAATATTTTTTGCGCGATTGTTCATTTGGTTATGTCTTATTCGAGATGGACATTATGACCGTAAAATGGTTTGCCCTTGTGCGGAATCTTAAAAACTACATTCTGTACAAGGACAAATTTTGTTGGATGATTGTTCAGTTGGAGATTGGGCGATTGCAACTTGGGCGAATATTCGCATAGACTAATACGGCTGTGCGAATAATCGCCCAAGTTTCAATCGCCCAAACCCAAAATGAACAATCACCCAAAAAAACTTTGGCGATTGCAGCTTGGCCGCATATTCGCACATACTAATATGGCTGTGCGAATAATCGCCCAAATTGCAATCGCCCAAAAGTACGGCAATGAAAATCGCCCAAAAAACCGGCAAAAATTTTTGGGCGATTGGTCATTTTGGGTTTGGGCGATTGTTCATAATGAACAAAATTTTTTGGGCGATTATTCATAATGAACAAAATTTTTTAGGCGATTGTTCATTGCATTTTTGGGCTTTTGTACATTATGAAAGCCCAAATTTTTTGGGCGATTGTATATTATGAACAAACGCCCAATTTTTTTTTGGGTGATTGTTGATTTTTGGGCTTGGGCGATTATTCGCACAGCCGGTTGTGTCACGTTCTCTTTTCCAAACTCGCACATATTTTTTGTGGTGCTTAGTTTATATAAAATTCATTGTTATTCCCTATTTGAAGGCTTCAACTTTCATAAGTGACAAAATAATATCGTGTTTTAGGTGCTAAAGTTGTATGGGAGGTGCCACGCCCCGTTGCCTTATACCACTTATAGTATTTATTGGAATTCACTTTGATAAATTTCAAGATCCAAGCTTTTATGTGTGTCAAGTTATTAGGTTTTTTGAATCTCGTTTTTAAGTGCCACCTGTTACAAAATTTTTGCACTATGTACACAAAAAAACATCTTTCTATACAAAAAGCTCAATCTTTACCTTTTACAGAGTAACATTTTTTGCGCGAGCTTGCAATTTCTGAGCATACACAATCAAGTGGTCGGATATGTGCAAGGTTCATTTATAAGGTTGTGGCACTTGAGAGAAATGCACTTTTTTTTCCGCCTTTGCTTGAACTGTCACTGTACTGTGCTTTGTTCTATGCATTAATTTTCTTGATTTCTTTTCATCCATTCTGACAGTTCGACCGAGCTCGCTCCCAACTGCCACAACCTTATAAATGAGCCTTGGATATGTGCACACGAACATTCTCTCTTGCTCTTACATATGCGTGAGCGTAACATTATTTAATCTCTCTTTCGCTTTTTTTTTTAAATGTTTTTGCCACTTTGTTTTATAGGTGCATATATAGATCATACAGCATTTTGGTGAAGTATCAGTTTATTTCTGATTTTTTTTTTTTAATCAATGACACTCAATAATTGCCTTCTTTGATTTCTGCCAAAGGGTTACTCTCCAGTTTTTCCAAACAGACTGCGAGCAAAAAGTAGTCCATTTTGTTGAGAAAAAAAATCAAGAAATAATCAAGAACTGGTATAAAAAAAACCTAAAATCAAAAATATATCAAAACTTTAGATTCTTTAAAAAAACATAGTTATGCAATGTAGTAAAAAAATTGATCCAAAAAAAAAAAACAACTATGTCGTCAATACTATACTAAGATATATTCATAATAGTTGACTCATTTTGCAATTTACAAACTTTATTTTTGTTTATATAACTTTCAAAATTTTTACTTAAAATATCATATCAAAAGTCAAATGGATGTTTCCATTTCGTGTCTTTATTAATCTTTATTACTTTAACGATCACAATTCCTTTATTTTGATGGATTGCATGGTACCTTCTCACCTCCAGAACCACCACCTCCTATTATATCTGATATTTTCTTATCAGCCAAAAATGCATTTAGTTTTGGCAATAAAAGCTCTTCAATTTCATTTGCGATCAAGTCCTCTTTTGAATTAACACCTTCTTTCACAAATTGTTCGATCACTTTGTTCAAACTACGGTTAATTTTACCTTGACCCAAAATACCTTCTATTTCGGATTCAACATCACCTATTTTAGTGCGTATATCAATATTCTTTATCTTCAATTTTGGTAAATATGAGAACTTAACTACGCCATTGATTTCGATATCCTTTAAAGCAAATCTCGATTGTCCATTACCCTTTATGATGACAGAGACACCAGCCTTCTTCAGAAAAGCGTTCAAATCGTAAAGCGTGTCGAATTCAATTTTTTTGAAATCAAAACGGAAGGTTGCCTTATTGGTCACAAGACTAATTTTCATCACAGGAATTACGAACTCATTTAAACCGATGAGCACAAAATCATCTACACTACCAGAAATATTGTAGTTTTCTGAATCAAACGCGATCGACTGGTGTGTCAGCTCAAATGGAGCCAAGGGAGGAATGCCCTTATTTGGAAAACCACATGGCATCTGGTCCCTTTGGTCTTCGATGATTTTTTTAACTATGTCACCGAGTGCAACTAAAGAGAGAAATTCATTATAGAAAGATAAATCAAATTTATAATCATAAACTTCCACTGATCAGTGATCTACTAAGCGAAATTAGTATTGATAGTGAAAGCAATTTATTAGTGAGCAACAAAATAAGTGATCAGTGATCAACGAGTACAGAAAAAATTGTTCACTGACTGAAATATCTGGTAATCACTGATCGAATGTACACACTACGATTCAACTATCAGTGCTAAACAGTGATGACCGAGAAAAAGATCAGTGAACAACGAAAAAAGTACTTAAGATCACATCAAATATGAATTGCCAAATTCTAATTCTTTTTGACAAAAACATAGATCTTGACATCGAACACACTTACAATTGGAAGCAACTGGCTGGAACTCCTCCACGGCAGCTGCATAGGCAACCAAAGCCAATAGAACGATGACAATCTTCATATTTACAATATACTTTAAAATAACTGCTCGAAGTACTTCCAATTTAAAGACTAAATTTATGGTGCAGCTAACGATTAGCTTTTATAGGAAAAATTGCAAAATGATCGTGCCATATTTTCCAAATGAACCTTAAAGCCACCAGTTCTTTAATCCAAAATATTTGGAAATATCAAAATAACGCGATAAGAGTGCGAATATTTCGCAGGTGTTTCGAAAAATGTATCTTATCTTTTTTTATTGGATTTTGATTAAAGTGTTAATGAAATATATCGTTACAAAAAACAATAATTAATCAACAACTTCGTTAAGGTTATGTTTGATTAGCCTCAGCCACTTGAAAACTTTTTTTTATTATTAACCAAAGCTTTTAGTTAAATAGATTTATTTATTGATTTGTGGTCATTGAATGTTGGTTTTTCAAAGAAATATTTACTTCTTGTTTTTATGTTTACAATTTTCTGGTTTTGCATCTAAGTACTTCTAACTTTTACTCAGACGCACAGAAATTCTTACATTATGTATTATGTACTAACTCTTATTTAAACTTAAACCGAAATTTTATTTTATCTCTGACTTATCTCTTGACTTGAATATGACTGGACTCTGACTCTAAATATATTATCGTAGGGTTTATATTTTTAACTTAATTATTATCTTTAGCGCTTAAACTGATATTTCAAACGTTTAGTTAGATAAATTTAACCAAAAAAAAAATTGTACAAGTTAAAGAGAATACCATACAATTACCATTTTGTTTGTTTGTTTGTTTTAAACCGCTGAATATTAGGCCGGGTGGGTCTCCTTAAAAAAAGCGTTTGATAAACTACAGGTTTTTTTCAACTCCGCCTTCTGTATATAAAAGATAAAGGTGAGATGCCTATGATACTAGAGATGAGAAAATCACGCCATTTGAAAATTTGAAATAAGAGAATATTTTACTGAAATTTTTAGTATAAAAACTTTTTCATAAAACATCGTTACCTAAGAATGAAAAACAAAACGACATGAAAATCAAACTTTTTACTTTCGATGAAAATATCTCCGTTGTTTTTATATATATATTTTATTCAAATTTTTTTTTGTTCAATAAAAAGTTCAATAAAAGCATTTTAAAAAATATTATTTTCAAAAAGGTCTAAAATATTGACTTTTAAGCCAAAAACTGACTCAAAAGTTTTTATTTTGTAAAAATAAAAACAAGTAAAAATTTAATATGGGAGACAGGGGCGTACCGAGGCCATTTTGTTTGGGGGAGGGGGTAACAAGGTATTTCGGCCGACTTTATACCCTTAAGTCCCGGATTTTTTTTTAATTCAACATAGTTGAATTTACTAAAGTTACTCATCCGTTCGATCAATATAAATAAACCCTTAGGGGTCTTTTTAATTTGAACGGAAAGGAAAAACACATTCTTTTTAATTATTTTTATTAAAACTTCTTTAATCATAAAAAAAGTTCTGTACATTAATACATTCCTACAGTATACATACCTATAATTAAGTTTGTTTTGAATTTCGTTGTTTTTTTGGTTTGGCCTTTTATATGCCCTTTTAGGCTTTTCGCAAATTGGACCTAATTTTTCTAATCCAAAACGGTCGCAACGAATTCTCAGATTTTACAACAGATAACTTATTTATAAACTAATTATAAAAAATCGTGCTTTAAATAAAAATATATAAACTAAATTGTTAAGTTTAATATTTATGTATTAATTCTTCTATTTTTTTTTTAACCTTCTTCTATTTTTTTTTTTCACATCACAAAAAAAAAAGAAAGAGATAGAATGTTGACATGCTAAAACGTCAAGTCAAACTTTTTCTTTTCCGCCTCAAGTTCCTGAAACGATAATTACTTACCTCGCGCACTCTCCCAGTTCTGAAAATTTAATCTTGTTTTTAAATTAAAATCAGTAAAAATTTAATTTTAAAAAAATAAAATCTAAGAAATAGATTAAAAACATTTTTTGGTGAAGTGGTTGATTTAATTCTACTGGACGTCCAATCAGCTCTAAAATACCATAAAGGTTGCCAAATTCAACAAAAGGGTTTTGATTGTTGGATTTTAGTTACATCCAACGTGCGTAACATTAAATCTAACCTAACCATCAGTAACCACCCGACTGCTCTCAGCTGGCTTGGACCTTGGACCATGTTGGAAACCTAACCTCATCAATCCTCCTAGCAACTATCATGCTACTTCGAAACATAGCTTTCATTCTAATTTAATATTTGCTACCAACGTTTGGCTTAAAAAAAGAAATAGATATAAAGTCATTAAAATAAAACAATCACACCTATAAGCATAAAAAAAAACAAAACTCATTGGTTAAGACATTATTTTTAAGGTTAAAAGAAAAAATTTAATAATTTAATCATAAGTAATTAGTAATATAAAATCATAAGGAAGTGAAGCAATTAAATTTTAACTAACTTCACCCAAAACAAAAACAAACAAAAACAAAAAAAAAGCAAACAACATTAAAGAGAAGGTAAAATAATATTATACTTCAATAATTCCCTCTCTATAAAGCAAACGCTATAAACGTGAAGATCATTATGCACCGCAAACAGATCTGTATGCTCATGACTTGGTAAGTGACGACTCAAAAACATAAAATTGAAGAAATTTACTTGTCTATACCTATATTCAGAAAACAAAACAAACAAAAAAACATAGTCATAAATACTAGAAAAGATAAAAACGTAAAATTATCATACTGAAGTTAAAATTTTTGTTGCTATTCCCTTTCTTTCAATCGTGCCTAAGCACGTAATCCAATCTTGCAGTGATTTAGTTTTGTTAAGCTTAATTTCAATTGTTTAAATTCCATTTTGTTCCTTATTGTAAGGTGTTCAGAGAGCCAGCCTCGCTGACGTTGTTGTTGTACCTTTTATAAGAAATTCATTGATTATTATTTAATACGTTTTACAATTATTTTTTTTTTTGCTATAATGTTTCGCAATTTCGCTATTTTTAGGACAACGAAATGAAACAAAAGAGAAAATAGAAAAGAAACGTAAAAAAATAATAAAACTACTAATAAATGAATAATATGGAGTAATTTGGTGCAGTTTTTTACTGGCGGGGGGTGGGTAAACAAAGAGGAGATGTGAGGGGTTCTCAGACGGATATACTTTGGTTCAGTTTAAGAGAACATGGTTGGGTTAAGGGCAAGACGAGATTTTAACATCCAAATCTCGAACTGGTTGTTGAGCGATGCATATGCAATAAAGTAAATATATAGTTTAAATATAAAACTTGTTTTCTGTCTCTTTCCTTCTTTCATTAAGCACGTATTCCTTATGATAAGTATACTTTTCTTCAGTGCAGCAAGTTCCCTCCCCACCGGCGAGTTCTAGCCCAAAATCTTTACGTGCTGATAGCTACTTTGGAGAAGACGTTTAAAGATACTTTTTCATTACACCGAATCACCGAGTAAGTTTTTTTTTTAAATTTTCAGGATGACCTGTTAACGCAAATATAAAATGATTTAAACTAAAATAAGCACATTTTCAGTGTTTGTGTTTGCGTTGCCATATGGCAAAGACAGGGTGTTTCGGGTTAAGGTAGCCTATTGCTGCGCAATATTTTCTAAGTTAATGAGATCAACTATGTCCTTTTCCGATAAAAAAATTAATTTGTCATTAAGACGTGAGTCTCTTTGCGTGGTTCTTAAAAAACACTGCGTGACACGATTTCGGTACCTGAAAAGCTGTTTGGTATTACAGTTTTCTATAAGTTACAGTGTGTAGGCAGTGGATGTCTTTTGTTTCTATCACGTCTTGTTTCTAAAGCACACACCGATAATATGCAGCTTGCAAATTATTATAATATTTTGATACATTTCGATAGAAATATATTTGGGCTATTTGAATTACTTACTTACTTACTTTCTTACTTAGTTGGCGCTACAACCGTATGTCGGTCTTGGCCTCATCTAAGAATTTGCGCCAGCCATTTCTGTCTTTCGCTTGCTGGCGCCAGTTGGAAATTCCAAGCTTCGTCAGGTTGTCCTCTACTTGGTCTTTCCAACGAAGATGCGGTCGTCCTCTTCTGCGTTGACCGCCGCTGGGTACCGAATCGAATGTTTTCTTCACTGGAGCATCGTCTTTCATGCGCTGAACATGACCAAGCCAGCGAAGCCGCTCGATTTTAATGCGCTTGACTATGTCGATGTCAGCGTACAGCTCATACAGTTCATCATTCCACCGTATTCGGTACTCGCCATTGACGCAGATTGGTCCGTAGATCTTACGAAGAATCTTTCTCTCGAATGCTCCTAAAGTCTTTTCATCGAAACTGCTCAGCGTCCAGATTTGTGATGCGTAAAGTAGGACGGGCATGATGAGCGATTTATAGAGCGTGATTTTCGTTCGTCGAGAGAGGGCTCTGCTTCTCAATTGCCTACTGAGCCCAAAGTAACACCTGTTGGCAAGAGTTATTCTTCGTTTGATCTCAATGCTGATGTCGTTGGTTGAATTAATGCTGGATCCCAGATAAACGAAGTTCTTCACAACCTCGAATGAGGTATTGTCAACGGTAACGTGGGTTCCAAGACGCTGGGACTGTTTGTTTGTTGACACTAAGTATTTCGTCTTATCTGCATTCACTGACAGACCCATTCGACTTGACTCTCTTTCTAATCTGGAAAATGCTGCACTGACTTCGCGCGTATTATGGCCAATGATATCTATGTCATCAGCATACGCAAGCAGCATAACACTCTTGTAGAATATTGTGCCACTACATCTCAGATCAGCAGCTCGGATGATCTTTTCCATCATTAGGTTGAAAAAGTCGCACGATAAGGAATCACCTTGTCTGAAACCTCGTTTGGTAATAAATGGTGGGGAGAGGTCCTTCCCGATTTTAACTGCGCTGCTGGTGTTGCTCAGTGTCATCCTGCAAAGTCGTATTAGTTTTGCAGGAATACCAAATTCAGACATGGTGGAGTACAGGTACTTCCTTATTGGGCTGTCGAAGGCGGCTTTGTAGTCGACAAAAAGATGGTGGGTGTCGACTTGTTTTTCTTGAGTCTTCTCCAAGATTTGTCGTAGCGTGAAAATCTGGTCGATGGTGGACTTTCCAGGTCTGAAGCCACACTGATAAGGTCCGATCAGTTCGTTTACAATGGGCTTCAATCTTTCACATAAAACGCTCGACAGGACCTTATATGCGATATTAAGAAGGCTTATCCCACGGTAATTGGCACAGATAGTGGGATCGCCTTTCTTGTGGATTGGGCAGAGCACACTGAGATTCCAATCGTTCGGAATGCATTCTTCCGACCATATTCTGCATAGAAGCTCGTGAATGCATTTAAGTAGAGCTTCGCCTCCGTTCTTAAACAGCTCAGCAGGTAAGCCATCAGCTCCCGCGGCTTTGTTATTTTTAAGCCGAGCTATAGCTGTCAGAACTTCATCATAGTCGGGCAGCGGAACCTCGACGCTGTCATCCGCAATTGGGGTTTCCGGAATATCATCTCTATTGGCGGGATTGTTGTCAGCGTCGCCATTTAGAAGTTTAGAGAAGTGTTCCCTCCATAACGTCAGTGTACTCTGGACATCTGTCACTAGATTCCCGTTTTCATCCTTGCAGGAAGAGGCCCCGGTTTTAAAACCATCGGCAAGGCGTCTTATTTTTTCGAAAAATTTTCGGGCCTCATTCCTGTCACCATACATCTCAATCTTCTTCTGCTCGCGCTTTTCTGCCTCTCTTTTTTTCCGCCTGAAAATATGTCTCTCTTCCCTCCTCTTTTCTTTGTATCGCTCCTTAGCAGCGCGCGTTACAACCGACTGCAGGGTGGCTTTGTAGGCGGCGTCTTTCTCTGCAGTGGCGTCGCGACACTCCTGGTCGTACCACTGGTTTCGGCGAGGGCGTTGGTAGCCAATCACCTCTTCGGCAGCCGCACGCATGGAGTTGGAAATGTGTGTCCACTGCGCGCATATATCATCGATTGGAGGAGTGCTTTGAAGAAGGAGTGAGAGTCGAGTGGCGAAAGCATCGGCTGTCTGTTTCGATTGCAGCTTGTCGACGTCTAGCTTTCTCTGTGTAGGGTTGCGTGTATTCTTAGCTGCGCACAGACGTGTACGGATCTTGGCTGCAACAAGATAGTGATCCGAGTCAATGTTTGCACCACGGATCGTGCGTACATCCAATACACTGGAAGAGTGCCTTCCGTCGATCAAAACGTGATCAATTTGATTTTTTGTTTTTTGATCAGGGGACATCCAGGTGGCTTTATGAATATTGAGATGCTTGAATCTAGTGCTACTTACGACCATGTTTCGTGCTGCGGCGAAGTCAATCAGCCTCATTCCGTTATCGGAGGTGTTGTCGTGGAGGCTGAACTTTCCGACTGTTGGACCAAAAATATTTTCCTTGCCCACCTTAGCGTTGAAGTCACCAAGCACGATTTTAACGTCGTGGCGGGGGCAGCGCTCGTAAGCATTTTCAAGGCGCTCGTAGAAAATTTCCTTGATCTCATCGTCCTTATCTTCTGTCGGAGCGTGCGCACATATTAGGCTTATATTGAAAAATCTAACCTTGATGTGGATTATGGCAAGTCGTTCGTTCACAGGTGTGAATCGCAGGACGTGGGGCCGTAGTCTCTTGCCAACTACAAATCCGCATCCAAACTCGTGCTTCTCCGCATGGCCGCTGTAGTAGATATCACAGGGTGCATGCCGAATGCAACCCTGTCCCTTCCATCGCATTTCTTGGATAGCAGTGATATCAGCTTTGTATCTTCCCAAGACATCAGTCAGTTGGATAGAGGCACCTTCCCAATTAAGGGTTCGGACATTCCAGGTGCATATCCGTAAATCATTATCAGTTTTTCGTTTGCGGTAGTCGTCATCAGATTTGGGGATCAGTTTTATTCTATTCTTTTGTGTTTTCATTGAAATGGGTTTTTACGGGTGGGCTTCAAACTCGACGCACAACCTATTTTAAGCCTAGGGAGGCCCACCGCTCAGATTAGCCGCCAAACTAACGGTTGTCAGTTTTGACGTTGCCCAGGAAACACCACGTGGAGGTTTGAGTCGGCTTGAGGCGATTTCACAAAGATTATGCTGGCCTCGCCAGGTTGAGACAGTCAGACATGTTACATTGATCCATCGCCCCCCGTTTCCTGGGCTATTTGAATTGGGCAGTTTTTTTTAAGTGCTTACTTTTGTTTTTGTAAAGCCTAAAAATTTTAATATATTTCAGGTCATAACATCTTGTCTTAAAATTAATATCACAAAATTAAAAAATTTTTGTTAAGAAACAACAAAATTATACGTTGAAATTTATGATTGGTACTACATGCCTGTTACTGTACATCAAATATTAATGCACAGTGCGGATATAGTTCAAAAAGCAATAATACCCATAGGTCAGTTATCAGAGTATGCGCAAGAGGCCTATCACAAACTATTTCGGTTCTTCAGACTTCACAACACGAGAAAATTTTCAAGATCTGCTTGCAATTCAGATCTTTTGCATGCCCTTCTGCTCAATTCAGATCCAGTACTTTCAATCCTTGGTTTTAATAAAAAATCACCACAAGCTATCTGATTGTAGTTGATATTTTGTAATATAAAAAATATATAGTCTGCTTTTTTAAAGTCCTATTACATTTTGTTAAACTGCTTGATTGAACAGATATTTATATTTTATGAAAGGGTATACTCTAAACTTTTAAACCAGATATTTTGTTTTTAAGTTTTTTGCTACCCCGTTATTGCGATAAGGAATAAAAATTAAAAATTGAAAAAAATTATTAAATATGAAAAAAAAAAAATGGCCAGGGTTGGCCAGGATCAATGTAGCTTACATTACAAATAATGATAGTAAGAAATTTTTAAAAAAAAAATTAGTGCGCGCCTTCCAGTGCCTTTTGAGATTTTCAATATCAAAATTGTATTCCTCGGTTTTTTTTATAGTATTTCTCACAAAGTTTGCCTATTACAGCATAACTATAGGAACTGATTCAGTTTTGATTAGCGATAAAAACTTGCAAATAGATAAAAAACAAGTTTGGGATACATTTATTGTTTTAACCCATTCCGGCCGGGCTCCGTGACCTTTTATAAACGGAAAAAATAGATCTTTTGCTTTGATTGCGGCATAGCATCCTCACTAGTAAAGTTTCGTAAATTTATTGTACTAAATAAGTGTAGACAATTTTAATGAAAATATTTTGGTATACTGTTTATTTATCTGAGTCGTCTGGTTCTTAAGATATATTTTAGACACGATGCAAATATTTTCAAGAATTCCAGTAAAAAACTTACATAAGCTGGTACAGTACAGATAAAGGGTATGAAATGTGCAGTGAACATAACATATTTATGGCAAACATAATACGATTCTTGTATAAATAAAATTGTTTGCTACAAAAATTTTTTAAATACATACATTAATATCATCTCATATTACGTTTCCAGTAAACATTTTTTCTGCGTGTATAATAACCAAAATGTAAAGATTATGATAAAAGCATTTGAATCAAAACCACTATACTATTTTGCTGACGACGAAATTAAAATTGTTTAAGGTTTGTTAATAGACGTGGTATTGCAAGGCTCTGGTAAAAGTCATGACCGTAACACTGCTCGCAGATTTTTTACTAATTACAAGAAAAGTTCAGAAATCACGCGAGTAGACAAAAATTTTATTAAACTATTTTATGTTATATTGCAGGTAAAACATTTTAATATATACATATATGAATTATTTTGTTTTACATTAATGCTAAAAATTTTAATATACTTCAGGTCATAACATCTTGTCTTAAAATTAATATCACAAAATTAAAAAATTTTTGTTTAGAAACAACAAAATTATACGTTGAAATTTATGATTGGTACTACATGCCTGTTACTGTTACTGTACATCAAATATTAATGCACAGTGCGGATATAGTTCAAAAAGCAATAATACCCATAGGTCAGTTATCCGAGTATGCGCAAGAGGCCTATCACAAGCTATTTCGGTTCTTCAGACTTCACAACACGAGAAAATTTTCAAGATCTGCTTGCAATTCAGATCTTTTGCATGCCCTTCTGCTCAATTCAGATCCAGTACTTTCAATCCTTGGTTTTAATAAAAAATCGCCATAAAGCTATCTGATTGTAGCAAAATACCTTTTTGATGAGGAAAGTGAAAACAACACTTTTACAGATAATGTGTAAAATTAAGCATATTGTATAATTATGTGTGGTATAATAAATCACTGTTTGCATATAATATTACATATAATTTGTTTTAAATAGAGATGTATGCTGTCTTTAATCATCTTTTAAATGTAATAAGCTAATAAATTCTTGTTTAAAAACACATTATGTAATAAAATACAGGTACAAAATATCGCTAAACACACAAATAAATGTTTTTTTACAATTAATTTTTGGGTCTCCTTGACTCGCTACGCTCAAAACGTTAAAGGATTTCATGAGAAATTCTTTTAAGAAAACATGTTTAAAATTTGGCCAAAATACATCAAATGGTTCCAGAGTTATAACAAATTATTTAAAGCAATATTCGATGTCCCACCCTTTGTATGGGCTCGCCCCACCGTGCCCCCCATATTAGTAAACATCGTCGTCATTGAAAAAAATAGGTTAGTTTCACATTTTGATCATTCATATTAACTATTTGTGAGTAAAATAGTATTGAGTGAAAAATAGTCGCATCCTTTGCAAAAATTCACCAAAGAAGTTTTGTTACGTGTGTGGGCAATGTAGTATATTCTTAAGTCTCAAGGAAAAAAGAATTTGAAAAAGTACTTCCCCTACATGTAAAACTCGGCTTAATGAATAATTTTGTGAAAGCAGTTTATAAAAGTAGCGAACGATTTTAATATTTAAAGTCAATTTTTTTCAAAATTAAGTGACGCAAAGTGAGAAGAAGCAATTTTGATTGGTCCTCAATTTCTCCTATTAATGAAAAATAAAAATGTCGGTCAAAAACTAAATGGCAAAGAATTATGCGCACGGACATTGTTAAAAACTTTTTGTTAAAAGGTTTTTAACGTAACCTCAGAGCCAAAACTCTGCACATAAAAATGCATATAAATACATGGTTGAAAAATTAATTTTCTTCATCCACATTTATTTATTTTCCCTTCAAATCCCTTCAAAGTTGTGAGGGATAAACAGGGAGATCCGTTTCACCCGCATGTAAAAAGGCTTGAAGAATGGTTTCAAGGTCGTTGTGACCGCTATGTAAGAAGATTACTGCTGGCGATTAATGTGAGAAGAAACTTCCCAACATAAATTTTGTGGTTAAATTTTAAGGGCCGATGTTGATTTTGAATAAAACACAAATTATTTAGGAAATTATTGTCATTTCTTTTTATTATGTTAATATTGGTATGGTTTAATTATGTATGGAGCAAAATATCGGACAAATGGGCGCTGCGACCTCGGCGGCACACCTCCATCCGATGATCCAAATTTTCGATGACGCTGAGGCATAATTGAGGTTCTATGCCGTCAATGTGCCGAATTATCTAATCCTTTATCTCTTGAATTGTTGCTAACTTATCGACGTACACCTTTTCTTTCAAATTACCCCAAAGAAAGAAGTCCAACGGTGTCAAATCACATGATCTTGGCGGCCAATTGACATCGCCACCACGTGAGATAACACGGCCATTGAATTTGTCGCGCAAAAGAGCCATTGTTTCGTTAGCTGTGTGGCAAGTGACACCGACCTGTTGAAACCACATATCGTCCACATCCATATCTTCCAATTCGGGCCATAAAAAGTTCGTTATTATTTCACGATAGCGAACACCATTCACAGTAACTGCCTGACCGGCGTCATTTTGGAAAAAATACGGCCCGATGATGCAGCCAGCCCATAAACCGCACCAAACAGTCACTCTTTGTGGGTGCATTGGTTTTCCGATAATCACTCTTGGATTATCATTCGCCCAAATACGGCAATTCTGCTTATTGGCGAATCCACTGAGGTGAAAATGTGCCTCATCACTGAATATGATTTTCTTCGAAAATTGATCACCCACTGTTGCCATTTCTTGCCACCATTCTGACAATTGACTGGCGTGTAAATGCAAGTCTTTATGCATAATGTTCCTCAACGACGAGCGTGAGAGCTGCAATTGTTGGGCACGATGACGAGTTGAGGTGGACGGCTCTTCAGCGAACAGCAGCAATATTTTCTGCAGTACGAGCTGTACGAGCATGCACTGGTGTTTTCACATCTTCTACACAAGGAGAATAAATAATAGTAAAGAGATTTCAAAGGCGAATTAGTAGAATAAGGCGAAAAATTATAACCATTAAGGTGCAGCCCGTGCGAAGAAATATGGCGGCGATATTGAGAGCAGAGCTGAAAGCCAATGAAATGAGTCGACCGACATTTTCATGGTCAATTAAATTTTTGAAAATATTTTACATTTATTACGAAATATTTGCAACAATTATTTTCTTTCTTTTAATTAGATTTGATATGAAAAATATGTGATAACAATTAGAAAAACAATAAAAGGAAACATGCTAATTAAGAATTTGTAGCCTAATTCGGTTATAGTGCGTGTATAAAAGTACAAACAAGCAGAAAATTGTTTAACGCATATAAATCTAAGTGCATACCAGGTTTTTTTAAAAGATACTTCAAGTGCTGTTTTTATTACTTCTTTCTGTAAGATAAAGACTTATATCGACTTTTTGTAACCTTAAATTTAATGATATGTTAGTTTATCTTTCTACTATGTTACTTCATGTCTATTTTTTATGTTACCTAATTTTTAATTTTTTTACAAACATAAAGACAAATCTTGTAAAGCGCAACAGTATATTGAAAAAGTTATGTTCAACAAAATGTGTTAATTTTCCATTTAGACAAGATATCTTCTTTTCACATAATTTTTGAACACATTTTTCTAACTGTGACGAAATTTCCTTAAATCAATATAGTAAAAAAAATTAAGTTTTCTTTTAATGGACCTTTTCGCAATCCTTTAAAATGTAATATATACAGATAAATAATTTTCTAAACTGTCTAGAGATGAATAAACAGATAAGAGATGAATAAACAGATATGAGATGAATAAATAGATAAGCCCAGATAAAAAACACAAATGTAAATACATATATATTAGGGCGGGTCAAATTCTGGCTCAGCGAAATTCGTAAAATACATGTAATTTCAAGACTTTTTCTCCACTACAGCATATACAAATTCTGAAAAAAAGCTGTGCGGACTTTCGTAAATAGATTCATACACATACATTCATACATTCATATTTTATAATTGAGAACAAAATCTATTTACGAAAGTCCGCACAGCTTTTTTTCAGAATTTGTATATGCTGTAGTGGAGAAAAAGTCTTGAAATTACATGTATTTTACGAATTTCGCTGAGCCAGACCACCAAAAAATTCGTCCATACAAATTGACCCGCCCTAATATATATGTATTAAAATTTTAATTAAAAATTATAAATATGTATGTTCAACAGAAATCAGACAAAGAATAGTGTGTCGTATAACTTTCTTCGATTCGATTATATGTAACCAAAAAGTTGGCTTTGTATATATGTTATTGATGCGGTAAGGACTTTAATAAGTTAAATTTTTAAAATTGTTGAAATAAATTTTTTGTATTGAAAATTATTTGAAAACAAATTTCAAGTACATAGATATTTAGAATTCTTCACAATAATTATTATCACATATTTTACATATCAAATCTAATTAAAAGAAAGAAAATATTTTTTGCAAATATTTCGTAATAAATGTAAAATATTTTCAAAAATTTAATTGATCATGAAAATGTGACATTTGCTTGGTGTTCTATCTATTCAGCTAAAAACAAAACAAAATATCGGCTAAGTTGGAAATATTCTTATAATATGGCAGACAACAAGAACAACAACAGCAACGATCAGCTGAGGATAAAACGAAACCAATTCGGCATAGCAAAGGAAACATGAAAATAAATGTGCTAAAAACAGTGACAATTAGATTTTTTGCATTTTCATTTATAATAGTGAAATAGTCAGTTCAGATCTGCTCCAGTCTGATTTGAAATCCTTTGAAATTTGGTGTTCTACAAACAATATGTTTCTAAATCTAGATAAATGCCAAACTATGACCTTTTCGCGAAAAAGGAATAATTTAATTTTTGATTATAAGATAAAAGATACTGCATTAAGTCGTATAGATGCTGTCAAAGATCTGGGTATATGCATGGATTCTAAGCTATCGTTTAACGTTCATATTGATTTCATATGTAAAAAAGCATCTTCTATGCTCGGGCTTATGAAACGCTGGGCCAAGGAATTTAATAGTATGATCACAACTACAACGCTGTATTATACAATTGTGCGACCTCACTTAGAGTATGCAAGTCAAGTTTGGTCCCCAAGTTACAATGTACATGTTGAACGTATAGAGAGAATCCAAAAACGTTTTGTTCGGTTTGCTCTAAGGGGCTTAAGTGCAACTGACACTTTAAACCTTCCTCCTTATGAGGATCGTTTAAAACTATTAAAAATGCAATCTTTGAATGAGAGAAGGAAGTCTGCAGATATCGTCTATTTACACCAACTCATAACTGGTGTATTCGATTCACCAGAACTTCTAACTCTTATAAATTTTAACACTAACCGTAAAAGCAGTAAAAATGCTAACAATTTAATTTACTTACCTTTTAGTAGAACAAATTATATGGCTACTGCTCCTTTACATTGCATGAGCACCTTTGTTAACAACTGTAGCTTTTTTGATGTTAACTTATCGAAAGGTCAACTCAAAAGTAGATTGAAAACTAATGTATGATTAGATATATGTAAACGCATGGTTAGTTGTTATGTCTTGTGTTGTCCCTGAGCCCAACCCATATTATGGTCGGTAAATTTTTCTCACTTTAGATTGTTTTGGACCACTCTTATCGATATCATTAAGGCTGTTCGCAGTTTGAGCGTACTTTTGGCACATCGTATTTATAGCATTTGTTATTGTTCAAACTGTGAGCACCTCGCCATGTGACTGTCGTATAAAAAGATTGTGCAACCCTGTGATGTATGTTATTATGCGGCTGTAGACAGAGCATAAAAATACGAGGTACAAAAAACACGTCCAAGGGCTGCTTTTATTTACGCGTGCCTGCGTATTTGCATTTGTATGCAAAACAACAACAAAGCAAAATACGCTTTCGTAAATTGGCGTACAAATAGCAAGTCGAACAAATGGCAGACCAGCGTATTCGAACTAAATGGCCTTATTGAGATGTTTTAATGTTATTTGGGCTGGTTCTTAAGATGATCTAATGCGGAGAAAGTGCGAAAAATTGTTATTGCATGTAAATTCGGATACTCAAGAGTTTCCAATTGCCATATGATCTGTGCTATTGTTTTGTTTTCGTTGTTGCTTGACTTTGCTGGTGTTTTCATTCCTCTCCTCCGACCGCTCATCCTCGCCACATGTCGTCATTAGCAAACCAGTTGCAAGTGTTCTACAAAATTCTCTTAGTACGATATGTTTTCGATCGACTCATTTCATTGGACCCCTTTTACATTGATCAAGACTTGAAGTCAAGTTTTTTTTACGTTCTCTTTTGAACTTGACGAAAGCTTTCACATTGGTCAAGACTTGAATTCGATTTCTTGTCCTCTTTCCTTGTTTTCAAAAAATAAAACGAGATAGGTAGCAAGCAAATGAATTATAATTTATAGAAATTTGCAAACTGAATTTTAATTTTTTACCACGATGAAAGTTAACAAAATGTTTTTGCTTAACAATTTAATGCAAAATGAAATAAAATTAAATGCAAAACAATTTTATTGCAACCGAAGTCTAACAAACTCACATTGATATGCGAAATATAAAATAAAAAGCACTGCCAATAAAGCGAAAATAACAAGAGGAATACGAAAAATTGCCGGTACAGCTTCAAGTTTATTTTTCCCATCAGTCGCTTCCGATGTGCGGCGAATTGCATACAAACTCTGAAACTTGACTTCAAGTCTTGATCAATATAAAAGGGGTCTTGGCTTTCAGCTCTGCTGTCAATATCGCCGCCATATTTCTTCGCACGGGCTGCACCTAAATGGTTATAATTTTTTGCCTTATTCTACTGATTCGCCATTGAAATCTCTTTACTATTATTTATTCTCCTTGTCCTACAGACCTGGTTTGCTCAAATTTTTGCACGATTTTTCGATTGTTCTCACATTTGGACGATTAAATTGACCGAGCAATCACGAAGTGCACGATATGCAATCAAATTGAATTAGTCCAAAATTGAGAAATGTCAAATGAAATGCAGAAAAAACTTGACGTTTAGGTGTGGTTCACATTCAACATCGGCCCTTAAAATTTAACCACCTTTTATTAATAACAACTTTTGTTGTCCGTCTTACTCAAGGCTCATTTATAAGGTTGTGGCACTTGAGAGCGAGCTCGGCCGAACTGTCAGAATGGATGAAAAGAAATCAAGAAAATGAATGCCTCGAACAAAGAAAAGCACTGTGACAGTTCAAGCAAAGGCGGAAGAAGAGTGAATTTCTCTCAAGTGCCACAACCTTATAAATGAACCTTGATCTTACTTGAATTATTTATAATCAGATAATGCAACGTGTATATTGGACATTTACGTTGTAATTTTTTTACTAATATTGTAAGTTACGATACCTAAAAACTAGTATTAGAAAAAAGTAAGTATGAGTTCTTATTATGTGATGTGTATGAATAAATAAACAGGAAAAATTTAAGTAAGTACTTATTTTTTTTCAAAATTTGTAACGCAGTGTAATTTTTAACTAATTTTTATTTGCTGAACAATCTCTCATTTTCTGCAACAGTAACAGGCGCTGTGCACATCAAACTAGACATTTTGTTAACTGCAGGAAGGGGTTTTGTATTGCATTCTGAAATATCAGCTGTATTCGATAGAGTTTCTTCAACAAACAATTTTTTGGTAACAGTTTTATTGATTCTAGAATTCGCTTCTCGGTCAAGTTAGTAGAAGATAAAATTGTATTGAAGATTCATACAGAGGCTTTATTGTTTCTAAGCAACTGCTTAAATTATCTCGCATCAGTGAGGTTATTTTATCCAATACAAGTTTAAATTCTCTTCTTTAAAAACAGTTAATCAAAAAACGGTTCAAGAGATTCAGTCAGGGCTTTCATCTTTACTAGCACATTTTTCATAAAAACAAGACATATAGTAAAGTCCACAAAAATGAGTCGGTTTGATAGCAAATATGCAGCATTGCGAGTCCACTTGTCAAATTTTTCAGAGCTTTGGGAAATTTCGTCTAGAATATCAACAATGACTTAAAGCGATGCCCATATAGAATGCAATGATATGCTTGGCATGAAATATATGGTAGCTTTCTACTAAGTAACTCAGAAAGTTTTTGTTGGGCTCCATTTAGAACACCTGACATACTAACTACTAGCAAAGTCATATGACTGGAAAACAATATTTTGAGTGTTAAGCTCATTTTGCTGTATCGCTCCTAATATCTCCTTTGCTATTCCTGTGCCAGTCTTGTCAAGAGCTATTCACAATATATCACTTACAATTATTGGTGTAAAAGTCATTAAGGATTTAAGAGTTAAAATGTACCTTTTTTAGCAGTTTAGCAAATTGTATTTAAATTAAAATGTTAAGTCTATTAAATGAAGGCTTTAACATCAGAGTTTTTGAGCTAAGAAAATTTCTTTAATGTTCGCCGATTTCGACTGTCATTTAAACTTTTTTTTAAATGTTGTGTATTTCTGAATACAAACTTCGATCTGCGAAAGTGTTAAAAAAATGTATTAATTAGGTTTTAAAACAGGACAATGTGTGGCGACTGAGTAACCCTTTGCTCGTTTGTGCTTGTTTTATTCATCTTATTTTGCAACTTTTTGACACGGTATTTGTATCAGTGATTTTGTATAAGGAACTGTTATTATGTAGCAATATCAAAATACTTAAGTATTAATCATTATTTTATGATTTTCAAGTTTTTGCTCAAATGTAAAAATAGTAATCGGATTTTATTTTTTAGATCTTAAATAAAAATTACCTTTTCATTAATATTGGACAAAATATGGTCCATTTTTTTTCATTTGGTCCGCTGCTCTCTTTAACATTACTATGCATTACTTTTTCTGTACTTTTTTATCAAAATTTATACTACTTTTCTGAACTTTTTGTGCATTTTGTCGCAAAGGGAACACTGGATTCGTTTACAACAATTCAACGCTAATACGACTTAAAGTGATTTGGCCGACTGAAGTTCGTTTAAGGTACGACTGAAAGTGATTTGGCCGAAGTTTTTGGCTGAAGTTCGTTTAAGGCACGACTGGAAGTGAGTTGGCCGACTGAAGATTGTCTTGGGTATGACTTAAAATGAAATAGTCGATTAAAGTTGGTTTTTGTTATGAGAATGGCAATAAAAGGAACGACTGACTTTGATGCGTTCATAAATATTGTTAATAAAAATCACTATTTTAAACAAATTTCAGTAAAAAATAACAATTAGGCCAGCACTAAAAAAGTAAGGGGGTAGATTACCCCCCTTACTCGCCGCTAGTTACGCCCCTGAGGAGAGATATGCGTGTTTTTTAATAAAATTATTTTCATTATCGACTGCATTTGACACTTTCCGACCGCGGAGTTATGACACTTTTAGAATAAAATTCGTATCGGAGGGGGCGTGTCTAAATTTTTGTTCTTCTGCTCCAAAACACATATATACCAAATTTCATTGCATTCCGATAACGTTGACTATCAATAGCCGCATGTCGTATGAAAGCGTTCCACTGTGGGCAGTGGAGTTTACAATTTTACATTTCTTGGTAGCCACGAGGTAGAAAGTGACAAAGTCAACAAAGTTTTGAGATGTCAGAAGAAAAGTATGAACTCTCGTAAAAATAATTTAGCAACCAGTGTTTGATTAGTTAGTTCAAATTGCACAACCACAGAATCATTGCATTTAACATGTCACTAAACTTTTTAAAATTTTATCGACATCTTTATTAATGGAGTACCAAATTTATGAAAAGTACTAACATTAATATATTACAATGCCAACAAATAATTTTGAGTGTGAGCTGAAGTTTTTAAATAAAAATAGGTTTAGTGAAAATTTGATTTTGTTTCGTGTGATTATGAATATGATTTTGTAAATAGTCTATAAAAGGCGAAGAACTTAAGTTGTAACAATTAGTGTATAATAAGAACTTGAGATAAAATAATCAAAAAATAAACGTACTTTAATTAACAAAAATTCCTTTATGATTTTTTTTCCAATAAGTGCTAAAAAAATTTCAAAACTCACCCATTTTAAATATTTGTTTGTAAAAATAAAGTTGTGAGAAAATTTTATCATCGAAACAATCGAAACCAAATCTTTGTTATAACTACAACGCCGGACTCTGGAGAAATATATGAACATGTTACATAAAGATTCAAAGACCCATACCTCAAAGGAACACAACAAAACTCGATACCAAAAGATGCAGGAGCTATTATTTCTTGTGTAAAGTGTGAAGATCTGGTGCGAAAAAAAGCCACCACCCTACAAAAATTATTCACAATAGAGTTTCTATCTTTGTGGTATAAACAATGTGGTATTGGGTTATAAGATTTTGAAAACTGTTCAAAACTTTTTGATTTTTAATCGATGCTTTAAATTGCACGAAACTCAGTTCTTTTTTAACAAAAAGAGGACACAGAAAAATTAGCTATGAAAAAATCAGTTGTATTTTTTTTCTAATCTTTACTATTGTATAAAATGAAAGTGTTAACCAACGTTTACCATTTCGTCGCTTGAGAAAATAAATGTCGTATGTGTAAATTTTCACTTTTGAGATTATAGAGAAAAAAGAGCTATAATTCAAAATTTAGCGGAGCAATATTCTTTAGAATTTCAGGTCTATTTGCGGACACATTATCACAATAGATAACGATATTTTTGTGAACTTACCGCTATCTTCTTAGAATTCATAGCCAATTTTTCTCAATAATCTCAAAAGTGAAAATTTTCACCTACGACATTTATTTTCTCAAGCGACGATTTGACTCCAAAAGTAGTGGCCCGATTTTTATGAAAACAGTTTTCAAATATATTATATGTGCAACAACATTTTATAGGCGTATTTTTCTTTTGAAATTTTAATGCCAACAGGTACCACACATTGTTTAATCGTTGTCTTTTCACGCGTTTGTGTTGCGAGAGTATCAATAAACTACATGCTGCTTTTACTCTTCTCTTTTTATGCTCAGCTAGCAAAGCGTAAAAAAAACGGATGATTCTTGAGCAGCGTTTCCATATTCACAGTTTTAACTGTTAATGACAGTTTTTTTAAGTAACTCATAGTGCAAAATACAGTTTTTTAAAAATTTCAGATTCGAAAATTTGCTTAAAATTTTCAACTATAAATACCTCAATCGGAGGAAATCGGCTTGTAAATAAAACAAAACTTAGAAACAAGTTATTATTCCCGCACTTTGTGGTACTTTAAGAACAAAAGATATCCTAAAAAAGAGTGCATCAAATTGTATTAAATTTGATAAATCAACCAAAATGTGCAAAAAACACTGACAAGTCAATTTACGAAAATTTATGAAATCAAATTTCAAAAAGAAAAAACAAAATACGATCAAATGCTATTGAAAATTTTTTTACTATTCACAATAATTATGATTATTATTATAATGTTATTTTTCAAAAGTAACATGCTAAAAAGTTTTTATGGTGCCTTAGCATTTGAACTTTGATCTAAAAACTGCTCTTTGGAATGAAATTGTTATCGACTTAGGTCGATCACCAGTGTTATCAATATTTGACTTAGTTTAACTCTATTCCGTACTATACTCTTATACTATAATTAAAATAATGTACTTTTTACAATTGTCTTTTTTTTAGTCCTTTTGTATACAAATTTGTTTAAAATTGTTTGTAATAAATTTTCCTAGCTCTTAACAATAATAATAAAATCCAACAAATCCTGAGCAAAGTAGTTGTAAAAGCTACCTCGAACACCTGTAAATTTTATGTCATAGACAATAAATCGATGACAACCGTAATTTATAACTTACTTATGTTAATACTGCTAATCTATAAATTGTTAAAAAAAACAACGTAATAATTGTTTATTTTGGACAGTAAATGTGCTAACCAGAAATTGTCAACAACTTGACTTAAGTTCAAGATGCTCTTCATTACTTTACAATAAATGTTGTCAAAAAAAAAAATTACGCAAAAGGAGCGTCGTTAACTTTGCTTAAAAATACCAGACAGTTCAGACATTAAAATATATCTTTTGATTGTGGATATTGCTATATTGTTTTGTTTATACGCTTTAAAAATTATTTCGGAATTCTTCGGTTGGTAGATTGTTATCAAAGCGATCGATCGCACTATCAAGTGCTTAACAATTCGATATTTTTATTATCTTTACCTGATAATCCCTCTAAAAGCTTAGCCGTTATTTTGTTTTTCTTTTTACTTTAATACACTTTGATTCCATATTTTTTTTGGCGCAGCACCGGTATAAAAGCCGTTTCATTAGCATTAATCAAACAGCTAGCAGACTAAGGCTTTTTGTGGTAGTACAATTTGTTGTGCAAAGATTGATTTTTTCCTAAAATAAAAATAAATGAAGAAGTTTATTATTATAACGCTGGCTTTGCTAGCGGTTGTTGCTGCAATCGATGTGAATTCAGATGTGGAGGAGGAGGACGCTGATCCAGAGGTATGGGATTTGGATTTGAGCGATGATTACATACAGCCTGAGAGTAAGTATGAGTGACGTACACATAAAAAGTAGAAGTACCTGTGTCATAATTTAAGTGAAACACCCTTTGTTGTTGGTCTACATGCATTTTAAATTATAAAATATAGTGGAGCGTATTATTCTGTGAAAAAGTCCTTTTTTCGCTGTAATCAGGCGTTTTTCACGTTTACCTTTTTCTATTATGATCGTTATATATTTTTTAGGAGCTTTTATGCCTTAACTTTGGAAATTATTGATTTTATTTTGAAAAAAATGTTGTGACGCGCCAACATTTCTTCGTTTAAGTTATTGCTTGCTCTGTGCAATCACTTGCTATCATTTTTGAACACGTCAATTACTTGCTTGCTTGCTTGTACCTAAATTTTAGATGCAGAAACTATATATTTTCGATAAGCTTTCATTCTTATCTCTCAAATAAATTTCGTGAATAACGTGCTTTCGATCGCAGTCAGTTATATTGTTCGGAAATTTATAATTATAATAAATCCTTTGTTAAAACTTTTTAAAAATTAATCTTATTTTTGATTATTTTGCACCGAGAGGTTTTAATTTATGTATGTCTACATCACATGCCTCAACTTTCCTTAGAGGTCATCTTATCGCTAGCGAACATTATTTTTTTTTTTACTTTTCATATTTTATTAAGAGGAATATTGAACAATAAAATTCCTTATTGCCTTTGTATTACTCTGAGCTTATACTAATCTTTTTTATGCGCATTAACTTCATTTTGTCTTTAAATTATATCTTCAAAATGTATGTCCAACATTGTTCTTCGCTGTTAATATTCAAAATGGATTTTCATTTAGTTTTTCTAAATATATCTTTAGTATTTTGCTTAATATTGGAGTCCAATATTTGTATTGGATACAAAAATGTATTACTGATCGTTAGTGTTGATACATGATATTGATATTTAACATATAACTTTATTAAATATTTCCAATAAGCATAATTGATTGATCCTCCAAAGCAATTAAGAAGTAATCCTCGATATTGATTGTCAATTTTTATCCTCAATATTGATCTTTAATACGGATCCTCAATATTGATCACAATTTGGATCTTAAATACTGATTACTCCTCAATATTGATCTTAAATTTTGATCTTCAATGTTGTGTTAAATATTTATCATTCATTTTGTCTTCAAACTAGTCTTACAGATTTGTGTTCAACATTGATTCATCTTCGCTGTAAATATTCAAAATGGATTTTCATTAAACTTTTTCTGAATATGTCTTTAGTATTTTTGTTTTATATTATCGTTCAGTATTGGTATTGGATACAAAAATGTATTATTGATCGTTAGTGTTGGTATATGATATTGATATTTATCAAATAACTTTATGAAATATTTCCAATATTCATAATTAATTAATCCTCCAAAGCAATATTAGGAAGTAATCCTCGATATTGATCGTCAATTTTGATTCTCAATATTGATCGTCAATATTGATATGAATCTTAAATATTGATTGCTTCGCAATATTCAACTTCAATGTTGTGTTAAATATTGATCATTAATTTAGATGAACTATATCAATCCCCAATACTTAACTTCAATATTAACCCCAGTAACTAATATGGCCCATTATCATAGTCAAAATAAAAGTCGACTCTAGTGCAAGCTTTTTGACAACATATTATATTAAAAAACCGTTAAAAACTTTTTAATGTTGATGCTTAATATTGTCATCAATATAGATATTCAAGATGAAAAGTTAATGATGGCATATTTTCATTACAAAATTGTTTTTAATAATTCTAAAAAATTATATTCATAATTAATTATATTTTTTTAGAATTATATATAAGCTTAATGCCAATTAAGTTCATGAAGCAACAGGTTGCAACAGCAATAAGTTCTTTGCAGAACAAACCACCAAGCAGACTAGACAGCTGTTTCGTTGATAGCTACATCAACTCATCAGTAGTCTTCTGTGGTTTCTGCAGTACCATCCACTTTGATAAGCTTATACGAACACCTTCTGTTAAATTAAAACAGAATTATGTGCTGTATGTCGCCTTCAAAGCAATGTTTTTCAAAGCAAAGATATTCAATTTTGATGTTTAATATTGATCTTCCTTGGATCATCATGATCTTCAGTAGAATGATCTTCGATATTGATTTTCAATATTATGATATTGGTATCCAATATGACTCAAAAAAAAAGACTATTTTATTAAAAGATTTCGTAAGCTATGGTCTCGATTCATAACAACTACGGTTTTTTGTCACTTTTCGGTCTCATAATAAAGACACTTTTAATACTCTTTTAGGACTCATATAAAGCACTCTTTGAATTAAGCACACTGAATTAAAGCACACTCATAATTAAGATTCTTTTAGATTTTATATAAATTATTCTTGCAAGAGTTATGCTTATGACTCTTTTAAAACTCATATATAATACTCTTGTAAGACTCATAAAATGGACTCTTTAGACACTCATGGCTTAGAAACTTTTAGAACTAATATAAATTATTCATTTAACCATGAATATGATTCTGCAGAATTGATAATATCTCAGGATTGATAACAGCTATGTGTTTAAATTTTTGTTTGTTTCTTTAAGAAAACATAGAGCTATAAATTGTTTTTGAAGTTTGTCAATAAATTTTTACGTTAACTACTACGTTTTTCAAGTCAAAAGTGATTATGTTCAAAAATCAGAAAATGTGTGTTATTATCATAAGTAAAAAATTTTATATTTTAAAAAAAAATGTAAAAGCTCTCGTAGACAATTAACCAACTATACCTGCTATTGATAGAAAATTCCTGATATAAAACTATGCTGTCGTTGCAGAAGGAATTTGTGCCCATTTAGAACACATTATCGACGGTTGGGTATTTTTATACTTACCTTGATGTGGTGATCAATATAAGAAAGCACATAAAATTTAAAAAAAATCGTACAAAGCGTTTGGTCGACGTGGTTAATGGGTTAAGAGTCATACTTTAGACTTTTTTAAGACTTATATTTAATAATCTTTTAAAACTCTTGTATTAGACTCATAATTAACTAAAACTCTAAGTTCTTAGAACTCATATAATTTATTATTTTAAAAGTTATTAGACTCATGGTAAAGATGTTTTAAAGTCTCAGAAAAAATACTCTTTTTAAACACAAATTTTGGACTTTGATTTCATGCTAATAAAAATTAAATCAAACATTTTCTGAGGATTCAAATAAATAAAGTTAAAAGTCAGATATATGACACAGAAAACGGTTATAAATATGACTTGTCTACTAAGCTAAAAAAACTCATAAAAGGATCATAATTGTGACCTTTTTTTTAAATTTTATAAAATCCGCTTAAAGTCTAACTGTCGATTTCTCATTAAACACTTATATATTACTCTTTTATAAGTCCTTTTTATGATTGCGCATATATCATGCAATTAAAAACATTCATATTTATGACTCTTTCATGAGTGTTTTTTTAGTCTTCACAAAACAGTAATATTTTTCATCCTTTTTTGAGTTTTTTTTTCTTTTGAGATTCATAATATAGTCATATCTATGGTCATTTTTTGAGTATTTTTTATTATTAATTATAAAACAGTCATTTTTTTTCTTGTCATGAGTTCTTTTTTGAGCCTATTTATAAGATTTTAAATATAAATGTATTTGAAAAATTCTAAATTTATATAAGTCCTTAGAACTTACCATATTCCGTACGCTTATATAATGATGATGAGTAACCAAGAGAGGGGCTCTTCTGCACCTTAAAAATATACCTATTATATACATATATGACAAATATAGTCACTTAGATTTATTTTTTTCTTTTTAGTTCACGTCTTTTTTAAATAAATGCTTCTTTAAAAATTTTTTTTACTTTTTATTATCTACTCCATTTCATAGTAGCAATTAAAAGCAGTCATTTCATAGTAGCAATTAAAATCTCTCTCTAGAATTTATAATATTGATTTTTCTTATCTAATTTATATTCTAATTTATATTCATATTTTGTAAATCTAGTATGTAAGGAATGTATTCATAGACGAATAAATAATAATGCACAGTAATACTTTCGTAAACCACACCTTTTTGAACTCTTTTGCACGTCGTTTTATAAAACCAAGTTTTTTGCTGGCCCTTGATACAATTTTATAATAATGTAAGTTAAATTGCAAATTGTTGTCCAAGACTACTCCAAGATCTACGATATGGTTGACTCTTTTAAGTTCAATGCTATTGAGGAAGTAACTATCATTTGTTACTAAATTGTTACTGGAGAAGGTTAGTACGCAGCATTGTTAACATTAAGATAATGCTTATTTTGATTGCACCAGTGCTCAAGAGACGACAGTTTCGACTCTGAGTAAATTACATCTGATTCCGATTTAAAAATGTACATTTTTAGGTAGTGTGCATATATACATCTTTGATGTGGGATAGCGCATAGTGTATCAAATAGGTATGAGATAAAAATATTAAAGACAAGTGAACCAAGGTGACTACCTTGTGGTACGCCTGATGTGACTAAAATCAGGGACCTGTCGTGCAGATAAGACTTCAGTCAATTGAGCAAACATCTCGAGATTCCAAACTTTTCGAATTTGGAAGCAAAGATATCATGATCGGCATGATCAAAAGCTTTGCTAAAGTCGGTGTAAATTGTCTGTACTTGATATAAGGTACCTCGAAATTTTACGAATTGGGACCTGTCGTGCAGATTAAACTTCAGCCAATTGAGCAAAGATCCTGAGATACCAATTTTTCGAATTTGGAAGCCAAGATATCATGATCGGCACGATCAAAAGCTTTGCTAAAGTCTGTGTAAATTGTCTCTACTTGATGTCCTTTTTCCATTTCACTTAAAACATCAGAGATCATAGTCATGAGATTTGCTGTGGCTGATCTACCTTTACGGAAACCATGTTGCTGTTTTTTGAGTATAGGATATTACTTTTGAGTAATAGATATTACTTTTGCGCAAATAATTTTTTCGGACCGTTTTGTAATAGCCGATAATATGGCCCTTTCCCTGTAATTTTCAACTGACCTTTTGTTGCCATTTTTGTGTATTGGTGTGAAGTGTGTTATTTTCTAATACGATTTAAAAGCATTTTGAAGCAGGGACTTGTTAGATATATTATATAAAGGCATAATTAGTGTGTCTTAACATTGGATTAGTCAGCGTGGGGGTAACAGGTCCTTTATTTTAATCAAGTTCCTTAATTGCTTTGGATATTTCATCTTGCGTTAGTTGAATATGATTAGTTAAGGGGCGTTTTACTAAAAGGGCAGAAAATTGTAGACTTTTTTTTGGAGGGCCTCATCAGGGCCGTAGCCAGGATGTACCCATGGAGGGGTTTTGATGAATTTTTTTTTTAATTAAAAAATTAAAATATACAAGTATTTGTCTTATTTCATTTTAAAGTTAAGTTTTTTATGCATTATATAAGTATATTAAGGTGCCTCAACTGGTGCGGGGATAGCTTCATTTGTACCTCTCTACAAATCAACCTTGGTCTATTTTATAACGATTCTTAAAATATTTTGGCTGTTACGATAACCGCCAGTGAGCTCTAAACCATTTTGCAAAAACCTCAAAAAATCATAATTTCTTAAAAATTTTAGCTGGTGTAATTTGTCAGAACAATAATTTGGTTAATGTCAGTACATGACTTGTAAAGTTTTTTAGAACATATTACAGTGATTCAATGAAATAATTGCTGAAATGCATTAATTTTTGTTAATATGTCGGACCTCTGAGGGGGTTTGAACCCCAAAATCCCCCCTTGTCTACGGCCCTGGGCCTCATGGAATATTTGCAAGGCACAGTTAAATGCAACATTTTCCTTTGTATTTTGTTTTTTTCTTCATATAGTCATTTTTTAGGCATATAAAACATTTTCTGAATCGACGTAAACAATATACGATCACTTCGACCTAAATCATTTAATTTCCTTTAACAGTAAGATCGTTTTTAGGACATTTTGTGCAGAAAAAACCACACTTTTGCTAGTCAAAATTGATTTTTTATAATATTTATATTTAAAATAGCTTTTTGACCTGCGATTTTGATCTTAAATATAAATTCCCAATACGTATTATTAATAATGTTATTCCATCAATGTTTTAAAATAACAAACTGTAATTATTACTATGTTCATAGGTCTTGTTTCCTATTAAATCTTAGACAAAATTATCCGAATGATTTGATCATTAGACAAAATCAATCAGATAATTTTTGTTATTCGAATAAAATTTTCACAAAATATCTATTGTCAAAAATGTTGGATTTGAACAATAAACGTGACCAAAGACTGATCGTTTTATTTCATATTTTTAGAAATTTCAGCTTAAAAACTGACCATGATATTGAGTCTTAGTCATTTGAAAATAAGGGAGCAATTGAAAGAGTTATAGTTGGTTTTTTGTAAAAATAATTTTTGTATTTACTATGTAAAGATAAAGACTGCGATACTAAGTTGCTACATATCTGTCGGTAATAAATATAAAGACCAAATTTTTTTCATTATTCCATTATAGCTTTATTGTTTATCGAAATATTTTGCTTTGTAATAAATAAATATTTATACATGTGTTCAAACCATTTGTCATACCATTTAACCCATTCCGCTTGAGACATCTCCAAAACACAGTTTTTGGATGCTTCTTCTGGCGTCGAAAATCGTTGTCCACTTCGATGTTTTGAGTGCTGAAAAACGCCCTTGTTTGAGCTTATGTGTGGAAGTTCGCATTTTTTTGATGATGAATGATTCTTCGACGTTGTTTTTATTTCACGAAACACTTCTAGCAAACAAATATTGTGTACCATTTCGAATGGACTGTTCTACGCGTCTCAAGTGGTACCGGAGCCAAATGACTAATTTTTTTGGAAGAAACAGGAGACCATTTGCTTCGCAGTGCTTCGAGCTCGAACAACTTTTATTGAATCCGTTCACGATGGTATAAACGTCTTTTGAAGAACATCGATTGTATTTGTTAGGCGTGTCTTTGCACCAATCAACACGATGCTTTTTTAAGGTGATTGTGAAATTATGTGGAGTCCAACGTGATCAAATCTTTTTCATGAAATGTGTTCATGTAAATTGATAAATATGCTGGTGGAAGAAATTCCCAAGGATACTTCAATCTCACGGTATGTCACATACCAAAGAACAAAATACAGAGGTTTTTGATGGTGGTTCATCGCCAATGTCGAATTGAATTCATCGACGAACTCTTGTACACTCAGAAAAAAAATTTCCAGAAAATCTAGATGAATAGAAAATCGTTAGAAAATCGGGCTACATTTAGCGCCATGACCGATTTTCTAAAAGTGAAGTATATATTTTTCGTTAAATTAGCACCAGAAATGTAAAACAGTTTAGGAAAATTATCCATTCATTTACGAACTATTTCGCTAAATTGAAGAAACTTAGTTGCGTTGAAATCTTATGACATTTGAGTAAGTTTTTCTACCGTTTATTTAACATCGGCTATAACTAAGAGAAACATTTTCTCTGAAAATAAGAAATTTTCTACTGTTTTTTAATAATCGGTTTATTCATCGAATCCCTGGAAAAATTTTTGGAATTTTTGCAAAGAAAAAAACATTTTTTAAGATTTTAAACAGCATCCTGTGAGAATTATTATTTTTTATACCGACGAAAAAATGAGCATTAAAATAAATTGAAAATGTACCACTATCCGGAGACTTGAACCTCGGCCGCGTGAGTGTAAGTCCATCAGCTTATCCATTTGACCATGGCAGTTGTTAAACAATCGTCGCTTAATTTGCTTCATTTAGAATCGTTCGCTTTTAAGTAATTTTTAAGCATTTTTTCTAGAAATTTAAAAAAAGCATCTTTAAAATAAATCACTTGTGGTGTACAAAAAAAGAAAAACTTACATGTATTACTATGAAATATCCAAGTATTGTAACTCATGTTGCTCCAAATTTAAGTAATCATACTGTAGAATGTTGCAAGTGGACTTGATATCAATATAGTTTTTCTTTAAATGATTTCTGCTTTTATGCAATTTTTGGAAATTTAACTTTTATCATATCTTATATAGTATAAGACCTAAGTAAATATTTGTCTTCAAAACTAAGAAGCTGTTTTGATAACGTTGCAACGAATTCAAAACGTGAGATCGTTAAATCATGTACAAATTCTCTTCTTTAAGGAGAAACCTCTATAGGATATAGAAAAACCCATGCCTATGAATTGATGCCACAGTTTCTTAATTTCAGGGAAGCAGAGATTTTTGAGTGTAGAAATAATTCACGTCGAAAGTTGTGCAAAATAATCGCATGAAAATTTTCACGTGTCAGTTCCATTTTTTGCTGAAATACAATGTTAAAAGCACTATAAACAAGACAATAAGCATACGTACACCAAAACGTTTGTTGTAAGAACGTGTAAGCTGAACAATTTTAATCTTTCCAATGGGAAACGTCAGTTTGACTGGAATGACATTAGCGTTGCTAGAAACCGAAATATATGTTGCAGATTGATACTTCATTTTTAGAGTGATCTTAGTTTGATAAACGATCGTTTTCACCAAAAAAGTGATTGGATTTTAAAGAGTAGTAGAGAGAAATGTAACTAGAAGTGCTTTTTGATGCAAGAAAGATTATCAATTCAAAGTAGTCATAATTGCAGGATTGAAAATGGAAAAGTAATAGAAATTAGGTGAGTAACCGATCTTTATTTGAAAAGTCGTAGAGAGGAATCGTAATTTGAATTGTCACTGTAGTTGCAGAAGTGATCTTTATTTTAAAGTGATCATAATTGAAGGGACAGCTGTAAATTGAAGAAAAATAGACTCTTGAAGAAAATTGATGTAGAGTAAAACCAGCTTTGAGTGATCATTATTTTAAAAGAAATAATTTTATTTGTTTTCGTTATTTAAAGAGTTTTACAAATTTGGGTGATTGGCTTAACTAAAAAATGGGTAATAGTAAATTGGGTGAGTAAGTTCATCATCGTTTGCGAAGTCATCATAATTTGTGGAGTGCTGCTGATGAAGTAAGTTCGTGATCTTACATCATTTTGAACATATGGTAGCTGCAAAACTTTTTGTTTTTACAATGTAATTGTAGCTTCAAACTAAGCTAGAACTAGAAAGCCTTTAAAAGTTATGATAATAAACTAGTCCTAATAAACTAAAATCTTCTCAGTTAAAAAATAAAAATAAGATTAAGTGAAACACGTTCATTATTCATGTTAAAAATCTAACAGCTTCTATCAATTCAATAAAAATGCTGGTGCTTTTCTAAAAAAATGTAAAAAAAAGATTGAAAAGAGTAAACTATTTTTTTTTATGAATATCAAAAAATCTAAATTTAATGACATTGAATATAATTTATGCTTAAAGGAGGACAATAAAAAAATAAAATTCACCTAGTGTTATTATTATTTTGCTTTCCCCTGCTCTTACAAGTTGTTTTTACCATCGACATGATCTCTTTTTGAAACTTGCTTCGATATCCTTAATTTTTCCTTTCATCATTATAAACACGATCGACCATACATAATTAAGAATTTTTGTAACTGCTATATTTTAAGGAGACAAAGCTAAAGATAAATTATAAGGGTTTGGAAGACAAGATAGTATGACAATAAAAAATAGTGTCTACTGATTATTTGCATTAAATTTATCTGAAACTAGCTCAAGACCGCATCATCATACTTCATACTACTCAAATTTTCATACTCAGTTACATAAACCAACAAATATGGACCTGTTTGGAATAATATGTAGATGAAACCAATATTGCAATATTTTTTAAATTTATAATTAAAACCCTAATCCACAGCGCATGGTTTGATCTTGAACTCTCAAGCCAAGAAGGCTTTGAAAAATATTTTGCAGCAACTACCCTGCGGCTGGGAACAATATCATATACCTCCAATGGCGCCATATACCAATCGTAATCTAGGGATAAATATAAGCCAATCTGTTGTGAAGTAAGTAAATCAATGCTGTTTTGTTAGTACAATTTTTCTTAATTTTCCCTTCCCTCAGTTCCGTTATGGAATTTTTCCGTTTTCGTTTTGACGGCCTGGAAGCTATGGATATTATAAAAATGCAAGTCAAGTACACCTTCAAGAAGGTGGTAAAGTATGAATTGCATTATAAAGAACTCAAGGCTACCGCACGTTCACTTACCACAAGTACCTTCGTTGATTTCTTGAAACCATTAGGTATTGCAGTACAGTACGAGGGCACTGGACCCTTTGAATTTGCTTTGGAAAATCTATCAATCAAAGGAAAATTCAATTATAAAATGCCTTGGATATCTGGTTCGATAAAGATTTATAATTTTAATTCTGTTGTTACCCTGGGCCGTGTACGCTCCAATATTGGTGGCCTTTTGGGTAATGGTCGTTTGAATCAGTTAATCAACTCTCAAATCGAGCAACTGATTCCCGAATTCATCAATGGATTTCAGGAGGAGATAAGCCAAAAAATTGAGGAGGCTGTAGTGCCACTTGTTAATGAGAAAATGAATGGCAAGAAGGTGTGGTTTCTTTTGGGTAAGCTCGGTTCTAGCTCTAACACTTGCTATCCCGATCCACCACCATGGTAAATGTCAACTATTGGTAGATCTTGACAACTATGTAATTTTTAAAATTGTTAAAAACAAATAAATGTTTTGCCATAAAAAATGTTTGTAATTTATTAAGATTGAATTTAAGTATGAGAAAATTTTAGACAATGCAAAAAGGAAACAATTTGATAATAATGTGGCTACTTGTTTCATTAAAAAAGGTTTTTCTTGGATTGTGAATATTTGATAGCTGCCGCCAAAATGATGATTTTAATGCTTCTTCCCAAAACTTCTATCACTCGCCCTTTGCACCAAAATCAGAAGATTTTGCACTGTGACCCAAATTTCGCTACCAACGACGAAAGTCTTAGGCCCATATTATGAGTTGCTTCGAACAACGAGTATCGAACGTTAAATTCTTACCCCCTTATTCAATACATTTCACCATTTAAATAACAGATTTGATTGTGCTGTTTTATATTGGGCAAGACGACTTATGTTGTTTAAAGCCTGCTATCACCTTATTCAATAGATTTCAACATTTAAACAACTGATTTGATTAACATTTAACAACATTTAAACAACGAATAATCGTGTTTAAAATCTGCTTTTATCTACGCAGCCGCTAAACTGGGTTTATGAATAAGGGGGTTATTGTGAGCAAAGCAACCCTATCGAAATGTTTGTTGTTCATCGAATTTTCAGTCGAATAGAATTTGCTTTCGATGCGCAATAGTTGCTAAAAATGTAAGTATTACGATCAGCTAATAGAAAAATACTTCCATGAACAAACCAAATTAATTAAATTTATAATAGCGCTTCTCTTTGTCGAAAGCACGTTATAACACCAAATGCAATTCTTTCGATCAGGCCATTCGGTTACAGTCGAAGATCGAACGCGGCTCACAATAAGGGCCTATGCCCTAAGTAAGGCCCTTATTGTGAGTAAGGCCCTTATTGTGCCAGTGGTCTAAAAAATTTAAGGAATTTTTAGGATTTTTTTAAAGGTTAAAATAATGAACAAAGATATTTTAGCATTTATGGTGTATTGTAATATTCATTATAAAAAAAAGTCATTCATTATAAAAAAAATTATTTTTTTTAATTTACCTATCTGAAAAATAAAAACCAAGTTTAGACAGCCTGTTTCGGAAATCGCATCATTTCCTCTTCAGTAATTTTGAGTGATTTAGCTGTGACCAACCCACTGTTAAAGTCTTATATGATTTGACACTTGGTCGAACAAATTCGTAAGAAAAGTAGTTTATACATTTATATAATACAAAGAACAACGGTATGAGGTGTACCTTGCAACTGGCGCGCCGACGTTAGGTACCGCGCGAGTTTATTTAATTTTTTGCAGTAGTAATAATCATTTCTCCATCGATAAAAAAATCGTTTTCTATGTAAAATTTGACGTATAATACGATGGTTATGTTTAAAACACGCTAAGTGGTGGGTTAGATTGGTTAAAATTTATTAAAAATTTTTAATTGCGTATAAAAAAATTTAGTTTTTCATAAATTTTTTTAAAACTATTTTTTCTTAAAATTCACTTTTTTATCTTCAAAATTAAACTAAAAAGATGTCTCTAGCTTAAACAGAATCGAAGTTATGAATTTTTGAAAAATAGTCTCCAAGGCAAAAATCTCTAACTTTTAACGCCCTATATTTTCAAAAAAAAAAAAAAAAAATAAATAAATAAAAAAAATGAAATTTTCGAACACGTGTCTTTTTTTCGATATAGAACCCGTAAAAAAATTTCATGCAAATCAAAAATGGGTCGGTAATATTTTGTTCAAATCTGTACGGTTTGTAAAAGAATGACCCATATACCACTTCTTTTGCTTTGCCGTAATCGGGTAAAAAAATAACATTCGTCAGTCGAGGCGCAAATATTTAACCATTGCCGCTCGCGGCAAAAAGTTTTCTCTGCAACCATCTTTTCAATTGCTGCAATTCTTATGGCAGCAAACATATACTGAAAAGCTTTCTAGGCTACTATAAGCAACGCATGGAGGCAGAAAAAGCTCTTTTCCAGTGAGCTGTAGAATGCTGCTCACAGTTTTAAAATCATTTGTGACACAGCAGAGCGCGGAGCCGCTTGCTTGAAGTCAAATCATTGACCAATAGTTTTTGTTTTGTCTTCATGTGCTCATATTCCTGTGACAGTAAGCACAGAGCTTACTTAGCCCATGTGCAAAAGAGCTGCCCGACTGAGATGGAGCTTATGCAAAAGTTCGTTATTACTTTTGTTTTATAATTAGAGAGATATTAAAGGATTCTTTGATTTAAAAAATCAACGAAGATTCCAAAATGATGTCGAAGTCTTTTAGATACATATATAAGATTTTACTTCTGAAACACATTAGTGAGAATCATTGAATGGTCATAATGTGAAGCAAAAAGCATAATTTACTATATTATTATTCAGTTTTTTGCTTTAATTTTTCAAAGCATAAAAAGAGAATTCGTAAGTGACATGCTTTTAATACTTAAAATATAAAAAGGTTTTTATAATGAAGATTTTTATTGTTAAAACTTTTCAACCGAAGCTTTTTAATTTTGAAGCTCATATATCAAAAGCTTCAAATATCAAATGTTTAAAAACATTTTTGAAAGCTTTTTATTTTTAAAGTCTAAGAAAGCTCATAAAGTTTTTTTATATATGTAGAAAACTTTTTATGAAAAATTTTAAAAAAGCTTTTTCTTAAAAAAGCTTAAAAACTTTGAAAGCTTTTGAAATAAAAAGCTTTTAAAATTTCTAATGAAAGCTTTTAAATAAAGCTTTTGCATAAAAAGCTTTCTTATAAGATCTTTTAAAAGCTACGTGTTGGTAGTTTTTGGAACTTTAAATTTTTAAAGGATTTTATTTAAAAAGTCTTAACATTTTCAAAAAAGCTTTATACTTTTTGTCTTTCAGTTCTAAGAAAATCGTTGATAAAGTTTTTTGTGACTAGCTTATTATTTCGATTAAAGTTGCTACTAATACACATCCAGGAATTGATTTCTTGAGAATATGTATTTCCAAAAACGTCCCATCAAAGTTTAAATCAAGAACTGCTTTCACTATCATTTTGCATACATAAAAAATGGGCTTCATAAAACAAACCTGACGTAAGCTTAAATAACCATAAAAATATCACCTTTACCTGGTTGTTCAGATTTCAGATCAAAACAAAAGATAGCCACCTGCAAATTTGATTTAAGGCAATTATAATTATTCGCAACCATAAAACAAATAAAACGCCATGTCTTCGTACTTGAAAAATGCTTGAAAAAATTTTCACCGCTAATCGGCAAGCCGATAAGAACCTCGCCACACTCTAAATTATAATCCGCACTAATTTAGCCTCTTATTTAAAAATTGTATAAAAGCCATGTTGCAAAAACTTCTAGGCTATAGTAGCTAACCACCTGCGTAGAGTTACAATCATAACCAACAGAGAAAAATAGAATTTGAAGTGATGAAATTTTTGCTGGTTTTGGCTTTAGCCGTTGTGGCATGTACCGCCGTCTCGGTACAGCAAAAAGGAGATGCCGAGGCCATAAATGCTTTGGAGCTTTTAACGGAGAGTGAAGACGATATTGATCTTTTAGCTGAGGACAATGATGATGGCATTGAGAGTGAGTAAAAGCGAATGAAAAGTTTTTCGTTATTAAATTAAAAAGGTTATTAAAAATCAATTTCCGTCACTGTAGTAAGCCCACACAATATTATTTTCCGATGGCAATTGAATCGATTCTGGCGGAAATTCCAAAAGAAGATGAAATGTGGTTTCCCAAAGTACGGTATTGGTTCATTAGCCCCGCTTAGAATCGAAGATGAGGAACTAAATTTTGAGCTAGGACCTTTTAAGTAAGTATCGAAACAGGAAAATTTCATATATTTAAAGCTACGTTTAAGCTTAAAGTTTAAGTGCTAAGTTGAGCAGAATATAAAAGCTTTTACAGCACCAAAAAGAATCAGCATTCATTAGTAGCTGAAATAATAATCTAAAAGCTTTAAAATGTATAACTCTTAGCATTAACGCTCAAAACTTTTAAGCTGGCAATAATCTAGGTTTATAGAAATTTTCAAATAAAATAGATAGCTTACAGCAGCTTCTTAATTTAAAAAATCAAAGCTTTCGACAGCTTTATAGACTTACACTCTTCAAAAGCTTTAGTGCTTAAAGGAGAAGGCTTTTAAAAATTTTAGTGCTGAAAAGATCAAAGTTTTAAAAAAGGTAAAATAAAGAGCAAAGCAATGTTTTAAGGAATAAAATACTTTAAAGTAACATTAATTTAAAATAAAAGCAACAACGAATTGTTTTGAGCTTTCAGATTTAAGCACAGCCGTTTCAGTACGGCTTCTTCTTTTTTCAGTTCTTTTTTTAATTTCTTATTTTAAAAAAAAATAAAGTTTTTTATTTCCGAAAAACCTTAAAAAAGGAGAATATAAACAAAAATTCTTCGATTTAAATACGTAACTTTGTTCACTCACCACAACTACTCTTTTCTTTTCTTTTGTCTTCTTCGACCAACATAGAACAGAAAACTCTATCCACCATTTACGCGTCGATGGTCTTGACAAATCTAGATTTGAAAAGTTTCAGATAAACCTTATATTTAAAAGGATTAAATTTCGTATCTGCTTCAAGAACATAAAAGCCTCATCACCGAAGTTTTCGACTAACACCATATTGGACGCCTTAAAAAGTCATGGTCTTAATATTCAAGTCCAAGCAGAAGATACATTTTATTTCGGTTTGAAAAATGTATGCCTTGAGGGTGTACTTTATTACGACACACCAATTTTGTGGGGCTCGAACAAGATTAAATCGCTTAAAACAGAGCTAACAATAGGCGAAGTACATTCGGAAGTGCATGGAATTCTAGGAAATGGCAAAGGAAACGATCTTGTGAATGCTGTGATCGAGCAAGTTGTTCAGTATTTAATCAAGGAGAATACGAATGAAATGTCGGATATGATTGAGAACGCCATAGTGCCTAGGGTTAACAAGCAGCTCAAGGGCACAGATTTCTGGGATATTATACAACTTATATTGAATGCTATTGATGGTGAAAAAGAAGATGACCCTATTGTCGTTAAATGCACACCTCCACCAGATCCATGGGCATAAAGAGTGCCAGATCAAGTTTAATGAAATGCTCAAGTTGAATGAAACAATGGAAACATTAAATCTTTTTTAATCAACAAATTATTTTCACATAACTTTATATTTGTTAAACTTATGCAGTAAAAATAAAATTGCACGCTTTATAAAAAAATTACACAAGTTGTACTTACTTTATGACAGCTGATTCCTATTCCGTTGGTTGCTGGCTCCGCTTAATATGTGAAACTACATCTCAGAACTTTGTGCGCAGTCCAATTAGAATTGCTCTCTTAAAGTTTGAAAGCTACATTTAGGCTTTTTCATTATGCCATTTAATTTTAAATAAAGCAGTTCTCTAAGAGAGAGCTCTTAGTGAAATTTGCTTATGAAATGAATTGACTGTCAAGAAAACTCCAAGTGATTGTCTGTCTTTTTGCTAAGTAAATACACAGGAAGCATGCACGGAATAGTATCAATTCGAGGCAGTTCGAATTTCGCCATACAATATAGATTTTTCATATTTTTTTTAATTGAATACTAGCTGATATACCCGGTGTTACTCGAAAGTGATTTATATGTACATTTAAATATACACTTCTCTATTAAATGTTTTTGAATTCTGGAAAAATGAAAAATATGTTGAATTTTATGTTTAAGCTACTGTTAAAAAGGTAATTGAACGAACTTTAATCCAAAAAAGTTTTGAAAATATTTTGTTGTTGGTGGTTCCACCTCTTGCGGTGAGCTTATTAAATTCAAAGAAGGGGTACGAAAAACATATTTTAAAAATTAAAAATAATTTAATTAATCTTAACGCTAGCAAAATTACCTTTTCAACAATATAAAAATTATGGTGGGACTCAATGCGTCCTTGAGATATGGACATTTTAACATCTAAACAAAAATGTAATATAAAAAATATATTGAACTTTTTAACAAAAAAATTTAATGAAATATATTAAAAAACGGCGGAGATATTGGCATTAAAAGTAAAAACTTTGATTTTCATATAACTTTTTTCTCATTCTTAGCCTCAATGTTTTATGAAAAATTCGTTGTTCTAAAAATGATTGTACTAAAATATATATTAGCTGCGTTTTCTCATGGGAGATCAGGATTTTTTGCAAGCAAAGCAAAAACAACAAATGATCCAGCAAGAGAGCTGGAGATTTAGATTGATCCAATTTTATGTTTTTAAGTGTTGAGGGCGCAACTGTAAAAGTAAACAACACTTAGCCGTTATTGACGGCTAGATTACGCTGCGATTAAAAAACTGGCAGCACTGCATTATTTGACATTTTAAAAGTTTGGTGGCAATAGCATTTTTGCAAAAAATTTCGCAAAACTTATCTGCTAGCTACATAAGAACATCAGATATTCTTCTGTGAGCAGAAAATAGCACCATCTATCTGTCTGTAACCCCAAACGTGTGGGGTAAAATTTGAATAAACTTTTTGTAGACATCATTCTGCTATTCACCGCAAGTGGCACCGCGGTGCCATCTATCTGTAAATTTAAAGCACAGATCAAAACCAATGAAATAATTGTGCTAACCAGATGCGCATATGTTTTATTATATCGCCATATAGCTGAAACTGATTACATGAAAATATTAACTTTTACAGCATTCTTATTCACAGTCATCTTTTCGATGAAATGGTGATATATATACAACATTTAAAGTACCATTGATAAAGAACTGAGTGACAACGGTGAGACAAAAGTGAGAAAAATTGGGCCATCACAACAAAACAAATTTAACAGATGGGTGGGGAGACAAAAAAAAAGTAAGAAGATTTACTATAAAGAAGATTTTTATGTAAACCAAAATGTTCGTAATTACTCCTAGACACATAAACTGTATTCTTAGAGATAAATGGAGACGTTCAAATATTATAGAGAATTTTAACACTAAACTCAGTTTTATTAATAGTCTGGTATGAAAAAATAGATTTTTAGCCATAACTTTTGATTGAAAGGAGATATGTGAGTTTTTTTTTCACATAAATTATATTTGAGACTTGATTTTTTTGTAAAAAATATAAAAGCAACATTTTGAAAAAAATAAATTCCGCAAAAACATTAAAAAAAAAATATGACAAAAACAGTAAAATAATGTTTGCGCTTGGCTGGAAGAATTTTTGCAAGTAAATGCTATGTCATGTAAAAGGTAGCCAGGTGAGCAATTTTTAATTGATTTAATTTTAAAAACAAAAACAATTTTTCAGTCACTTTTTGAGTAAAAAGTCAATATTTTGAACCTTTTTTTGACATATTTATAAAACATAGTTACACTGACTTAACGGTACATTTTAGCCTTATTTTGTGAAGCGATTTTATTGAACTTTTGAACAAAAAAAATTTGGATGAAATATATTATTGGACAGTGGAGATATTTGCAACGAAAGACCAAACTTTGTTTTCATGTCGTTTTGTCTCATTCCAAAATAGGTAACGATGTTTTATGAAAAAGTCGTTGCACTGAAAAATTCTTAATTTCAAATATATATGTGAGTGTTTTTGATGTCAAAATAACAAAAACATTTTAATATTAAATTCACAAAAAACTCCAATGGTAAAATGTTATATAGTAACAAAATTACCGTTAGTTGAAAAATTTCAGGGGGGGCGTTGCAAAAACTAAGTACATTTTAAGTTAGGATGCACTTCATATGTATACCTAGTTTCCGCGAAATCCATTCAGCCGTTTAGATTTGTATAAAGGCCAAAAAAGCAAACAAACAGAAAATGAGCTTTATTACTATAGATACCATAATTCTCATTTTTTAGTGTTAAATTATACTTGTTTAAACACTAAGGGTATTCATCCAAAGTGGCAATCTTATAACTTGAGCAATTAGTTATTTTTATTAGCTGCTTGCATGAACAGCCCTTTAAGTCGATTGCTCATTTGCAGCATATATGTCAGCTGCAATATATTTTCATATGCTGCATAGGTTGCCAATAAGTTAATAAATTGTAATTTTCAATTAAATATTTGTTACTTTGGCACCAATTCAAAAATTTTTACCTCTCTCATTGCTTTTTTGCCGGCTTCTGAAAAGAAATTAACTCACTCTCAAAAAACGAAAACAGCGATTGATCATATAAGTTTGCCACCTCGTGTGTTCACCTTAATCGAAGAACAAATATATCTGGTTTGTCCAAAGGCTTTCCATACAATTTTGACAGTTCATTTATTAGCCTGATAATGTTTATCTTATACATGCATAAGTTATACAGTTTCTACCAATTATAAGAGTATTGCCCATTTGCATTAATACCTTTACTATGTTTAGTTTTGCACACTCATATCCACAATATCAAATATCAGGCATATGCCAAGTAGTTTAAGTCTTAAAAAATCTCAAATGCATCATGTACGATTTTTCTTGATATTTGACGAACATGCTGATTTGGCAATACATTTCACTGACGAAAATTTCATATAATTGTTTCAAATTCGTGCAAGAAGGCAATGCAGATATATAGGGAATTATCACAAAAATATAAGGAAATTACGTTAACGAATTGAAAATCGAAATGTTGAATAAAATTCGTGAAGAAATGCGATACTGAAACGTTGAAGAAGTTTCGTTAAGGAACCAGTAGCTGATTTATGCAGAAATTTCATTAGCGAATGAAATACGAAACATTGGGATTTATCGTGCACTATAAAAAACTAAAGCAAATTGGAAACCAACATGTAAAATTTTCATTAAGAATACAAAAAAAAAAGTTTAAGAAATTTTGAAACTTTGCATTTTATAGTTTTAACTAATCAAACGAACGTTCAAGCCACTGTGCGTCACAGAATAGATTCACAAAAATCCTCTGTATGTTTAACGTAGACCCCTGCCGTGAAGGCTTAATTCTACGGTACTCCAAACTTTGGAACCAATATTTAGCGTCGTCAAAAGATCCACCAGAAAGGTTCCCCTAATTTCATAGCACAGACCAACATTTAACCGTCTATTAGACTATATACATACATGACCGTGACACATTCGCCCACTAAAATTGTACATGACTAGGTTATTTAAATAACAATGGATCATATCGGTACAAATACCGATAATATAACCCATTTTTTTGGAACGCAACTTCGCCCTCACGATCACAGAAGATAATCTACACCCAAAAAAAAAGCGGAGTAAATAAAGTAATTTTCGGGGTCAATTTAACTCTTTTCGTGCATGGTATTTTGCCAAGGCTGTAAAAACTATATTTAACTCCGTTTGTGTGTTCAATTTACTTCAAAAATTGGATTTGTTCGAAAAGTCGTACTGACTCCGTTTTGAGTTGTTTTAAGATTGAGAAATTGAGAATTTTTAAACTTTGAGTTCACTCAAAAAAACTAGAGTCAACTCATTTAAATGTAGCATGAAGCTTTAAAAAAAAACAAACTCTTCCACAAAAGAGTCAAATAAAGAACCCGTAATTTCTTTTGTGTTGAATTATTTTTATTTATTTCTTATTTCAATTGAATACAAAGGAAATTATAGACATGGCTAAGGCCGAAAACAGAATCTCTTCTCCATACTCACAGACCAGCTTATCCACGTTTTGGCAATTTTGAATCTCTACGATTTCTTGTAAAACAGAACTTTTTTTTTACTTTTGAGCTTAAATTGCGCTCAACTCTCAAAATTTGTTTCCAAGTTGTTTCATGTTTCTTTGATTTTAAGGGGAATTTTCAAAAAAGGGATTTTTGTATTTAACACTTTTGAAAAAAGGGATAAATATTTGCATTGATTTTTCAATTGATTGCTGTAGTTTTGTTCATTGAATGAGGGAAAAGATATTTTTTAAGCATTTATCAAAATGTAGTAAGGCTTAAACAACAGGGTGAATGCTAGGTTTATGAAAGTTTTTTAAGAGATGAGTTAGTTGTGTTCCTATACTAATGTAAAAATGGACGTGGCATTTAATTTAATATGCTTAATTCCGATATATATTGATGCTAGAATAATTAAATTTGGTACAAAAATGGGTAGAATATTCTCAAGGCGATTTGTGTTAAGTGAGCAGGGTTGCCTAAATGTCGTGATACATGCAATAAAAATTTGTTTATTAGTGTTTAATGTAGTTTCGTTAACAAAATATGGTAATATGTGACTTTAGTATGTTCCAAAAACTCATAAATTCCTCTAAAAAAATATTTGAATCTTGACTTTTATTAAAACAATGTAATAAACCATACAAAATATACCAAATGTAATAAAATTATTTAGTGTCCTAAAATTTTCTATAAAAAATACATCGCAGGTAAAAAAAAATTACAGTATAGTGTGTATACATACAGTAAAAAAGGGAAACTTCTTAAAATAAAGAATAAGATAGATTTTTGTAAAAAAACAGAGACAGAACGAGATTTAATCTCAAACGAAATACAATACAAAATTTTCATAAAAAATATTCTGTTTATTTAATATTTTCATGTCATTGGTTGGTGCTTCATTTAGTAATACTGGTCTTAATGGTTCGCGATGTATGCGGAATATGTCCGTGATTTGATATTTACGAGATAACGCGAAAAAATTCATCTATGAGGATCTATTTTGTGAGTCCCCATACAAAAAACAAAAAATTAAAAAAAATGGCTTTTATAATTCATATCAAATAATCTATAACCTCCAGGGGGATCAATATATGAGCTGGTCCTATTAATTTTTCCCCTTTACACTTCTTCTGAACTTACCTTTTCTCTATCTGCCACCCTTCTGGGGATCCTGATACAAAAAACACAAAAAGAAACAATGTTTATTATAATTTATATAAAAAAATCTATGACCGTTAGAGCGTCTAATGCATGATCTGGTCCAACTGATTTTTTCATTGAACATTTCCTCTAAGCACACCAGTACTCTATTTACCACCCTTCTGGGGGTCACGATACAAAAAAAAAACAAAAAATAGAAGAAATTGTCTCTTATAGTTCATATCAAAAAATCGATAACCCCTAGGGAGGTCAAATGTATGAGCTGGTTCTATTGTTTTTTTTTATCTAACATTTCTTCTGAAGACACATACACTCTATCTGCCACCCTTCTAGGGGTCCCCATACAAAAAAGATATCATTGCTTGTGTACACAATTTTTCGTGACTAGATTAAAAAGAAAACTTTCGTGACGAGACTCGAAAAATTTACCCTCTATATCAAATAACCGCATAAGAAGTTTCACTTCAATAAAGATATACGAAAACATATAACTCGTAATAATAACAACGGCCCTTTTTTATCATTCTTACAGCACACTTGTTTTGCTTGTTAAAATATTTGAGTTCTTTCTCTTCATTCATAGTAAAATGAACAAACGGAAATATTTGCTCGAGCAGACTCTGTTTCATGCTAAACATAGCTCCGCTTCAGCTTTAAAATACAAAGACGTTCTTCATAGATGGTTGCAATAAGTTTTAATGGAGTTAATAAGACAAATGTTCGGAGAAGATGCAGAGTTAATTTGAAACTGCTTTTAATTTATTCCAAGCTTTGAAAATGAGTTGTATCAAGCGAAAAAAGTTTTATAGTAACAAAAAAAATATTGATATAATTCATTTTGCGTTTTACGGCGAGAAAACGTTTTTAAGTTCTCAAAAACTTTTTTGACTCACGAAAAAGCTTGGGTTTACTCCGCACATTTTTTTCGGTGTAACAGTATATTGATCCGGTAGTTGCTTACCTTCCTAACATTTACTGTTTCAAATAAACGAGAGTTTATCTACCATCTTTCTCTTAGTAATTTAAGGAAATTACCAACCCGAGTTGAACTAAAGTGTAACTCACACCGACCTTCCTGGTCTAATCACAACCAGAGCGAATGGAACACCGAAAAACCAGCCCTCGAAAGTCAATACCCGGGCTCAAGGTTCCACCCGACAAGGCTCATCAACATCCCGTCTACAGACCAAAAGTTCTTTGAACAATTATATTTGACACCTTCAGTCACTTGAATTGTACTTGACTAGGTTAAACATAACCACTGGTTTTTCGGTAATTTAATACCGAGATAACCACAATCCTAATTACGCAACTTCGTTAGCTTAATTAAGGCTTCTTAAAAGCCTCTTTCGAAAAACTAGGAAGCATGAGCCGTACTATACCAATTGGCTTATACTCGGTCTAAGGATTCTATACCTCTTACATAGAACCCTAATTCTAAAACAAAAGCCTGCAGAAACGATAGATCAGGTCAGGTCTCCTCATCATTGATGGATGACTGCCCCCGCTCTTCAAGTTATATTGGATTGATCGTCCATCGAAAGCATATTACAATAACAATGTTATGATAACTTAATACCAAAACCATGCTTTCTCCAAGATTTGGCACCAACAAACAAAGCTCAAGGTAAACCTTTTTATTTTACGAAAGCCAGATAAACATTCAAGAGCCGTGTCTCAAGAATGAACTCGTTTTTAAATCAATTCATGGGCCGTACCTAATAAATTGTCCACCTAATAACCAACATCACCCTTTTAAATCCTAGCTTTGGACAGGCAGATTCCCCGAAGGTCATCTGGCGGGCTTAGGATACACGCACAATATTTTGTAAGAAATTTTTTTAAGTCCAGCTCATGCAGAAAGTTCTTTTTAGAAATCATCATGAAAAGTTCGTCAATGATGCCGCGGACTACTGGGTGGAGTCACACAAGCAGATACATACAAGCACCATTTTACGAGAGGAAACCTTTACTGCATATGATCCCAGTTTGCCAAACGGATCCGTTTCGAATTCGAGACGAACTTACTTCTTCGTATTTATTATGCATTTCGCATCCGGAACGGATCCTTTTTCGTATGAAATTCCTCTCAAAAATACTTATAATGTGAATTCGCAACGGACTGTTTTTTTTTAAATAGTTCGGATTCAAAATGTATCAATAATGCTTATGCTATATTCAAAATATTTTTTTATTTCAGTTCTTACATTCTTACATAATATTACATCTATACTATTATATAAAATTGAAGTGCAATTTTAATGTTACCCCTTTACTCCAAAAATACTAGGTCGATTTTTATGAAAAAGGTTTTTTAATATAATATTTATGCCACAGTTATATTTAAGGATATTTTTCTTTCAGTTATCGTACGACATTTAATAATAATGCCTAATAATACTGAACTAGTTTAACTCAAAAAAACAATTAAGATACATTTTTGAAAATTCAATCAAACGGCTTTTTATAGCTTCTTTGGTGTAAATTTATATAAACTGAATACATTTAATAATATATAATGTCTTAAACATCCTTTTAAAGCAAAATTTTGTTAGTGAAACTCACTTTAAATAGCACTAAAAACAAACATACATAAATACAATATCATTAACAACATAGAGCATTTTTCAGATTTTATTCTGATAGTTATTTTTAACTAAGTTTAAGTAGAAAAAAGAAATCTGAGTTTAAACTCGGTTTACTCAGTTTTTGAGATTTCTCTAGTTTTAATTTAATTAAATTACTAGATTTATAATTAAACTAGTTGAAACCTGACGCATTGATGCCACGACCTCTTGTCCAACACCCATAAAATGTTATCAGTGAAACGGCACGTGTAAATTGTGTTCGAATACCGAATTCCGAAGCAGTGCGACCTATAATTTCATAGCCATTTGATTTCAAATATTTCGGCTGTATGGGAGGTGCCACGCACCTTTTTCCAATTTTAAAACCTTCCTTAATTTGTGTTGAATAACTTCCTGAAGTGTTATATTTTTGCAATTTGGTAATTGCATACCTTTGTGGTAAGTAACATTCTTATTTTAGATGTCTTTCATTAGAAAAATTTCGTTTTCTATAGGAACATGCAAGTTGCTTAAAATTGCCCAGAAATTGACACCGCAAAAACTTTCGTACCTGAAACACACAAAAAGTTTTTAGTACTAATTTTATTTTTTGGTTAAATAGAAATAAAAAATTAATCAAAAATGAAAGTGCTGGCTTTGAAAGTGAATTACTCGGTCATGTTACAAAGGATTGCATTTTTTATTTCTTTGAAATTTTGATTAATTTTCCGTCCCATCGTGTTTCAATCTTTGTCATTCTCGTTTCCCTTCTAATTTTTATAATTTTCCAGAAAAAAACCTTAACAAATTTCTTTATTTCGCAAAAAACTTTGGTAAAAATTTTTGTTGTTGAAAAATATTCAAACCACAAATGCTTTATTAATATCTGTGGAGTTTTGACAAAACAACTTAAGTCTGTCTGAAATTCATAGACAAAACATCTTAAGTCTATATGAATTTCGTATCAACTTAAAGGGTTTTGTCAATGAATTTCAGATCGACTTAAGTTGTTTTGTCAAAACTCCACAAATATTATTTCATATGGTGTGCATAAATGTAGGGTTTGTTCAAAGTAACTTGTTAGCAGGAAGACTAAACTAATGTACTTTACCTTATGTAATATAGTATCGCTGGAAATTGATAACATTTTTCATGAATATGATTGTTGTCGGTTTAAATTAACATCGGATACGAGTCATAACCTAGTTTCAACCTATAACAGTAAAATGCCTTGTAGTAATAATTGCTTTGTTGTCGAAAGAGTACCTTGCTATAAATATTTAGGAGTAATGGTTGATGAACATCTTACCTGGACCGCACACATTTCATTGTTGACGAAATATCTATAATCTGCAAAGGAAATCGCTTGACTTCATCTTTTAAGCTATTTAGGTGTCTAAAGATCTTACCGTTAAGGCATCTTTATTATTTTAAAGTTTTAAAAATATTTTTTAAAAGAAGTGGGTATATGCAAAAACCCATATACAGTAATTACATCTTAAGAACGAACCAAAATTCTACCGTAACTGTTCCAGTTTTTCGCACAACCCACTATCGTAATTTTTTTCGATTTTATCTTATAGACTTTACAACAGACTCCCTGCACCAGACGCCTTGAAAGAATTTGAGTACTTTCTTAAGAAAAATAAAATTGCGGATCTTTGAGTTAGACCACTCGGAAGTTGAATTTTTGTTGCACTCCATTAGCTAATTTTTGTTTGTTTTTTATTTTTTAGACAGAAATAATTTTTTTCTCTTCTAACAAATCATTGTTAATTTTTATAACTGTGTTTTACTTATATTGTTAAATTCAATTCACCCCACAAAATACTTTTTATATTAACACAAGTTATTTAGTTTAATATATATATATTGAAGTGGCATTTAACACTATTTATTTTAATGCAAAATGTCAATACTATTCTTATGAGTAAAAATTATTCTAATGATTGTATTTTTATTGAATAATCTTGTCAAAACTTTTTTTTAATGAGAATAAAAGAATAATAATAATAATAAAATAATTAAGTTTCTATCGTAAAAATTTAAAAATGTTTTATGTGATCGAAAAATCAACCCTAACATTATAAAAATTGTTGTTTTTTTTATACATTTTGTATTTTTGTAATTTTTTTTTTTTTTTGCATAAATAGTAATGGTGTAGTAAGAGCCATGATAATTTCTCAATTCGTTTCTGAGTTATACTCTTAAATACTCCTTTAATTTTGTCACAGCAACAACAGCGCCACCTACCGGGTCAAACTTTAGACCTTAAACATCTACAGACTCAGCCACACACACACATACCAAATTTCATCAAAATTAGTTCAGTCGTTTAGGAGGAGTTCAGTCACAAAGCCATTCATGTACAGAAGAATATTATATATATAAAGATTGTGATCTTTTCATGATTTTTACCAGGTTATAATTTCGAGCTTTTAGTCAAGTAATTTATGAAAGAAAGCAACAACAGCAACTCTGTATACTCAATTACAGAGCAGACTAGATAGCCTGTTTTGATAATAGCTACATTTCCTCTTCAGTAGTCTTGAATGATTCAGCTGTGACCAATTCACTGTTTTACGTTTCATATGATTTAACAGATTTTTGAATAAACCCATCTGAATGATATAACGCTGAAAAACAAGTGGATCTTATTTTTGGTCAAGCCATAAACTTTATTAGAGTTGTGTATGTACCAGAGATCTGCAACGAATCACATTTTTGAATCAATGAACCACTCACTCGAAAATGAGTAAAAATAAGTATAAGAAGTTTCCAAATTAGTCCTCATATGTTATTGATTCGAAAAAAAGTGAATCACAATTTTGAATCATGAGCCACTTACTTAAAAATGAGTGTGAATAAGTATAAGTAGTTTCCAAAGTAGTACTCATATGTGATGATTCAAAACAAAGTGAATCAAATTTTTGATTCTTAACCCACTTACACAAAAATTAGTATGAATGAGTGTAAGTAGTTTCCAAAGTTGTACTCATATGTGATTGATTCAAAACAAAGTGAATCAAATTAGTATAGAATTAATGAAATATTAAGGGTGTTGCCACCTTTTAATATTTATTTTTAAGAATTTTAAACATCATTTACCAGTGTTTGGAGGTCGCTGATTTCGAAACTGAAGTCAACATTTTCAAATTAAAAATAGTTAATAGGGTTGCCACCTAATTTTTTTTATTTTTACGAATTCGGTGCTGGCGTAAAAATGAGTCGCTGAATCCGAATCCGCTGTCAGAAATTGAAATTTTACTCATTTGCGTTTCTACAAAACAAAATTTAAAACAAGCGTGTTTAATTTTCAACTATAAACTTATTTCTGTTTTTTTGCATAATTTTCCCTTTTTATTTCCTTTGAAAAACAAAAATACGTCGCTATGAGAGACTGAATTAAAAAAGTATGTACAGTAGAATCATTGAAAATTATTGCCAGACAACTGAGACCCCGATTTTACAATTGATTGATTGAAAATATTTTTGAATTAGTCTTACAAATATCGAACATAAGATGATATAAAAACTAATTAATTATTTTTAATATTTCAAATATTACAAGACGCAGTAAAACGCAAACTTCACCAAATTAAGTTCAAAAATTTTTATTCGGGGGGTCCCAGGCGTCGCTCATCACGAATCTTACTCGAAAGAACTCTAAAAAGTTAAAAAAATGGCATCGAAAAAATGGCAATATAATTTATTTGTTTTTAATTTAATAACAATTTTTTTAAATTTTGTTGTAAAATATTTGTTTTAAATATTCAATTTTTTGCATTAAATTTTTCGTTTAAATAAATGTGTTTAAATTTAAAATTTTTACAATGAAAGTATATTTGAAAACATTGTTTTGAAAACAAAAACAATTTGTTTTAAATTAAATTTGTTTTAAATTAAACTTAAAAAACATTTGTGTTCAACTTAAATGAAATTCTTTCAAGCTCTATTTCAAAAATAAATTCATTTAATATAAACACAATTTCATTTATTTTTAACACATATTTCCCTCAGTGTGGTTGTTCAGATTGCAGATCAAAACAAAAGATAGCCACCTTCAAATTTGATTTAAGGCAATTATAAATATTCTCAACCATAAAACAAATACAACACCACGTCTTCGTACTTGAAAAGAAATTTTCACCGCTACACAGTGGGTCTCAGAATTTGGCCAAAAACCAATTTTTGAATTTTAAATTAATTATTATATTTTCGGAATGTAGACATCTTCTAGTAAATTTGAGTAAATTTTTGTGTATTTTGGCTCTTATGTTAAACCATGCAAAAGTTTCAAAATTTTCTTGATAATTGATTTCATGACAATGTTTGATTTAAGTTTTTTAACCAAAAAAAAAAATATATTAACCGTTTTTTTTATTCTTCTTTGCTAAATATATACTTAATTAATATTGAAATATATCTATTAATTTTTTATTATTATATTTTTTATGGCCTGTCTTGTAGAAAATTTTACATATTTGAAAAGATCACTTGCTATCGAACGAAAGCCCCCATACGTCGGCTTTTTATAAAAAAAAAATTTAGCACAGCATTTTTTTAAAGAATGTCTTCTTTCAGGAAAACCTGCGAACTTTTGCGACTTTTTCCTAGATTTTTGGCAAATCGAGAAAAACCGTAACTTAGACTTTTGTACTCTTTACAGTAACATAAGGAGTTTACATCCGTTTATAGTGTTATCGATGTTTTGAAAGACAATCTTGAAATATTTTTCTATTCTTAAAATAAAATTAGTTTCAACTGGTTCGCTCCTGGCTTCATAAACTTTATTGACAATAGGTCAAGTGTAAGATTGTTTTATATTATAAATCATTAAAATACTTTGTCTACGACATATACATATGGCTGCATTTACAAAGAAAAAAAATGACGCTGAAAAAGAAGTAGGTGTACAATATATTCAAAAAAAAATAATGTCAGGCACATAAATGATGAAAATTTATGTAAGCTTACAAAATCAATTACAACACTTTTAGATTATCATTTAAACTTTAAGCGCTTTTTTTTTTTTTTTTTTTTGAAACGATGTTTTGCAACTGGAGGCCTCGAGTTTAAACGAATTTGATAAGGTATAAGGATAATGTTCGTTCGTAATCAAGGCTTGTTATCATCCTATAGGAATAGGATCAAATGAGATACAAATCATTTTTGGACCACCCTTAAATATGCGCCATCTTAAATTTTGGTTTTTAGATATGAGATTTGAAATTAATAACCCTCAATTACCTATCAGCTAAAATTAGGTATAAGTCTGATGAAAAACTTAATTCTTGGTCCACCCTAACAAACGCGCTATCCACCCTAAAATATGCACATTCTGGTATTTCGAAAATTAGATATAAGATTTGAAATAATAGACACCTAATTCTTTCTCAGTTAAAATTGAGTATGAATCTGATGAAAAATAAAACACTTGAACTACCCTCAGGAATGCGCTTCCTTGAATTTAGATTTTCTGACATAAGATTCGGATTTAGCGACTACTATGAATAGCCAAGATATTGAATTTTGGGCACATTCTCCAATTTTTGGCCCATAGTGCGATAATCAACTAGCCGATAAGAACCTTGGCAAAGTCTAAATTATAATCCGCAATCATTCAGCCTCTGATTTTAAGAATTGTATAAAAGCCATATTACAAAATATTCTAGGCTACAGTAGTTAGCCACCTTCGAAGAGTTACAATCATAACCAATAGAGAAAAGTAAAGGTTAAAGTAATGAAATTTTTACTGGTTTTGGCCTTTGCCGTTGTGGCATGTGCCGCCGTCTCGGTGCAGCAACAAGGAGATGCCGACGACATTAATACTTTAGATTTTTTAACAGAAAGCGAAGACGGCGTTGATCTTTTGGCGGAGGACAATTATGATGGCGTTGAGAGTGAGCAAAAACGAAAGAAAAGTTTTTCGTAATTAAATTAAAAAGAAAATTAAAAATCATTTTTCATCACTTTAGTAAGCCCACACAATATTATTTTCCGATGGCAAATTAATCGGTTGCTGAAAATATACCAAGAAAAGATGAAATGTGGTTTCCCAAAGTACGGTATTGGTTCACTGGCCCCGCTTAGAATCGAAGATAAGGAACTGAATTTTGAACTAGGACCCTTTAAGTAAGTATCGAAACATGAAAGTTTGGAAATTTGAAGCTTTGTTTAAGCTTAATGTTTAAATGCTAAGTTGAGCAGAATATAAAAGCTTTTACAACATTTGAACTGCTCAAAATTCATAGGTAGCTAAAACAATGTAAAAGCTTTGAAGTTATAAAGCTCCTGGCATTAACGCTCAAAGCTAAAAAACTTTAAAGCCGGAATTAATCAAAGTTAACAGAAATGTTCACACTAAAAAAATTTCAGTAGCTTTTTAATTTAAAAAATCAAAACTTTCAAATGCTTAATGAGCTTACACTTCAAAAGCATTCAAAAGCTTTAGTGCTTAAAAGAAAAAGACCAAAGCAAGTTCTTACAAATAAAATGCCTTAAAATTACATTTATTTAAACTGAATCCAGCAACGAATTGTTTTGAGCTTTCAAATTTATGCACAATCTTTTTAAAGAATCAAGCTAATATCATTGCTTTAAGATTTTCAGTTTTTTTATTATTAATTTCTTATATAAAAAAACTGCTTTTGATTTCCGAAATACCTTACCAGTTAAAAAAACAAAAATATAAACAAAAAACTAAAACTCTTTGATTTACGAGTATAAACGCTACTTTGTCCACTCACCACAACTGCTTATTTCTTTTCTTCTTTCTTCTCCGGCCACTGCAGAACAGAAAACGATTTCCACCATTTACGAATTGATGGTCTTGACGACTTTAGATTTGAAAAATTTTATATAATCTTTACACTCAAAAGAATTAAATTTCGTATCTGCTTCAAGAACATTATAGTCTCATCACCGAAATTTTCGACCAACACCATTTTTGACGCCTTGAAAAGCCTTGGTCTTAATATTCAAGTCCAAGCAGAAGATACATTTTATTTTGGCTTAAAATATGTTTGCCTGGAGGGTGTACTTTATTTCGATACCCCGCTTTTTTGGGGCTCGAACAAGATAAGATCTCTTAAAACAAACTTGTCAGTAGGCGAAGTGCATTCAGAAGTGGCTGGAATTCTAGGAAATGGCAAAGGAAATGCTCTTATCAATTCTGTTATTGAGAAAGTGGTTCAGAATAAAATCGAGGAGAATACGAAACAAATCTCGGATATGATTGAGAACACCGTAAAGCCTTGGGTTAACAATCGGCTCAAGGGCACAAATTTCTGGGATCTTCTACAATTTATGTTGGATGCTATTAATGGTGAGAAAGAAGATGATCCCATTGATCCTAATTGCACACCTGCACCAGATCCATGGGCATAATGAGTGCCAGATCAAGTTGTATGAAATGCTCAATTTGAATGGAATGCTCAAGTTGAATGAAACAATGTAATCATTAAATATTTTTTTAATCATTATATGAGTTTCTCATAATTAAATGTTTCTTAAATTTATGCAGTAAAAAATAAAATTGCAGGCTTTCAGAAAATATTAAACAAGTTTTACTTATTTTATTTTATTTCCGGGAAACACGCTCGCGGGGAGATTATTCCGCAACTTAAACGTGCGACCAAATAACGAATTAAAAATGTGAGGTTCTGTTTTGCATCTAGGCAATAGTAAATTGGTGGGCTTGGACAGCTGCTGCCCGAGTGAACCTGGGAAACATACAAGCTGGTGGCGTCGGGCCATATGTATTAGGGCGTATCAAAAATTTTAGATCGTATACTTAGATATTATGCTAAGAGGTCGTACGGAAGCACAAAGTTGTTTAGTATGTCTTAAAGTAAAAGTAAATGAAGACTTTAACAATATCCTGTCAAACACAATGCCATCATCGATTTTTACCAAAAAGGTCCTGTGTGAAAGATATTCAAATCTAAAGGTACATTCGAGGTAGCACAAAACTTTTGATCGCTATCTGATTGTCTAAATTTTGGCAATTTCGATTATAGTGTTGGCGTTTTCCTTAAATTTGGCGAATTAATAATTTACATATTTTTTTGTATATGCATTTCCTTGTTTTTGAGAAATGTATTCTTGAATGCAATTTTTGAATTTTTTCAAAAAAATTAATGGCGTTTTCGTTTCTCAAAAAACTGCAACATTTTTTCTGCCCTTTTTTGAAATTCTGCCCTCTTGAGGATAAAAATAGTGACCTCTAAAATTGAATCGTATTCTTTGCGCGAATATGTTGCCCTCAAAAGAAGAAAAAAATTCAGATTTCTTAAAGATGGCAGAAAGAGGGCAGAAAAAATGCAACATTTTTTCGAGAAACGGAAACGCCATAATATAAATTTTTTTTTTATCTCGGGCACCAGAAGTGAAACCGAAGATATAAGCTGCGTTTCATTCGCTTGAAAATAATCCAGATTATTTTTTTTTAAATGCAAAGCAAAAACAAAAAAATAATCCTATAACAAATAGGATTATTTTTGCTATCCATATAAAATTGTGATATAGACTTTAACAAATTTGAAACACAGATGCCGCACCTGTATAATTGTATGAGTTTATGTTGGCTACGACAGCTGCTGTCAGTGCCCTCTACCAGTCGTTTTTCTTGCCGTTCCTTTGAGAAAATTTGTTATCGCGATTATATTAAGGCGAAAGGAACGCAGCTATTTTCCGAGATCCTTGTTTTTTCTAATATTTTTTTGAGAGATCCTGACCACCCTATGCAACTTTTGAGACCTCTTAGAATGTGAAATTCGAAAAAAATTGTAATTCCATACGCCCATAAGAAAATGAAATATTTGTATCACCCATCAAATATATCGCACGACGTTGCGTTCGATCCAGAAACTCAAAATAAGATCTTGAAGCCCCTGCCCAAATGTGCAAATTGTGCTCCATTTTCGTCTTGATATATGATAAGACCAGCTGTAGTAAAATCTTTTTTGCACCGTTTAAAAAAATCTAGGCTCTTGGTCGCTTCTTACGACAGATCAAATATATCACCACTCTAACGAAGATCAGATTGAATCGATATGCCCAGAACGTAAAGAGCGACTGATTCCACAAGATCCACACCAGTCATAAGGGGAGAGCTAAGGGGCAATTCATCCGCTAACAATAGAAGGCCTTTGATAAAAACTAGAAACAAGATTGACGACAGAACATCGGTACCTGCGGCACTCCTACATTGATGGCAAACTCCTTGGACCAAATGCCGTCAGCTACGACATGAATCGTTCTGTCCTTGGAGGACAAACCCGCCAGAGGACCTTCGGGGAATCTGCCTGTCCCAAGCCAGGAATAGAAGTGGTGAGGGTTTGTTATTGGAGGGATGTTATTGGAAATAATGAGATCATTTTTGAGGCACGGCTCTTGAATGTTCGTCTGATAACTGTAAGAGAAAAAGGTTTACCAGAGCCTTGGTTGTTGCTGCCAAATTCTTGGAGAAAGCATGGTTTTGATATTAAGTTATCATAACATTGTAGTTGTAATATGCTTTCGATGGACGATCAATCCAACATAACTTGAAGAGCGGGGACAGTCATCCATCAATGATGAGGAGACCTGATCTATCGTTGTTCTGCAGACCTATCTTAGAATAAAGGTTATTATGTAGGAAACATTTAATCTTCGGACCGTTGTATAAGCCAATTAGTATAAAACGGCTCATGCTTCTTAGTTTTCTGAAAAAGGCTTTTAATTAAGTCTTAATGAGGATAACGACGTTGCATAAGTAGGATTGAGGTTTACCCGGTTTTACTGAGAAACCTATGGTTATTTTTTAACCTAGTCATGTACAATTCGAGTGGCTGAAGGTGTCACAGTCAAATATAAATGTTCTAAGAACTTTTGGTCTGTAAGACGGGATGTTGAAGAGCCTTGTCAGGTGGAGCCTTGAGCCCAGGTATTGACTGTCGTTTGGGTAAGGCCCACGTGGGGTATCAAAGCGCTCTAGCTGTGGTTAGGCCAGAAAGACCGGTGTGAGTTACACTTAAGTTGAACTCGGGCTGGTGATTACCTTAAATTACTAAGAGAATGATGGTTAATTGAATCTCGCTAATTTCAAACAGTAAATGTTAGGAAGGTAAGCAACTACCGGATCAATATACTGTTACCTTTGGAATTTGAGTACAGACGACTGGAAAACCTAAATAGTCTAACTTGTGTCCACTAAGATTGAGGAACCTGATAACATAAGTGACTGGTCTAGTATGCCGCCTTAGTTTTTCGATTCAAAGAGTGATGACCTTTGGTCATGATGATTATGTAGCGGCCAAAAAATAAGGGTTGTATTATTGGTATTGATACTGAGATAACCCAAGGTTATTAAAATAACCAAGTCATGCTTAAATTCAATTTGGGTGGACAATTTATGGGGCACGGCCCATAAATGAGTTCACTCTCGAGGCACGGCTCTTGAATGTTCATCTGATTTCCGTAAAATATAAAGGTTTCCTTGAGACTTGGTTGTTGGTGCTAAATCTTGGAGAAAGCATGGTTTTGGTATTAAGTTATCATAACATTGTTATTGAAATATGCTTTCAATGGACGATCAATCCAATATAACTTGAAGAGCGGGGGTAGTCAGTCATCCATCAATGATAAGGAGACCTGGTCTATCGTTGTTCTGCAGACCCTTTGTTTTAGAATTAGGGTTCTATGTAAGAGGCATAGAATCCTTAGACCGAGTATAAGCCAATTGGTATACTACGGCTCACGCTTCCTTGTTTTCCGAAAGAGGCTTTTAACAAGCCTTAATTAAACTAACAAAGTTGCGTAAATAGGATTCAAAGGATAAATAGGTTTTCTTGCGGTATTGAAATATCGGGAAACGAATGGTTATATTGACCTGGTCATAAACAATTATAGTGCAAGAATTATATATTCAAGATTCCGCCTTGCGCATGTCCGCTCTCTTTGTGAGCACGTGTATGTGACGTCAGAAGTGCAAGAGAAAAGAGAGTCAAACTGACTGAAAAAAACGTAGTAAAAAATTTTTAATAGGGGTTATCGATTAAAATTTAATTTGAAATCAAAAAACAACGCTTGCACAGAAAAATTTTTAATATTTTAATATTACTGTCTTTGATAAAAATTTTATATCTTATTGGGGTGGTAACTTCCGTGTTGACCCCTTCACAAAAAAATAGCTATGTTGTTCGATTTATTTTGAGAGCAGCTTGACTGTTTCTTTGTGTGTATTTCGTTTGTTTCCCAATTAACCAATCAGACTCATTTGCTTAGTTTCGTTTGTTATTTATGTGATTTTTTTGTTTGAATGTATTTTCACTTATGACGTAGAACTGCGCAGTAGATTGACATTTCTGCGCACTTAAGGCGTGATCTTCTTTATATTGTTCTTGATTCTAGTGACTGAATGTGTCACAGTCATATATAAATGTTCTAAGAACTTTTGATCTGCAGTCGGGATGTTGAAGAGCCTTGTCTAATGAAACCTTTTGCCCGGGTATTGACTGTCATGGGCAGTGGCCCTTCTTGGGTACGTACAGGCCGTAGTTGGAGACCGAAAGGTCGGTGCGAGTTACACCATGTTTAACTCAGGTTGGTTACTCCCGTAAACTTTTTTGATTGTATTTACACTGATTTTAGTAAAGCATTTGACTTTAATAAAATAAATAGAGTTAATATTTATATTTATTTTAATATTTATATTTATAGTTATTCCGTTTATTTCTTTTTTGAATATAATATTTATATTAATATTAATATTAATTCCATTTATTTCATTTATTAATATAAATACTTGAAATTAAATTTCATTTTTGTTAAAATGGTTTACATATTTGACATGATTACATATTAAAAATTAAATACAATAGCAGAATTTAAAAGCATTAAATATAAAGAATTTACGTAAGAACTCATTTCATGTAATTAATTTATTAATTAATAAATATTAAATACAAGAGCAGAATAATTATTAATGCTATTTATATGTAAAAATTATATTATTATTAATTTTAAATATTAATATTAATAAATGAATATTAATAAAATGAAATTTAATGTTAAATATTAATATTAATCGTCATTTATTAATATTAACATTAATATTATTTTTACATATGAATATCATTAATATTTATTCTGCTCTTGTATTTAATATTAATACTAATTCCTTTATCCATAAATGAATATTGATATTAATATTTACAATTTAATTTTATTTTATTAATAATAATATGAATATTAACAAATGAATAAATTAATATTAGCATTAATTTTAAATATTAGTATTAATAATATTTATTTATATTAATGAATATTAAATTAATAAAATTTTTTTTTAAATATTAGTATTAATAAATTAATTAAATAGAATTAATATTAATATTAAATACAAAAGCAGAATGTTAAAGCATTAAAAATAAAGAATTTACGTAAGAAATAATTTTATTTAATTCATATATGAATATTAATTAATTAATCAATCAATATTAATATTAATTAAATGGAATTAATTCTTACGTAAATTCTTTACTTTTAATGCTTTTAAATTCTGCTCTTGTATTTAATCTTTCATATGTAATCATGTCAAACAAATACTAAACCATTTAAACAAAATTTGAAAAGAGTCTTCATAAAAAGTATCTCGCTTTATAATAAACTGTTGATGGATCTTTGATTTGTATGGGCAAAAAAACTTATATTTTATGTATTATGTAAATAAAAAATATACTTTATGTTATGACTATATGTATATGTATTTTGTATGTACTGTAACGACTTTTTTGTTTGCTTTCTCGCACAAGTTCTTTCACATGAAAATATTTTTCTTTTCTTTTTAGGTAAGATTCAAAACGTGTTCATGGTCTTTTAAATTGAGGATAAGTAAGTAGTAAAACACTTTTAAAAGTTTTTCAGGTTTTTTTTTTTGGAAAAAAAAAACAAATAAAAATTTTAGTTGTACGCTGTTAGAAGTTCCTGGAATGTTTTCCAAGATCCATTAAATATTGAAATTGTTATGGAAAATATGTGCATCTGTCCAAGTTTTGCATGCATGATTAAAACCAAACAGTAAAGTATTTAAGCAGTATTTAAGCAAATCATTGCACGAATATCTTAAAAAATTCAAAATTTTCACCTAATATCCTTGATTGTCACTTTATCGACATGCACTGCAACTAAGCACTGTAAAAAAACCAGAAAACATAAGAAAAGAGCTCGAGAACACATACATTTAATAACTGTTGTTATGCGCTAAAGGACCTACACTTGGTGAGACTACAATGTGCCAAAAAAGACTCGAAGATAAAAGAAAGAAAAAAAACACTGAATATGATGTGAAAAATTATGAAAGGTTTGGTTTTTGGTTTTTTGCTTTTGTCCCTTTTTCAACTTAACAACTTTATAAAAACGTTAACGAGCTCCCTGACTGCACAAAGATAACAATACTGCAAGGTGTTTATTTTTTGGCAGTAGCTGGATTCTAAAGAAACTTCAAAATTGGGTAACAGCTTGCTTGTATGGTTGATATTCGGCACGGATATACATAAATTGCAAGTGAAATGAGCCAAAACGAAATCGAAATTCTATAGCATTTTCAAAGCAGGCAGATTGTCGGGCTATGCAGCAGCTTAGTATTCGTATGTAACATAAAAATTAGTTGCAATATGGCACAAATTTGCTATTATGCTGCAATTGTATTGCATATTCATTGTTTTACTGCCTTTTATTTTAAGTTGAAAAAAATTTATTGATAATATTTCAGAAGTTGTCTGTGAGGTCTTAAATAATGATTGGCATTGAGTTTTCAACTATGTATTTTTCAACTCTCGTGTGATAAAGAGTTCTTTATAAAGAATTTTAGCACAGCAAAACGCGGGCCGAAATAAACCACTGCGACCGAATTTGTTAAAAAGCTGTTTTGCAGCTAATCAAAAGTAATTAAATGCTGATTTTGCGCAAAAAACCGTGTTTTCAATTCCGTTATAATACGTAATTAAAAACAAGGACAAAAATCATTAAAAAACAATATGTAAGTACTCAGGTGGCCGTATCCTAGTGGGTATAGTGCTTAGCCCCTAAGCTTAAGAACCGCGGTAGCCCGGGCTTAGTTCCCAACTCAGACAGAATGTTTTTTTCAATTGAACTTATTTTTCTCCTCGGTCGTCACCTCTCTGTAGACAATGACAAACCTCAGAAAGTAAAAAACTACCATGTAAAGCTTCTTGAGAAAATAAGCCGTTCGAAATCAGACTAATACAGGGTTGTCCATATTCGAAGCGCCCATCTGGCAACACTGTAACTTTCCGCAGTGATGCCAAATCGACTAATGACATACCGCGTTTGAAACGTCATTCCAAGCAAATGTTTACAATGGAACAGTACACGCCACGCGAACGCTCTAAAATTGTTGAAATTTACATTCAACAAAACAAGTCAATAGTTAAAACTCAACGTGCTTTCCAAAAAATAAATAAAGTGAAAAGTGCGCCTTCCAAGAAAACGGTAAACAAACAAAATTGCCGTTTTTATGCCACTGAAAATCCACAAGAGATTCAAGAGGTACCTCTTCACGATGCAAAAGTCACTGTTTGGTGCGGCGTTTGTGCTAAAATGCTCATTGGGCCGTTCTTTTTCGAAGATGATAATGGCCACAGAGTTACTGTCAATCAGGAGCGTTATCGCGATATGATAAACAATTTTTTCATGCCAATCGTTCGTCGAAAGCGTATCAGGCACTACTGGTTTCAACAAGACGGCGCGCCACCACACACAAGCCGCACTACAATCGATTTTTTGAAGCAATTGTTCCCTGGCCGTTTGATGTCAAAAAATGGTGATTTCGATTGGCCGCCAAGATCACCAGATTTAACGCCTCCAGACTTCTTTTTGTGGGGTTATTTGAAATCAAAGGTTTACGTCAACAAGCCAAAGACCCTAGAAGAGCTGAAAACCAACATCCGTCAAGAAATAACCGCCATTCCCATCGAAATGTTGAAGAAAACCATGGAAAATGCTGCAAAACGGGCACAATATGTCGTAGAGGCCAATGGCGACCATTTACGAGATATCATATTCAAGAAATAATGTAAGCAAATCTACTTGAACCCAATTAGATTAGATGATATTCATGACGAACAGACAAAAAATTGTGGTTTCTTTGATTTATTTAAAAATAAAATGTGCGCTTCGAATATGGACAACCCTGTACAAAGAAAATAATAAAAAGCTTATGTGTTTTCAAGTCAGCTATATAGGCATTGATTTTCCAACTATTTCTCAATTTTATGCGACAATGAGTTCTTTAGAAGAATTTAAGCACATTATAAACGACAGCGATCGAATAATTTGTTTAGTAGTTATATACAAGTAATTAAACTCTGGAAATTCAATTCCGTTATAGTCCGTAATTAAAAACATCAGAAAAATAATCTTTAGAAAACATAGCATTTAAGTACAAAAATAAAATAAATAATAAGAAACTTGTGGGTTTACAAATTCATTACAAACCATAATTAAACACATAGTCAAATAAGTTAATATTATTGCTTAAATCTGAATAATATTTAAAAATCCCGTCGGTTTCGTGTTGACAATTTCGTTATGTTAACTGTCTTGCATCTGTTCTTAAAACTCCTTGCATTGTTCTTATGCCAAAAATTTAAATTTAGTGCTCTTAAAATTAATTTTTTTTTTCTAATTCAGGAAACTTGTTTGCTTGCAATTAAGTTAAAATTTCTAAATAAAAACCATTGCAGAGAAAGCGTTATTTTTTAGGCGTTTGCTAAGAAAACGATTATGTAAAAATTTGTTAAAAAAATTAAAAATGGACTACTTAAAATCACGCTCTAAAAAGTAGGAAACAATAAAATATTTTCATTTGCAATTTTTATGTACAAACTATTCAATATTTTTGTCTTTTAAATAAACAACTAACACATTATATATTTAATTGTATTTAATACTCATTCATATAGATGTTCAGAATTCCAGAATGTCCAGAGACCTATATGAGGAAAATTATAGGTCTCTTTTTCGTCGGTGCGCGTCCATTTCATTAAAGTTCCATTGCTAATGAAAACAAAAATACCTTAAGACCCAAAAAATTTAACCTTTAGATATTGCACAAATCGTTTCAACCCATTCCAACCGGGTAGGGTGAAATTTTACCCCATCATAGGTATTTTTTTCTTTTGGCGCTCTAGACTAAATGCTGGTAGCTTTTTGTTTAAAAGTTAGTGAGAAATTATGAATGGGACTTTAATTCGTGAAATTTTGGTATCAATCGGAGCATTCATTTGTGTACTATGAATGATTTAACTGAAATTTGTGAAATTTTGTCCCATCGTTATCTCGGATTTTCAAACAGTCTTTTTTTTACGTTCTTGACCAAATACTCTTAGCTTTTTGTTTGAAATTTTGTGACGTAAGAGAAAGAATTTGACTTCAATTAGTGAAATTTTGGTATCAAACGGAGTTTTCACCTGTGTATTATGAATGATTTGCCTGAAGGCAGTAACATTTTTTCCCCATTATTATCTGAGGTGTTCGGACAGGTAAAGACCTAAATTTTATTTTATTTCTATTGTAGGTAACCCTTGCTAACATATGTGAATTTGGAAAAAATCTCGAGCTAACATTACGTCGAACTAACTCCAGAAAAAAATATGCTTTCGGAATTATGTAGTTAAGATGGGATATGAAAGAGAATTTAGAGTCCAAAAAGACCACAGTATCTCTTATTTCATTTACAAATGTCAATGGAGTATTAACAAAATTTTAAATTCAAATGTTGACTCACTAACGAGCAATTTTATTATATGTTTTTCATTCCGTTATATGCCGTAATTAAGAACTCCATGAAAAACATTTACAATTTTAAAAATTAAATTATTTAATTGTATATTTTCAATTCCGTTATATACCTCAATCCAAAACACATTACAGTTTATGTGGATCTACAATTGTAGATGTATATAATGAAAATTTAAATTCTTTTGCAATTTTATTGCTAAGTATTTCAACTTCCGAAATAAAAACGATTTTCAAGGTTTTTAAAAACCAATTGTTGTTTTATTAAATGTGAAAAATACAAACTTAATCGAGATCATTACTATGTTAATAACTTACAAGCAATTTTTATTTTTTTTGTTTTTAATTCCGTTATATGCCGTAATAAAAAACTCTATGAAAAAACAAAATTAAAGAATTGAAATGATTTTAGTGCATGTTCAAAATTGTCTTATACACCGCAATCAAAAACACATGCCAGTTTATGCATATCTATCATTTATTACGAGATGTGGATTTCTACAAATATAATTTCTTTTTTGCAATTTAAAATTTTTTTAATCGCTAAGCTTTTTAATAAACTTTTTATAAACTTAAATAAACTTTTTAATGTTTTCAGTGATGCATATCAGACATTTTTAAATATTTTTGACTGCTAGTAATATAAAATTTATTTTATATTTACGCATAAGCCCATAACTATTTGTTACAAATCAAATTTTCAGACAAATCTTTAATTGAATTTTTACAGTTTTGATTGTCAAAGCAATTAAATTGAAAGTTACATAAATAAAATTAATACCATGTTATCAAATTAAATTGAGACAATTTAATGATATCCAAGCAAAGATTAAACAATTAAATTTAGTTCATTTGGCTATTTTCTGGATGATTTGTGTTCAAATATTTAATAACATGCACAACACAATTGATCAATAACACAAATTGATCAAAGTCCTTTCTAGGGCTGAAAAGGCAATTTTTTTTTTTATTTTTTATTTTTAATCTGGATATTTATTTGAACACTTTAATTTTTACCAATCAGTAATTAAATTATATGTTCACAATTCCGTTAGATACCGTAATCAGAAACGCATTACAAAGTAAATAAATATTACGAAAATAAAACAATTTAATCATTATTAGGCTAATAACCCTAAATAATAAGTAACTAAATCCTATGTTTACAATTCTGGTATATACCGTAATTAAAAACCAAATTAAAAACCAAATTAAAGAGCATAAATGTTTCGAAAAATAAGCCTAAAAAGGCTAACAAACCTAACTTTAAAGAAATTTAATTATACATATGTTAACAATTCCGTTACGTACCGTAATTAAAAATACATTAAAAAATACAAATATTTCGAAAATAACACAATTTAAGCTTATGTTTACAATACTAATATATACCGCCATTAAAGACTTGGTAACATATTGGTGAATCTTACCATGATTGTCCCGAAAAGATTGAAAATCTATCAAATAAATAGATAAATAATAAAATGATTTTTTTTATAAATAAAATCATAAATAGATAAATTTATAGATTCTTATAAATAACTCCTATTTATGCTCAGTATTCAATTAAATAAAAACAGAAAACAATAGCGCAAACTTTAAAAGTTACAAACATTTTTTGGAATAACATTTTCACAAAATAGAGTCCCAAAACTTTCACACAAAAAGTGAGTTTATCTTGCATTAACGCAACTTTTTTCACCTCAGTTTTGAATCCATTAAATGGTTTGGAACGGAAAAGCCTTTTTTTTTGTTACCTAAACTATCCGTTTTTCAAACGAATAAGCGCTTAGGCCTCAAATGAGAGTGAAATTTTTAATGCACAAATATTTACCTCAATCACAAAAACAAAAAGAAAAAGAAGGACATGTTTAGATGAAGAGTTGGCTTCATTTACAACACAATCCGTCGGTAAGCATACGACTACCGCACACATGCATGAATGACTTTTCTAATTTTCGTTATGCAAACATTTGATGTTCAGTGGCGACGAATGAATGCCGCGTTAATTAGCTGCTGCTATCCAAAGAATGCAAGGATGTAAGCTGATCCGAATACGTCAGTGTAAAGTTGCTTTTCATAGGAAAGGGTTAAGCAAACTGGGTCAGAGGCACAGCAGCCAAGCCTTCACTTTCACTTAAATACTAGTTTGAGCAATAAAAGAAAACAATTCTATCAAAAGTAAAAATAGCAGGATATGCAAATTACTGCCAAGAACAAATCTATATTCCTAAGTTGTAGCATTTGGTTTTCTATTTAACTTTTATAAATTATGTCTTTTTAAACACCGATAATGACAAAATATTTCCAAGCCCTAAAGCAAATAAACAAACAAAACCGCTGAGCTGGAGCTCGTGTCTATTAAACCATGTAGGTTAAAAAATAAAACGATTTTCTTCATTATAAATCATAATTAAAAATCTTAATCGGATTGCAATACTGTCAGAATTTCCAAAACTATAAGAGTTCAAAATAGTACTACATCTTTATTTGGCTTTAAAAGCACTCAGACGTCAAAAAAAAAACAATTCATTAACCAAAATGCCAGCAGGATGTCTTTATTTTGACGTTAAGCCTTGCATGCGAGCCAACAAAAAAAACCAACATATCCTTAGTCCGCAAAGCATATTTTTTGCTGCAGGAACAGCAGTAAACGCAGCTCAGTGACAGCATTCAACACAGCATGTGTCCACCGGGTGGTCTGTTAGGTCGTTCAATTGTATCTGTCTGTCTATCTATAGATTTGTCTACTCGTTACATTCGTGAAATGATTTTTTGCTGTACATTCGTGAAAAAGCAGTTAATTTTTCTGTTTATGCTTTAATGTTCTACATTTTTAACAGTATCTTCAGAAAGGTGATTTCGTAAAAACTTTACACTTTAGTTAAATAAACATATTATAAAAATGTCAATAAGAAAACACTCCTATAAAATGCCGTACCTCAAATATGATATGTAAAAATTTTTTTGTATGAATTGGTCTAGTAGTTTTGGAGTTTACTGGTAAAAGAAAAATTACACTTCAATTTTATATAATAAAATAGATAATAGATATAGAGTGATTCCATTGCTTTTCGACAAAAAAAATTAAATTCTCAACCTGCCCCTCTCCGATTTGGTTTAAACTTTGTTTACACGTAGTGTTGGCTACAATTTAGAAAATAAATTTGTAATTTTTATTCGTTTCGAATGGTTACTGAGTTACAGGTACACAAAAATTGAAAAAATTCGGTTTTTTTTTTCTTGAGGACTGATTTTCATTTGATCATAACTTCGGTGAAGTTTAGGCCCCTATTATGTACACTGAGGAGCATAAGTGTATCACAAACCAACAACTATCATTTTAACAACCTATAATTTCTATAAGTTTTACTCAAATGCAATCAAATTTTTTTTATTATATTTGTACAAGTGTCTTCTTTCTTTCAAACAGGTTTTATTAAGATCTGATCACAACAACAAATACACGAAGGCATAATGCAAACTAAATCATAATGATACAGTTTTGCACTCACTATTTATTTTTATATTTTTAAAACAATAATATATATTTAGTAACTGGTCCAGTAACAATTTGCCTTCTTAAGCTCCTGGATGCGATTAGGTAGACTTTGCGTGTACCTCTGCACAAATTCTGGAGGAATCGCCTCCCACACTTCCTTCGTCCGCTCCCACAACTCGTTCACGCCTTTTGGAGGACTGGCATATTTTGCAAGCTGCGATTTGACGTGACTCCACAAATTCTCGATCGGATTCATATCCGGAGATTGTGGAGGCCACGTCATCACACCAAATTTTTGCTTTTTGAGCCAGTCTTTCACTAGATGTGCGGTGTGTTTGGGGTCATTGTCTTGCTGAAAAATTACTTTTTCAGCAGCAAGACCCATTTCTTCCACTACATCAGGAAGATTCTGTTGCAGGATGGACAAATATTGTTCCTTGCGCATAATTCCATCGATGCGCACCAAGGGTCCCACTCCATCTTTGGATATACAACCCCAAACCATGATACAGCCACCACCGTGTTTGACGGTTTGGCGTACCTGATTTGGTTGGATTGTATCAGGGTCCTTAGTCCAATACCATGCACGCCCATCGGATTGAAATCGATTAATTTTAGTCTCATCAGACCAAATAACCTTTAAATTATTTAATATTTGTTAGTATAAACAGTAATACACACATATGTTTAATAACATACCGAATCCCAATCAGCGATAGTCCAGTGCTCGTGTGCTGCAACAAAATCCTTCCGTAACCGCACATGTCGTTTGGTCAGCATAGGTTTCTTTTTCTTTTCTGCTGCCTTAACACCTATTTTTTTCAAAGCTCGACGAGCTGTCCACTTACTGGCGTCAATTTGCAGTATATTTAAAGCTGCAGCAGGAGTAACGGCATCGGTGCTGGTAACCAAATTTGCTAGATGGCGTACATCTCGATCGCAAATTTTTTTCGGACGACCACCTTTGTTTGTGGGAACACTTACACCACTTTTTTTTTTTAATCTTTGGACAAAAGTTTTGTCCAAATGGAATTTCTTCGCCACTTGCCTAATGCTTTCGCCATTGCGCAAACAAATTAATATTTCCTCTTTATTTTGGTTGTTCATGACTACTGAACCACTTATTATCACGAAAATTATCGTAATAATTAAAAAATTGAATTGCACTTTGTTCAATAACAAAAATATAACGGTAATAAAAACAATTGAGTAGTGAGTGCAAAACTGTATCATTTTGATTTATTTTGCATTATGCCTTCGTTTATTTGTTGTTGTGATCAGATCTTAATAAAACCTGTTTGAAAGAAAGAAGACACTTGTATAAATATAATAAAAAAAATTTGATTGCATTTGAGTAAAACTTATAGAAATTATAGGTTGTTAAAATGATAGTTGTTGGTTTGTGATACACTTATGCTCCTCAGTGTACGTATTATGTATGCGATGGTATGCGATGTTGACTCGCTTCAACTACATTTTTTCCATATAACGTATTGCATATATTTTAATTGAACCATGTAGTTTGCTACCATCTATTAAGAATTTTCAAACGACGTAGTTCAACTGAAATGTATGTAATAAGTTATACGAAAAAAAATTAGTTGAATCTAGTCAACTTAAGTTGAGTTGTAATACATAATAGGGGCCTTAAGATAGAGCAACGACTTTAGATTCATATTAAAGATATTTTTAAAAGGCTTATTTTGTTTAATAAAACTTTAAAATTTCTCAAATATTAAAGTTTTTTTTTTTGCATAAAAGTTTAAAAAAAATATTTTTGTGAAAGTCATTTTTAAAAATTTTTAAAAAAATATATATTAATTAATTATAATTTATCTAAGTTCTCTCAAAATTTCAGCCTGGGAACACTATTAACACTATTAAAATAATTTTCGAAGTAAACTTTCTTTAAAATTTATGCTCAACACAGCAGCTTGCGAGAAAGAAACAAGAACTGAACACACTAAAGTATACCATATGTGTGTCATCGGTGCTTCGGTCTAAACTAAGCAGAGTTGATAACCTTCTTCGAAATAAACTCTTCTAATAACAATTAAAATTAAATTTCACACAATACACATTTAGGAAAAAACCTACATAAATAAAAATCCTAACAAAAATTACCGAACGTCCTTAAATCCCAATAATCGCCAGCTCTGTGAGTGCAAGTGAAGTGCTTCAATATTAAACTTTGACGTCAGTGTTTTCTTCAATTTCAATTTACATAAAATGTCTAATTTCAAAGTTTTGTGTTGCAATCCTTTTAATGAGAAAGATCACAAATTTCAAAGGCGCAATTTACGATTGGTTTCTCAATGGATGGTAGAAAAAGTTCCCTTCATAACACTTGAACATAAGATATGTGACAAATGTAGAAAAAAATTTCAAAAATTGTGCTTTTTCAATTTTAATTGTTATTAGATGAGTTTTTTCGAAGAATTTTATCAACTTTGCTCAGCTTACACCGAAGCACCGATGTTGCACTGTGCACATAAACACACATATGAGGGCTATTCCCGATTACGGGCAAATAGCGTGGCATCGTGGCATTTGCAAAATATGATGGCAAATATTTTCAACACAACAACAAAATGTACAGATTTGCATTTGCCCGACTGTGTCAAATTTGCAACACTAAAATCGCATTGCAAACAGTCGAGCATGGGCAAAACTTGTTTGCCAATCAATCAGCTGTCACATTTTAACCAAACGCCGCTAATAAAACAAAATTAACAGACTCTGATATGGAACTGACTGTGATAAATAATGCACTTTGATAAATAGTAATGAAAAACACCACAAATACTGTTCGTGTTGTTTTTTTTTCCTCCAAAACAGCTGTGAGTTTTGTTTGCAACAGTGTTCTAAAAAGTGTGCTCACAGTTGATGGCAAATATTTGGTAGGGCATACATTTGCAAAGCTATTTGCCCGTAACTGGGAATAGCCCTATGGTATTCTTTAGTGCAGTGTCGGGCAGCTTTGCACACTTGAGATTGTGTTTGTGCAGTAAAATATGTATTCATCTCACCTACAGACCGATCAAAGCTTCAGTGTTCAATCGAATGTCAAGCAGGTAAGATCTGCGCTTGCGTGTTCCTTGAATATATTATATCATATCTGTGTCGATAAGCAATAATGGCTTAAGTCGATTTAAGACAGAACTGAGTTATTGATATAGTTGTGTTCCACGTATTTATCATTATAAACTTACAAAATCTAGAACTTCTAGCATGACCTTAGCCAAAGATATGATGCAAAAACAAAATACCCTTTCATATAACTTATATGGCGATTGAAAACTTTTAAGCAAGATTTCTGGAAACTTTGAAATAAGACTTAAGCTGTTATTGCTCATCGACACAGATATAACATTAGATTACATGGTATAAAATTGTATGTATGCAAAACTTTTGGAAGCATGTTTGAAAAAATTTTTTATTTTTAGAAAATAACGGCATGGCGCGCCACCAAAGAGGTAAAATTAAAAAGTTATACATAACAAGGCATTGCGATAATTTGCATGGCCAATATAAAGTTATTGTGGGGCATGCGATGGAGAAATTAATTGATTATTTAAAAGCGGCATGTCCACATATCATATCATATAGTGATCAGTTCCAAGTACGTATAATGAAAGCATCTTACGCTGTCAGTTTAGCCTTGGCAAAACACAATGAGCAACATAAGCACAATAAAAAAACATATCTATTTTTTGCTACTAGTAGCCCTTTTTCCATTTCCGTTTGCTTATCTGTATTTCACATTATCCGTCTGTCGGTCTGTTTCCTTCTGACATTCCGTCCACTACTTATTAATTTAACTTCGCTATACAAATCCGACCAAAAAAATATATCCCATAATGCCTAGTAATATTTCTGTAAAAAGCGCGTTAGCACTACGTTTTTTTCAGTGTGAGCTTTAAAGCGCTCATTAATACATACTTAAGATGAGAAAGTATAGGTGTGCAAAGCTGCCCGACACTGCTTTAGTGTGTTCAGTTTTTGCTGCTTTCTCGAAAGCTGTTGTGTTGAGCATACATTTTAAAGTAAGTTTACTTCGAAAATTATTTTAATAGTGTTCCTATTGTCGTCCCAGGCTGAAATTTTGAGAGAACTTAGATAAATTATCATTAATTAATATACATTTTTTTCAAAATTTTTAAAAATGATTTTCACAAAAATATTTTTTTTAAACTTTTATGCAAAAAAAAAATAAAGTAAATATTTGAGAAATTTTAAAGTTTAATATACAAAATAAGCCTTTTGAAAATATCTTTAATATGAATCTAAAATCGTTACTCTAGCTCAAACTTAACCGAAGTTATGATCAAATGAAAATCAGTCCTCAAGAAAAAAAAACCGAATTCTTTTAATTTTTGAGTACCCGTAACTCAGTAACCACTCGAAAAAAATAAAAATTACAAATTTATTTTCTAAATTGTAGCCAACACTACGTGTATACAAAGTTTAAAGCATATCGGAGAGGGTCAGGTTGAGAGTGTTGTTGAAAAGCAATCTAATCACCCTATAGACAAAATTTGCCAGCATTTTTTTTCTTATAAAACTTTTTTATGATTTATTAGTCAAATATATTTGATACGTATTTTTTTATTTCAATATAAAACAAGGAGTTTTCGCAAAAAAATTTTAGTAGAAGATAGTAAAATTTGTCACAAGGAAGACTTGTGCGCCTTTTTTAACCTTCGAATGATGTTTACTAAAACTAAATCATATTAGCTAATATTTCTATAGCGTAAAATAGAGATTTGCAACAATTTTTTTTTATGTGTACCTAATTTTTTTTTTTTTTTTTTTTTAAATCAAAGCCAAAACATTAATCTTAATGCTGGTAGAATTAAAGAGTAGACACTTTAATATTTACGGAGCAATGAATATGACTTTATTATGGATACTGCTTTATTTTTGTAATGTGTAACTACAGCATACAACGAAATTGCAGACATGCAATATATATCTTAAAAAAGGCTTAATATTTTGCTTAAAGGAATTATTTCTTCTGCTACACAAAATATTCAATTTGTTGCTAATTACGGCATATAACTTAATTGCAAACATGAAAGTTTTTTAATTATTTTTATTAATTTATTGCACAGTTAACCACAAAAATTGTCGTTCTTAATACTTTTGTAGTGTTTGCAAATAATTTAATGCATTCCAAATGCTACATCAGTGGTTTACATTTTTAATTTTTTACACTTTAATGTTTTCTCTCTTGAAAAGAAAAGAATTAAATACTATTTCGAAGGAATTGCTGCATTGCGCAACTTTGTCTTATACATATTACACTTTTTTAAAATATGATAGGTACTTTTGATACGGCATCCAAACAAATTATTCATCATATGCTGAAAATTTTTAAAAACCATAAACTATCGCCCAAAACTAATAAAATGTATGGTCAACCAAAACAATTCTTCACTGTTACTTCGAGCAAAGAGCGACCCTTGCACTCAAATGGGTTTCTCAGACTTTGACGCAGTCACCCCATGTCTATGTTTGTGTGTGTATTCCGCAATTACCCCCTAATAAAGTCAATTAAGAAGCGCGAAACCATAATTCATAATTTTTGGAATATCAAAGAAAGACGTAAAAAAAATTTCGCAACAATTATTAAATGTGTAAATGAGAAAAGCAACATATTGTAAAAACAATCTTTTACAGGCATCTAGAAATATTTTGCACAGAATCAAAAATTGTATGCCATAAATTATAAATTTTAGAAAAAAAAACTATTGTATTAAAAATCTTAAAAGAGGTTGCAAAGAAAAACTAACACACACACATTCGCTCTAGTACACTATAGCAAAAAGAAGCAGCTAAAAAAAGATTCAGTTCTTATTGCTTGCTGTTCTTTTTTATTGCTGCAAACAGCGTCATTAAACGTTTCTTAATTTGAGACGTAATAAATGACGACAGGATAAACAGGAATAAGCACATGTCTATAGGTTGCAGATAAAAACCAAACTAATTATGAATGTTTAGTCAAATGTAAAAATTAAGCCAAAGAAAAGGAAGCGCTATCCTTTTTATGTTGATTGAAAGTGAAACTGATACAAATACATCAGCAGGCAGGCTTCACGGCTGAAAAGATGAATAAAGGATGCACTGTCCTGTAAAAAGTATATCTACAAAAAATTTAGATGAAATACATTATCTAACAATATCCTGGTAGGAAATGTATGTAATGTCTATAAGCAAGAATTCTTAACCGAACACATTTACGCATGTTCTTTCATGTAGAAAATTGCACATTTTTAGTAGTTCTTCGTGTTAATAAGATAGTCAGCCTTTGTAGTTTAGTGAAGAGTGCGCTAGACTATCAACTCAGAGGTCTCCGGTTCAAATCCGGGTATGGTTCTTTTCGCTTTCTTTGTTCTTATAAATGCATTATGAAACAAAATATCCAGAAATAAATTGTGGAAAATGTGCAATTAAAGGACAAGAACAACTGAGGGCTAGGTTTGAGGATATTTTATTGGAGGCATGTATTTAAATTTATTTTCAATCTATCCATCAAGAATATTTTTTGTGAAATGCTGATGATTTGACTTGGTGTTCAGAAATTTTTACCGCAAGAAATAAGGTTTTTTAGGATTTTGCTTCATTTTAAAATTTTTGTAACGAAAGCCATTTCAATCCAAATCAAAATCAAATCGAAGTCACATCAAAATCAAATTAAAGTTAAATCAAAGATAAATCAATAGTCAAGAGACAAACTGAAGTCAAATAGTAGTCGAATTGAAGACAAATCAAAGTTAAAGTAAACCGAATTCAGAACAAATCAAAAGTTGAATAGAAGTCGAATCGAACTCAAATCAAAATCTAATCGAAGTTCAATCAAAGTTATATCAAAGTCGAATCGAAATAAAATTAAATACAAAGCAGACTCAAAGCAGTTAAATTGAAAACTACTCGGATCAAATCAAAGTAAATTCGAAGTCAAACCTTAGTTAAATCGATTTTTTTTGTTTTTTTTTTTTAATTAAAGATCAAAAAACCAAGGCATGCGCCTTATACAAACAAGGTTTGGTCTTTGGCCTGAAAGGAAAGTGAAAGATTATTTAGAGGAATTGATTGGAACCATACGTGCATTATTGATTTGGCGAAACAAGCGTGAAAGACAATTTGAATTGCTTTTAACCGAGGCTAGTGTTATGCCTTAACCTCGGCAAGCATTTCCAGCTCTTAGTTGTTCCTGCCCTTTAACTCCACATTTTCCACAATTAAGCTGTGGATTTTTTGTTTCTATAATTCTTAAATGTAGGAAAAAACAAAGAAAGTGAAAAGAACCATGCCCGAGCCCGGACTCGAACCAGAGACCTCTGGGTTCGATTTAAAGGAAAATTTGAAATCAAATTAAAATTACATCGAAGTCTAATGGAAGTCAATTCTAAGTCAAATCTCAACTCAATCAAATCGAATTGAAACCTTTGTCTTAAAATCAAAATCAATTCGAAAACACATCAAAGTTGAATCGAAATCAAATAAAATACAAATCAAAGTTCAAATAAAATCAAAACTTAGTTATATAGAATTTAAAACAACGACAAATCAAAGCTAAATCAAAGCCTAATCGAAATCATTTCTAAGGGCCAGTTTTTCAGTACTAGTTTAAACCTTGTTTAACTTAAGATTAGTTAAACTTAGTTTCAGATTGATCCGAGTTTAACTAAGGAATCTATTTTTTAGTGCTGGTGTAAAAACATGCAGATTAGGGATAAATAATGTGGCAACACTTGCAAACATCAAAAAGTTATTGATAATTAAAGTTTTCTATATGATCTTGTTATTTGTTATGTTGATTTTCTATGATTTCAATACAAATTTTAAATGTTTGATAGTTTAAATCATTCTTAATTTTAAATACAAATTCTTGTTGTTTAATACTATAAAAACGTGTATTGAGCTATAGGTCCGGTTAGAACAATTAATTGCTCTAACGAATTTCTTGCAAAGAAACAACAACAAAATTTTCAATATGAAAAGAAAAACATCACTATCTGATTTTATTGCAATTTCAGCCCTGCTACAGGCTGCATCAGAAATCTTTGTGATGCCGGCATTGTATTGGAAATGTATATATTGTCAAAACACAAACACTGTCAGGGGCGCAGTCATTTTTCACAGTTGAATATATTTTTGGGGCACTCTTGTTTTCAGCATAGGGAATCAGATTGAGTACCTGTTTGTAAAATTGTTCTGATTTCTGCACAACAACTACGCAGAAACTACAAAAAAGTAAGGATTTTAAAAAACTAATCTAATTTCATTTGTAATTAAATTTCAAGTTTTGAATTTATAGGCCCCCAAATTTAGAAAAATTAACTAAAAATCTTGCTGTTTTTCTAGTTTTTGAACAAAACTAAGCTGTATGTGTATCCCTTTTACGAAAGCAATGCATTAAAAAGGGAATTATTAAAAAAATTACTACATCCAGAAATTCTGTAGATAGTGAAGCCTGTGTTGGACTTACTAAGGGTTGTAATCCCTAAGCAGCAGCCGAAGGCCTCCTATTAAAAAGAGACAACTAAATACATTTGGTTTTTTTCATTCAATTTGGAAAAATCTCGCGATTTTAAATAAAAAAGAAGTTGTATCTTAAATGCATTTTTTTTATGTTTGATATCTTGTTGAACAGACGCTTGTATTATCTTTCTTTTGATACCCATAATGTTTAGTTTTGTTGAAAAACTTAAAAAATCTGCAACATTTTTAGTCCATTTTTTCCCACATTGGATGCCTATAACTTCTAAGCCAATTGCGGGCGATCTAAAATTTTTTAAATAATTAGAGTTGTTGCTATTCTTGAAATGTTCCTAAAATTGTAATGCATAAGAACAAACTTTAACAGTTTTGGCCTTCTTTTACGATACAACCGAATACGGCCCTGTGTAATTGTTACTGTATTTGTGTGAACCAACACCAATATAGAAAATACTACAATTTTCTGATATTGCATCACTTCCTTATATTTCACTTCTTTGATAATTATACAAAAATAATAATGGAATTAAATAATATACAACTTTTCTGATTTTTAGATTAAAAACACATTCTGAGAAGAACATAGTTCACTAAGGTATCGCTGCCACTTTAGTTCACAACAGTTGACCCCGCTGAATGCGGCCATTGTCAAGTGCAAATGAAAAAGGTTGCTTAAACTAAGCGAAGAAATAATCTGTCAAAGTCATAGGACTAGTCCCGGGATTTGAAACCGATAAAAATAATTTTATTAAGCAAATTAAGAATTCGTGTGCAAGGTATGACAGTTAGGATATTTTTTTAGTAAAAAAAATGTCCAAAGTAATTAAAAAACACAGTGTACTTAAATGTTTTATAAACAGTTAATTTATTTTAGTTCGTTATATATATAAAGGACGAAAATATATTTATTTATTATATTATATAGTGTAATTTTTTCAATTCATATTTTGTAACATAATAATACTAACATAAATAAGGTAAATTTTTTGAGATCACTGAAGTCTTTGAACGGTAAGTTAGGCTGATTGACTTTGAAAATATGATCTTAAAAATACTTATGCATCTAAGGTGTCATCACCCAGGCTTGACCGAATTTTGGTCGCAAAATTTCCAGCCGAAGAGAAACATCTCTCGGATTTAGCACTAGTAGCAGGAATTTTGATCAAATAATTATATCCTTTTTAAAGCAGATTACCGCGAGTGCCACCATTTAATTTTTTTTAAAGATCTCGAAAATCCCGGGACCTTAGGCCTTATATTCCTGTTGGACTGTCGGAACTGGAATAAGTCCAAGATCCCAGGATTAGAAGCCTTATCTCTCTAAATAACTTATCGACTCTAAATAAACTCTCAGTCAAATCAAAGTCATATTAAATCAAAGACAAACCAAAATTAATTCGTAGGTTAATCAAAATAATATAAAAATCAATGTAAAATTACTCCACAAGGTCAAATCTAAAGTCAATTCAAAGTGGAAATTTAGTCATATTAAAGTCATATAAAATTTTAATCAAAAAATAATTCAAGTCTTATCGACTTCATATTAAAGTAAATTTGAAGTAAAAACTAAGTCAATATTGCATATTAATACAAAAAAATTTATTTTAGAAACAGATTAGGGGCAAGTTCTCATCTAAAGCTCCGTAGACAAGGTGATGTTCTTGATGTTTTTTTTGTTCATAGAAGGAAGTTAATGAACACCTTGAGTTTTTTGACAGCTATTTACTGATTCTTAAAGTGTAGGAAAATATTTTTTTCCGCCATTAAAAGTCACGTTGAAAAAAAGGTGCCCAAATCTGCATCCCACAGCACGTTCATATAATCTCATATAAAAAAACCAAACAATTTTATAAATTACATTATATATATCAGAGCTTAAGCTATAATCTTATATGTTAATACGCATACATCAACTGTTGTCGTACACTTTTTGGGATTTTTTTTTTTAGAATAAGAGCAATGAAACGTATGTATATCATTCGAAAGGTACTGCACCATAGATGTGCCGAATCATGTTAGATTTTAAATTGATCACCTCTGACCCGAAATATTAACGTTGAAATTTTATATTTATTGTATTAAGGAATCTCAGAGCTAAGAAGAAGTGGAATAGTGACCGAGGTATTAGGTATCAGATGAGAAAGGTCAGACCGCACAATATGATTGCGTTTTAGATTAGTGACCTTCGACCAGGAATATGAGCTTAAAAAGAGCTGTAATTAAATAAGAGCTAAACTTTAAGCGATAGGAAAACATGATGTAAAAGGGAATTTTAGACATTGATAAGATGAGATGTGCAAAAGATACTTGAGACATTTTTCGACATCCCTTACGGATACCCTACTATAAGCATTTTTTTTATGGTACTAGTGTGAATATATATTGTGATGGTGAAATTTTTTGCAAATAGTAAATTATAAAAAATGTCCGTTATTTTGACTTAGAAATTATTGTGATATCTCGAAAACTATAGATGTTTTCAGTACAACGTATGACGTCGCATGAAACGTCGTTGGTTCAGATATATAACAGTACATATACGAAAGCTTTTTTGGTAATATTTTTCAAGGATAGTATGTTAAAAAAATTGCCGTTATAATGACATCAAAATTATTGAGATATCCCGAAAAATGTAGATATTCTCAATGCAACGTATTTCCTTGAAGCAAGGTCATCGCCTTAGAATGGAAAAAACTTTTAAAATTTCAAGTTTTGATTTTGCAAACAAATATCTCATCCATTTTTTTATCGATTTTCATAAAATTTTCTTTTCTGGATGATAAATTAATTGACTTTGGAGAAGTAAGAAAAGATTTACCGATTTCTCACCAATTCAATGTTTTATATGGTTTTAAAAAACCTCTAAAATATTCAGTTTTTGGTCAAAAAAAGCACAACATTTTTTTGTTGTAATTTTTTCTTTTCTTATTAAATTTTCTTTTTCATGCTCTTTTATATGACAAATCATTTATCTGCAAAGACAGCTTCATTTTGAAACATAATTCAATAAACAGTTTCTATCATCGAAAATCATGAGCTTTTTGAATTTTTTTGATAAAAATTAAATTTTTCAAAATGTTTTTTTTTTATATTTTTTACAAAACTATACAGCTTAAAAAATAATTTCTGTGTAAAAATTTTTTAAATATTTCAAACCACTCCAAGGTTATATACACAAATCTATGTCTGAAGCAATTTCCTTAGATACATACATATTATTATTCTATATATTTATATGCAAACATCAAAAGTTGTCGTACACTTTTTTGATATTTATTTTAAAATAAGGGCAATGAAACTTATATCATTCGAAGTTATTTACAGAAATCTATGTTTTAAGCTATTTCGTTTATCTATAAATATGCGCAAGCGAAACAGTTCGGTACCATTTTCTCCCATGTTTCTGAACCGATGTTGACTATTTTTTTTATTACAGTAGGGAAAAGGAGTGCACCAAATATTTTTGTGACTTTCGACCTGAAATATGAGCGTTTAAAGAATATTTATGAAATAAAACCTAAAGTATAGAAATGGAAGAACATGGTGCAAGAGAAAATTTCAGACATTGATAATGGCCCGTATGCATAAAAAAGTAAACACTAGACTAAGTAGTGAACACTTGATTTTTCACTTTTGATATACATAAAAAGAAAACACTATATAGTGTTCACATCCTTTTTTGACTATTTTCGAAAAACTACTTGCTTATATTTGATATGCATTAAAGAAGTGTTTACTACTTAAGAAGTGATCACTATTACATTTCTGTAGTGTGCTTTTGTTTGTATAAATTTGTTTCAAAATGGTAATTCTTATGAATTGTAATCGCGAAAATAAAAAAAATGTTATAAATTAAGAAGATTTGGCCATGAAGATAATTTTTGGTCACTTTATCGATTCTCAAAAGTGGAGAGATTATGATTTCTTGGGTGCCGCGATTTGACAATGGATTCGTATACTACTTTTAGTAAAAATAGGAATTGCCGAGGGAAAAATCGATTTATCGATTTATTTTTGAGTTATCAATATTTAAAAAGAATCTTTTTTTTTGTGATCGTCTGCTATATTTTCCTTATTATATTACCGATTGAGATAGTTGACTTATTAATTTTAAAATAACATAATTAGCTTTCATAACATTGTTAAATTTGTTTTATGGTGTGTTTTATGGTGGTTTTCTGTGATGATATGATTGGCCCTTGTACAGAAAGTTGTTATTTCAAGTATATTTACCTTACTTTCTAAGGAGACTACGATTTTCGGGGCACCGCGATTTGAAAATGAATTCGTGAAATACTTTCAACAAAGAGTATAAATTATATAGAGATGTGAGTTCGAAGTTCACTCAAGTCTCGTAGTACAATCGTCCGGAGAATAGAAAAACAAAACAAAAATGATTATGCTTTTGCCTTAGCAGTTGTTTTATGCGCACCTATAAAAAAGTATATGCAGCATCAAAACAAACGAACGTATTATTTAAAAGGCAATATATAAAGCTTTAACATAAGTTTTAAATAAATTTATAGCTATTTGTATGTAAAAGTATAAAATTTGCTTGCCGTTATAATAAAACCGTTATTCTCTCAAAAACTACCGTTAGGACTATGTATTATGAAAAACAAATTATTGAAGCTTAAAAATTTATCTTTCATTTGGTATATAATATTTATGCTTTATTTTATGTTTTATGGTATTTATTGTCATGAAATGATTTGACCTTGTAAGAAAAGTTGTCTTTTCAAGTATTTTTGCCTTAGGTGTTTTGCTTTTCATATAAAGAATTTTTTATAATGCACAAAATATATATATTTAAATGATTCAAATGAAAAGTAAATGTTTAAGCTTTAAGAATACAATAGGGGTATTCACTTCAATGCTGAAATTTAAAAATTCGGAAGTTTCCGACGAGTTGAAGTGAGCGACCCATTTGAAATGTTTCTTATACATACATCTGTCAAACTTAAAATCGCCATTACTTTATTTGGTTAGTGCGCTTGCTACCAACACAAATGATTTTATTCATATTTTTTAAAACACAGATTAATACACAGATATATAAAACGACTGCCACTCAGCTAAAATAGAATTAATCATAATTTTGTTCTTGCTCGCAAACATTGCATCAGCTTTAAGGCAGGATTTGATAGAATGCCCTTCTTACTATCGAAATAATCATATTCACAATGCCTCACACTCATTAAGCAGATTCACTTATGATTATTGAACACATCCTTTCTTCGCAAATTTTCGACGATTATTTTTCATCAACTAAATAGTTGATTAAATTTAAACAATCTTCGGAAAACCTAAAAAACAACACAAGTGCACTGAAGTTTTCGTAAATTTCGCAAATTACAGCGCTGAAGTGAATACCCTTATTATATTTGTAGTACCTTAGTACTTAGTAGAATATAACGGTTCTTTCAATTAAAAAATTAAAATATGATATAAATTTGCTTATAAAATTTAAAATATTCTTGCAAAAAGGTCATTTAATTATCTTTTAAATGACATATCAATCTTATGAATCGATTGAATAATGGGTAATATATAGATGTCTTTTTAAACACAACTTTTGGTACGAAAAAATTTCAAAAATCGATAACTCGATAAGTAGTTGAGTTATCAATTTTTTGTTCGGTCAAAAAAACATTTTTTTCTCTTCTATAAAACATTTTAAAATCGTGGCGCCCAAGACATCGTAGTCGTTCCTCAAAAGTTTTAATTTTTATCACAAATAAAAGAGAAGTGAACACTTAAGTTCGAAATTCGAAAATTGAGCTTACTTAAAATTTTTATTTATACCAAAAGTAGTGTTCAGTACTGACCTTTCACTACTTAGTAGCAGACACTACTTTGCAGCGTTAAATTTTTTTTATGCATACGGGCCAATATGTACAAAAAAATTTATTTCTATCTCTTACGAATACCCTACCATAAGACTTTTTTTTATGTAACAAGTGTGAATATTGTGATGGTTACATTTCTCACAAATAGTAAATTTTGAAAAATTCCCTTTATTTTGACGTCACATTTATGACGATATCTCGAAAACTGTAACTTTTCCCAGTATAACGTATTTTGGTATTGAAACTTAAGATTTTCTTAGTACAGCACCTTTTATTAAATCAAGGTCAACACCTCAGAATGAAATTTGAAAAAACTATTGAAACTTAAGAAATTTGGTTTAATTTCGACCACAGGCGAATACTATAATATATTTATGAATAGTCGTAGGCGAAAAAGTTCGGTACCATTTTCTCCCGTGTTTCTGAACCAATTATGACGATGCACAGTGTTGCGAGCCCATACAAAAGTTGGACAAAAATAGAAGGAGTCGTCCGATTTGGATGAAATTTGGAGTGGTGAATTATTTAAGGTCGCTGATATCAAATATGAAAAAAAATTTTAAAAAATTAATTCCATCATGTCTAAATTAAGGTTATAAATTTCAATTTTTGAGATTTTTAAGTTTTTTAAAAAATTATTACCATATTTAAAATTCTTAAATTTACAATTTTTTAATTTTGGTTTAATACATGGCTTATGATTTATCAAAAAAAAAATATTTCTTTGAAATATGTTATATAGTTTAAAAGATATAAATATTTTTGTTAGAGTATTTTTGTACTAAACTATGCTGGAAAAACTTATATATTTTTAATACATTGACGTTTTCTTCTTTTTGAAAGATATTCGCTTTGAATAATGAAATGCAAATATTAATTTTACTAATAATTATTTAATATTTTCTTTATGTACATTATTTGAATTAAAAAAGTGCTAATCTTCATCTTTATTTTCATTATAAATATACAAATTGATGTTAGAATCTTCCTCAATTATTTTTTTATTATATTTAGTTTTTCTTTGAGAAGATAAAAGAGGGTCTGATGAGATTACCAAATAGGTCATAAGATCCAAAAAATGTCCTATAATTTAAAAAAAACATCTAAAAAAACAGACTTAGATCATTTTTTAATAAAATAGATAAGAAACATGTTTGTTTACATTTGTATTGCTGTTAAAACAATAACAATTTTTCGAAAAATTATGAAAAATTGCATTTTGGACCATTTTTAAAAATACGATTACTCAAAGAATCGGACGTATTCGGAAAAGTTTTTTATAGATTCTAAAAGATAATAAACCATACTTACAATGTTTGTTGGTTTCAAAGGTGATCTCAGCGGAACTTGGAAGAAGCTGACTAATAAATTTAACAAAATTTTTTATTTTTCCATAGTTTTATCAATTTTTGAAATTTTTGAAAATATTCAATTTAACTTTTTTCTTCCCAATAACAAAACCCTTATTTTTTACTATAAATTAACTTTAAATGAAAATTAAAAATATTAAAATATCTTGAAAAATGAGTTAACAAAAAAAAATTTGCCTAAGTGCTCGGAAACGAAAATTGTACCATAAAAAAACTATGAAATTGTATTGACTTTAAACAGGTGTAGCGTCTCCAAAAATTATTTAATGGAACTAAAAATTTAAATTCTTCTTAATTGGAGTATTTCCTTTACAACGATACCCATGTATCGTATGTATGATTTAATGAAAAAAAATTTTTGATTTTTGTCCACTAGACGCAACACTGTGCGATGTCTCGAAAATTATTGCTTTTCTCAGCACAAAGTATTTTTCTATTAAAAGACCTAGTTGAAGAGAAGAACGGTATAGGAAAGTTTTTTTGGGTAATGTTTTTACAGACAATATATTTATATATACAAATTTCCTCAGAAAGAGAAAGAAACGATTGAAATTTCAGAAAAATTGTCGAATTTCGACCACAAGCGATACTAATATCAATAAAAAGTTGAAAATAACAAAAAAGGCGGACATTTGAATTTTAAGTAGGATTTTTTTTTTATTTTTTATTTTATTTTATTTGTTGATTATGTATATTAATCGTTGTACTATAAAAGATGTTACTTTATCTTATTGTACTAATCAAGTGTCAAATAAATAAATACAAATACAAAAATACAAAATACATTTTTCGCAATTTAAAGTTCTTTAAAAAAAAGAAACCAATATGATCTAAATTAAGGTTTGGGATTTAATAAATTTTATCTTTTAAATTTTATTTAGAAAATAAAAATCAAATCCAAGTCAATCCATGAAGTAGTTCTTGAGATATCATAGAGACCAGTTTGTAAAACATGATTTTCCAGAAAACGCGTTTTAAGATTTGGTTAACGATTCTTTCAAGTGCGTTTATGAAAATATAGGTTCCTTTCGTTTGCGATAACTTTGTTATAAAATTTTTATCGGCCAAAACGCTTTGAGAACATATGCTACACATCATCAGCTATCGAAAAATAAAAAATAAAAAATTGAGTTTTTTGGTCGAGCTTTATGAGAACCTGCCCTTAAAGAAAATAAAGATCTAAGCCATTGGTTGTCAAAACGAGATCCGCCTGAAATCATAAAAATGTTCCAATTTATCATTTTTCTAATATTTTTAAGTTTATTTTTTATGTCTCTACTTATGCGTTTATGGTCATACGCTTCGCCACAACCAAATTCTTTGAATTTTTTTTTAAACTTCAGAGTTTTCCGTCTTGGGGCTTCAGTTTACTTCAAAATCCCTAATGTTTAGACCTGTAGCTTTGTAGTTTGGTGTACTATAATGATCAAATAGATATTTTACAATAGATTATGAACCGACTTATTAAACTTTTACCGAAAAAAATAACTCTTATAAATATTTTTGGAATATTTCATTGGTTAAAGGAGTGTGGCTGGTGGGATAGTCAAAAATACCTCACCTCAGCTTTCTGCAATGTCAATCGAGATTTCAGCCCAAATACTATACATAGTCAGATGCCTTTTACTATGCTATGAAATGATTAAATAGACTTTAACAGAAACTAAAAATGAGCACAAAGTTTAGTTTTTACAAGAAAATATACAAAATAGAAATTGTGACTGGTGGGACAAAAACACATGGTGCAAAAAAATCGTACGATTCGTTCACAATAAACAACATCTTGTTATTGTGAAAAAATACTTAATCTTGTTTTTTCATAATAATTTTTACAGATCATGTAAGTTTAACTATTATACATTGCGTTAAAAATAAATTGGTTATAATCATATCATAGAAAATAACTCATTTTTCCATTTCCCGTGGAATGCCCCTGGAATAAATATTAATACAAAATTTATGCTTAAAACTTCTAAAGCTAAACTCAAAGGGTTCTGGTAGTGAGCATTAATGGGTTAAGCTATGAAGAAGTGGTTTTTATGCCCCCATAATGTTGAAAAGGATTATTTGGCAAACATTTATCTACATTTCGCCTGAAGAAAGTATATTAAAATAAGGAGCCGTTTGCAAGTTATGCATAAAAGCAATCAAAGGGCTGCCATCCTAAATAAACCAAATTTTATTAGCGTATTAAACAAAACAGAAGCTAACTTTTCGAACCCTTTGGCAAATAGTCTCTATATGAGGTATACTTTCACCATGTTTCGGAATTTTCGGCGATTCCCGTTGTAAAAACTGAAATTTCGTGTAAATTTCAAGGCAACATGTGAAAAGCAGATCTCTACAACTAAAGGATATAGCAAAATCTTCTTTAATTCACGTAAATAAGACTCTAAAATATAAATCTGCATATTTACATATTCAAATTGACGACTTGTTTTTTTTTTTTGCTAATTTTGGTCACTTGAGTTTCACTGTGCAACGTCTTCTTTCAAGAAAACTATTTGTTTACTCTGTGGTCAAAAATTGCTGTTCGACTGAGTATTTTAATTCAAGACAATTATTTTGTGGAGCAATTATCAGTGGATCAAAAAAGTCGAACAAAATTAAATCACGTTGATCTCTTCAGCATTATTTGCCAGAAGTTGTAATTCAATTTCAAAGGGATTCATATGTATCTTAACTGTCAAGTGTGCATATTTCGATGCACAAAATGTGCAAAAAATGAAAATAACAACAATGTGCCCTGCTGCACAGCGGACATCAGCTCACTTAAGTGGTTCAATCAATTGCAATTGAATCGATTACGGGTGGCCAAATTCAACGCATGAACGCGTGACCCGCATTTATTGGGAAAAACCAATGAGCGATAATGGACCAAAATGCAGAAAAAATAAGGAAAACAATGAAAAGCCAAATAAAGTCAACATGTGTTCGAATAACAAGTATGTCGTGTGACATTGAAAGATATTTGCAATGCATAATTAAAGTATTCCACACACGAGTCGTTAATTTCAGGCAAAAACTAACAACACTTAAGATTTGCACGCTTTTGTTGTGTGACACACGCGAAATGTGGTTGACGACAGTGTTGAGAGTGATGTTTTTTGCAAGACCATTTTGCAGCATAAATCATTAGTTGTGGCTTAAAGCCGTTAAGGCGGTTTTCAATAAAGTGATTAAATATGTCAACAAATTAATTTTTTCTATAGTTTAAAAAATGATTAATGCAGGGACATAAATTTAACGCAGACTTTAAATTTTACTCATATTTTTAAATATAGTGTTTCTGTGGTTATATTAAAAATATTGATTTACGATGCAAAGAGAAAGATTTGGGACCAAAATTTTACCTAATTTGACTTAAACGGTTTTTAAAATAAAATAAAGTTTACTTGTTGTGAAAGTATTGTTCAACTTGTTAATGGCACAATTGTGAAAAATCTAATAAAATCACTATTTTAACCTTCGGCAAATATTATTTATTACAAAATTTGTAACCATGTTTCAAACTTTTCCTTCGGCATTGTAAGTTATAAAGTGATGTAGTTGAAAATTTATAGATTTTTCATATTGTTTAATGTACATAGTAAATGAGTGAGAATCGAAATAAAATCATAAAAAATCTATGTAAGAAATCTGAAATAGTTTTAGTTCCAAATTTTGATGTTTTATAATTTTACAAAATATATAACTTTATAGAATTATGTTTTAGCTTAATGCCAAATTAGTTCATGAAACAACAGGTTGCAAATATATTTTTTTTAGAATTCAGCAATTCCAATTAAACCCATTTACCGCGGCTCTTAAACGCTTCGTTCGAATTTTTTAAAATCTCATGTACTTTCTTATATTGATCACAGAAAATCCCACATCAAATTTCAACTTTGTATCGTTCACCGTAGTAGCGATATGAGTTGGGTATAAAAACATCATGACCATCTGCGATTTTGGTAAAATTTTGCACTGACGGAAATTAATAACTTAATTTAGAGGAAAATTTTATTATTGGCGGAGTTACAGAGTGCACAAATTAAAAAAAAAATTGGCAGAAACTTCGACAGTTGATTTTTACTAAAATTCATTTCTCAAACATTTGTTTACAGATTGCTAAGTTTGATTTACTGTTGGAAAGCTAATTAATTGGACTTCAATCCAAAAATAATTTTGGGAAATTTTGGTGTTTGGTGGTTCCATCCCTTGCGGTTATGGGTTCAGGGAACACCATTTAAAAAATTTAAATAATTTTTCTTAAAGCACTCAAAATTACTTTTTAAAAAAATGTATAAATTAGGGTAGAAACGCAATGGGTTAATTTGTTATGGTCATTTTAACATTTAAGCAAAATAATTTTTTTCTATTAGCAAACGAATTTCTAAACCGAATTTTAAGTTTAATTACCGTTGGAAAGCTATTTAATTGGACTTTAATCCAAAAATAGTTTTTCAAAATTTTGGAGGTTGGGGGTTAAATCTTTTGCGGTAAGATAGTTGATTTTGATGTAGAAGGAACACCATTTAGAAAATTTAAATATTTTTTTTTTCTTAAAGTTGGCAAAATCACCTTTTTAACAATACAAAAATTGTGTTTAAAAAATGTACAAATTAGGGTGGAGACGCAATGGGTTGATTTGATATGGTCATTTTAGCATTTTAGCAAACAATTATTTTTTTATTTCCAAACAAATTTCTAAATCGAGTTTTAAGTTTGAACTAACGTTGGAAAGGTAATTGAACGGACTTTAATCCAAAAATAGTTTTAAAAAAGTTGTTGTGTTTTTGCTGGTTGGGGGTTCTATCCCTTGCGGTAGTTGATTTCGAAAAATGAGTTCGCAGAACACCATTTAAAAATAACAATAATTTTTTCTGAAATCTGGTAAAATTACCTTTTCAACAATTTAAAATTAGTGTAGAGACTCCTTGACTCAAGAGATGTGGTAATTTTAACATCTTATCAAAAAAATTTTGAATATAATTTTTTGTTTAAATTTTAAAATAACCGTTCTTCATGAACTCATTGAGTCCCCACACTAATTTTTGTATTGTTGAAAAGGTAATTTTGCCAGCTTTAAGAAAAATGGTACATAAAATTCGAACCAATTCTTTGAAAGCCATAACCATACCGCAAGCGTTAAATTCCGTTCAATTACCTTTCCAACAGTAGTTAAAACTTAACATTCGTTTAAGAAACTCGTTTGCTAATAAAAAAATCTTTTGCTTAAATGTTAAAATTACCATATCTAATTATCATATCGTGTCTCCACTCTAATTTTTATATTGTTAAAAGGTAATTTTGCGCGCTTATTATTAAAATATTTATTTATTTATTTATTTATTTATTTATTTATTTATTTATTTATTTATTTATTTATTTATTTATTTATTTATTTATTTATTTATTTATTTATTTATTTCAGTCTACTGATTATGTATCTTACAGACTATTATAAAGATAACTTAATAAATTATGCCATTAATTAAAGAGTATAAATAAATTTAGTCTAAAACGGTTTTCATCAACATTAAAATTAAGAATTGGAGAGATCGTATTACATAACCGTAAGCATCTTGCGACTGGCTCATTATATGCATAATTTGTCGCGTGCGTTGTCTCACAAAACCGACGGTTTACTCTCAAATCCCTAGGAGCAACATAACTTTGAAAAAGGTCAGTTAGTTCGGGACAGACTAATTTTCCACTTAGTAATTTATATACAAACATTATAGAGAAAAATGATCTTCTATCCTCTAATGATTGTAAATCAAGTAGCTTGCGCCTGGCTACGTAAGAGGGCATAATATCTGACCATTGCATTTTTGAAAATGTGTATTTCGTAAAAAGTATTTGAATTCGTTCAATGCGATTTGAAGAAGCATTATAATACGGATTCCATACAACTGAACAGTAATCCAGTCTACTTCGCACAAATGCCACATACAAAGCTTTAATAGATGAATGATCACTAAAGTCCGTTGTGTTTCTTTTTATAAAACCTAACATTGAATAAGCTTTTGCTGTAATGAAATCTATATGAGCGTTGAATTTTAATTTAACATCAAATATAACTCCTAAATCTTTTTAAATATTTTTTTAAATTGACGGTTTAAACAATAGCTATCTAAGTTATAATTAAAAATAACTGGATTTGACTTCATGGTAAATGAAATCAAATTGCATTTATTTTTATTTAAATAAAGATTATTTCTACTACACCAACCTTGAAGACTAGTCAAATCGTCTTGAAGCTTTAAGCAGTCCGAAATATTAACTACTTTAAGAAATAGCTTAACATCGTCTGCAAACATAAGACATTGCGAATGCTTAATACATTGTAGTAGATTATTTATAAAAATCAAAAAGAGTAAGGGTCCACAATGGGAGCCTTGTGGAACACCAGATGTTGCATTTATAATAAAATTTGATCGATATGAATCTATTTGAACAAATAATTTTCTTTCACGTAAATAACTACCAAAAAATTTTGATAGAGAATCTTTTATCCCGATCTTTTGGAGTTTATAGAGTAAAATATTGTGATCAATCTTATCGAAAGCTTTAGAAAAATCAGTATAGATAACATCTAACTGAGAATGCTGTTCCATTGCTTTTGAAATTCGATTTGTAATCAACAATAAGTTCGAACAAGTTGACTTTCCTGGTAAAAATCCATGTTGACATTTACTTATTACGTTATGAATATGAGTGTATAACTTTTTTTTAAGTATATTGTCAAATATTTTAGCAAAAACGCCTTGCTTAACGATAGCTCGATAATAAGTTACATCACAACGATTTCCTGATTTAAAAATAGGTTCAATTGCACATATCTTCCAGCTATCAAGAAAATCACCATTTTTAAGGCATACTTTGTACAGAAACAAAAGAGGTTTTATAATACTTTTGGTACAACGTTTAAAGAAAGCAGGTGGGAATCCATCCATTCCAATTTTAAAAAAGTTTTTCAAATCTGAAATTGCTGCTTCTATATCAGCTTCTAATAAATCAAAGTTTCCAATATTTTTAATATTAGGACGATCAAAATTAGAGAAAGTATTTGTATTTGTATGTGTTTCATACACATTTTGAAAGTATTTTGAAAATAAGTTACAACTATCTAAAACATTATTTGATTTTTGAATTATTATTATTATATTTAAAATAGTTTTAACTTTTTAAATGGTGTTTCGAAAATGGAAAATTTCACCAAATTCAGAAATAGTCATTCCGTAATTTTTACTTTTTCGGTACGTTCAAAATGAAATTGCTGAATTATAAAATACTTAAAAAAATGTACCATAAAGACGGAAAGGGCTTTGACCGAGCTTCTAATGATCAATTGTGTTGTGTATTATTAAATATTTAAACCCAAATGATCGGGAACTGGACCTAAGAGTTTTATGCCGGCTCCGAACGCCTTATTTTCTCAAGAAGCTTTACTGAAGCTTGCCATTGTCTGCAGAGAGATTGCAGCCGAACAGAAATATTTAATTTAAAAAATATTCTGTCTGCGCTTAAAATTGAACCATGCTACCACGGTTCTTTAGCTTACTCTACCAAGGAGGCTACGGCCGCCTAAAAAAATAAAACAAGTTTCGATATAACCGCCTTTGAAAGTTTGACGGCTTCTATATATCTCAATTAATTTTTTTTTATTTTTATGAATAAGTAAAAAATAAAATAAATACAAAAAATCTTCTTTTTCAAAATTGGTTTTGTTTTTATTTTCATCATTTTTTCGTTTTTGAACCCCCCTAACTTGCAAAATAATTTAGCGAGAAAATAAAAATTTAATTTCCAGTATCTATAGACCCAACTAAATTTTCGATATTTTTTTCAGAATTTTTAAAAAAGGTCGAGCACATACCGATTTGCTGTTTTGTTTTGTTTTGTTTTCACCCCATATTAAAGGACTCTCTGAACAAAAAACGCTGAAATAGCGTGAAAATTAGAGTGAATATCAATTTTGCTAGGTGTCTTTCAATATTTACCATTAGATTATATTTCGAATCCCCCTAAAATTCCCCTAGAAATATTTTTCGAAAAAAAAACAATTTTATTCCGATCCGCATTTAAAGGGCGGAGCTGTTGGACGTCTTTAACAAGGACAGATAGTTCTCAATTGTCCAATGTGAAATTGACCTTACAATGAAGTTTTACTTTTGAAAGAAAGCTTTGTCGCATATTTTTTGGCATATGTTTTTTGTCTATAATTTTTCCCATACTTTTTTTTATATAGCTTTATACAAACGATGGCGGCCGTAGCCTAGTGGGTAGAGTGCGTGGCCCCTAAGCTAAAGAACCGCGGCAGCCCGGGTTCAATTCAATAAATAAAGAAAGTTTTTTCAATTGAAATAATTTTTCTGTTTGGTCGTCACCTCTCTGCAGACAATGGCAAACCTCAGAGAGTAAATATTGCCATGTAAAGCTTCTTGAGAACATAAGCCGTTCGGAGTCGGCATAAAACACGTCGGTCCAGTTCTCGGTCATTTGTGATCAACCATTTAATAACAAGCACAACACAATTGATCAATAGAAGCTAGGTCAAAGTTCTTCCAAGGGCTGAAATGGCCAGTTTATTTTTTTATACAAACAACGCTTACTCTGTGACCTAAAAGGCATGGGATAGATTATTAGAGGTAGAATTGATTGGAACCATACGTGAGTTATCGATTAGGCTGAAAAAACATGAAAGAAAATTTGAATTGCTTACAACCGATGCTACTGTTATGCCTTAACCTCGGCAAGCATTTTTAGATCTCAGTTGCTCATGTCCTTTCATTCAAAATTTTCCACAATTTAGCTGTGGATTTTTTGTTTCAATAATTCTTAAATGTAGTGAAGAGCAAAGAAAGCGAAAAGAACCATGCCTGAACCCGGATTCGAACCGGGGACCTCTGAGTTGATAGTCTAGCGCACTCTTCACTAGACTACAAAGGCCGACTGGCTTTGTTTTTAGTTTTTACATGGAATCAATCAATTGCAAGTGTCAAATACCCCGAAAAAACCACTAAAAATATTAAATCTCCCTAAAAACCCCTTAAGATTGGGGGAAATCCCCTTACCTGATGAGACTGGAGAATGTACATATTTTAGAACTCTCTGAGCGAAAATATGCTGAAACAACATGAAAAGCAAAAAAAAACTCGAATAGGCTTACTTATTGCTTATACCAAAGCAAAAATCTGGAAATTTAATGATACTACCAGACGTTTTTTCAAAGAAACGGAAATAACTGGTACAATAACTGGAATACACTTGAATTAGTTGAAGGGCTTATTGTAATAACGTGATAAACCACATGATCTAAAAAATCATTTTTTTTAGGCTGAATACATTACTCAATGTTTTGCCAACAACCACTGAGGCTATTTCTTATTTATTTTTTAAACTATTTATAAAAGTTTCCGTGTTCAATTCCATTTCTTCATAAAAAAATACATTTTTTCAAAACTTTACAGTTGATTATTTAAAAAAAAATGTAATTTTTTTTTTTTTTTTTTTTTGGATTTGCCAGGACGCACATTGGGGTATTTCATACCAATTTGTGTGATTAATTAAAAAAATCAAATCGAAGCTACTCAACCATTATTGGTATCGTTCGAAAGAGAATAGAATTCTACATCACTATGTGAAAGAAAAATTTAAAAAAAGTCAACGGTATCCGTGCACTGCGATTGCAAATTTGACGTTTTCTTTACTTTTGGTGCGCGCATAGAAAAAACACAAAAATTTTTATATTTCCAAGTGGTTTTTCTTGAAACATTAAATAAGTAAAATTCTTTGAGCAATGGAACCTTCTACCTCAGGTATTTTTGGAACGTCAAATGAAATATATTAGCACAAAAAGTGTCTGTTCGTATTTTTAATGTTTTTTCTCGTGCTGGCTTATAAAATGTGTGTGTTTAGGTACATGTGTAAGCATATAGTTGTGAATACCACTCAATTCAGTGAAACTCTTTTTTTTTTGTTTTGTTACAACAAATATAAGTGATAAGTTAAAAAAAAAAGTTTGCAAGTTTTCTGCGGTTTTTAAGAAAAACTTTTTTTCATGCCCATGCAATTGAAATACATATATGCAAGTAATAGTCGAAAAATTGAAATGTGTACATAAAGTTAGTGTTACTATTGTTGTTTTTGCTGTTATTTTTTATTTGTTTTGTTTTCTTTGTTTTTATAAATTAATAAAGGTTAACAACAAGTGGCGAAGCAACTATTTGTTTATTGGAAGGGTAAAGGTACTCTGTGCTGTGTGTACGTTGCTGTGTTCATGTTGTTTTTGTTAGTGATTTTTTATGTTTTGTTTTTTTTTTTTAATAATATAATTAACGGCAACAGTTAGTGATGTAGCTTCAGTTTGTTTATTAGAGGGGTAAAAGTACGAAATATTTTGGTTTATATCACTATTCCGTAGAATAGTAATAGAATAGCAATATTTTTGTATTGCATATGTATTTCATTAATATTAAGGAAAAAAAAAAATAAAGTTCCATATATTAAATGGTTTTGTGATGCTTTCTATACTTTCTAATTGTTTGTTAACTAAAAAATATAAATTTCGTTACTAAGAGGCTTGACTCTTAGTATTAGTAATCACACTTTTTGCTATCAATTACCCCAGTTCGTATTTTTAATGTTTTTTCCTATTTCCTATAGGAAAAAACAGTTCGTATTTTTTTCCTATGTTTTTTCGTATTTTTAATGTCTAGGCTTATAAAATGTGTGTTTTTGGGTACATACTCGTATGTAAGCATAAAGTTGTGAATTCAGTGGAAGTCTATTTTTTTTTTTTTAAACAACAAATATAAGTGATATGTTACCAAAAAAAAACTAAAAGTAAGTTATTTTAAGAGATTTTACGGTTTTCATAAAGCCACTTTATATGGGAGGTAGGCGTGGTTTTCATTCGATTTGGTTGAATTTCATACTTGAAGCGCATATTAAATATCAAAGCTCATATACAAATAAAAAGTCGATATATGAAGTTTTGTGGAATTTAAAGAGATATTACCGTTTTGAATGAAGTCACTTTGTATGGGAGGTAGGCGTGGTTTTCACCCGATTTGGTCCATTTTCGATTCTAATCTTTATATTTTAGAAACAAGCTTAAATACCAAATTTCATTACAATAGCTTCAAAATTACGGCTTTAATTGTGTCGATAGACAGACAGACGGACAGACGGACGGACGGACAGAATTTTTTTTTTCATATTTGGACCCATTCTAACTAAAACACAAAGTCAAAAATTCCCTCCGTCTGCTAGGTGATTTGATCACAATTTTCAGGGTTCAATACCCCACTGTGGGACGTTTGGAATCTTCCAAAGATACGTATACCCGACCTATTCGCATGCAAGATTTACATTCTAGATCCTGCCCGCATCGGTCGGGACAGACAGAATGCACCTACGTACTAAAACATACCCCCTATTGGCAATTAGGATTTTGCACTAAGCACATTAATTGGCTTTTCAGCGGAATTTAAAAATTTAATATATATAAAACGCGTATTTAAGTATATTTCATTCTATATAAATAAGCAACATCGAATTAAATAATGGTGATTATCAATTTAAGGTACTCGAAAAACAATCCTGATTTCAAAAACAATCCAAAACACTATACTAATTTTAACTGGTTTGCGGCCATTTTCCAACCCAAAGACCTACGTGAAAATGAGATAAATCTCATTTCAGCCAAATCAAAATCCCAATTAGTTGGATTTGCATTTGGGCCAACGCAGGCATAAACTTGTGTGGAAAAGAGATATACTCTGGTACACTAATCCAGGTGATAGTGTGCATTCAGTCTAATTTCAAATCAGGAAGCCACGTGAGAACGTAAATCACAATTCGATTTAAAATTAAAATATTCAATAGTTAAAAACAAGTTTTGAAAAACGATTAATATTTGATGGTGCTTACTTTATAAAACATAATATTGAGACAAAAAGGAGAAACAGAACAATCGCAAATAACGATATTACATTGTTATAAAACTGCGTTAGGTATAATAGGATGAAGTTAAATTGATTTGATTATTTAAATGTAATATACTTTTTCGTTTTGAGACGTCTACCGAATCAGAAAAATTAATCATGTTGAAGTTATCATTGAAATCACTGCACATACATCGTAAATGTTCATGAAAAGCGTAATTAGAATTGCACTGACTCAACTTGAAAAACAGAAAATGTCTTGTTCCTCTCCTTGGGATGTTAAAATTTAGAGCTGAGATGAGATATTCCGAATTTATCCCGGCATGAAGTAATTTATACAGAAACATGACATTAAGCATCATTCTTCTGCTTCTTATGCCGTGGTTATGCTAGCCAAACATGATTGCCGAACATTTTGTTGTTGTTATTGTTTCACGTATAAAATTAAGAAATGAACTTTTTCTCATATTCATTTTCTCGCTCTCGGACCGAACATTTTGATTGCTGATTGAAACGCCAAACATGCCGAACTTTCCAGTGTTGGCTGTAGTCATTTTGTATAATATCATCAAAAAAGTAGGCAAAAGTATTAAAAAGTGAAGTTGATTGTGTCTTCAAGTAACCCTTAACATAAACAGCTAGCTAGCATGTCAAAAATATGCAAACCATTTTGTTTAGGATATTATAATAAAAATTCAGAGTAAGTAATATCAGTTCGTATATTTTAATTCGTTAATTTTAAGTACAAAAATGCAAATTAGGGTTGTGCTTTTTTGTGTTTTGACATACTATTACATATAATGCAACTGTGCCACCAATCATAGCATAACCACCAAACAAACATTTCAGCGAAGAGAACAAATTAACAAAAATGAACACCGAACATGTTTGGCTAGCATAACCACGGCATTAGGAAAGGTAGTAAAATAATCTTAAGGCGTATTTCATACCATTGAAGCATAATATTGGGATTCCAACGACTATGACGTAAAGCAAAAAGTAAGAACAGTTTTTGAACAGATTCTATGGCTTCGATGTAGACATTATATTGTGGGTTCCATATAACTGATGCATATTCAAGAATTGGCCTTACGAGAGAGGTATATAATAATTTAGTAGTAAAGGGATCACTGAATTCTTTAGCCCATCTTCTAATATAACCACGGATTCCTCTTGCCTTATTTATAACCATATTAACGTGGTGATTGAAGCGAAGTTTTGAATCCATAATAACACCAAGATCGAGTAAACTGTAAACAATTTCTAAGTTAGTGTTATTTATAGTGTAATTAATGTTATTAGCAGATCTACGAGAGAATGTCATTTGCTTACATATTTTTTAAGTTAAGATTTAAGATTTTGTTTGTTGTAATTTTTTTATTCCAAAACAAAATTTGAAACTCAAAAATAAAAAAATGTTGACAAAAATTGTCAATTGCTTTTCAGTTATTGACAATTTCATTAACAAATTTTGTTTTTTGAACTTTAAATTTTGTATTGAAGACAACAAACACAGTGTTTTATTACCGAAGGAAGATCATTAATGAATAGTAAAAACAAAACCGGTCCAAAATGACTGCCCTGAAGAACGCCAGAAGTGACCGAAATACTTTTTGAAAGAGAATTATTATATAAAACGAAAAAATTTTGAGTACGACTAGATAAGAACGACTTTATCCAATTTAATAATGTAACAGGAAACTCAATAAGGTGGAGTTTTTTAAAAAGAAGGTTATGATTAACACTGTCAAAGGCTTTGCTAAAATCCGTATAAATAACATCAGTCTGCAGTCCCAAAGTAAAACCATTTATAACACGCGTAGTAAACTCTAAGAGGTTTGTTGTAGTGGACTTTCCCTTCAGAAAACCATGTTGAAGGACAGAAATGGTGGAAGACACGGAGTGTAACCCACATTCATCAGTTATGATTTTGTCAAATAACTTAAGGATTGCAGTTAATTTTGCAATGCCTCGATAGTTAGACACATCTATCTTGGAGCCAGATTTATGAAGCGGTATAATATAAGAATCCTTCCATATAAAAGAAAAATAACCACTATGCAAGAAAATATTAAATATTTTTGCTAGAGGAGTAGACAGGTTTGTAGCACATCACTTTAAAATACAGCTCGGAATTTCATCAGGGCCGGTCGTAAAAGAGCATTTTACTTGTCGAAGACAACACATAACAATATTTGGGTCTATTACAGGAGTTTCAAAAGAGTTAACTGGCGGGAGAAAAGGATACACCCTGCTAGTATTAAATGGTGTATCGGAGTAAGTTGATTTCACCCAATCGCTGCGAAGGTATTTTTTATCGAATTTTTTCTTGAACATTTCCACATATAGTAATTTTGACCTCCTTAATCCGAAAATGACAATAAAAATGTTGTACGATTTACCGTTTACCTGTTGTTAGGTGGTACCATATGGTACCGCCGCAGTGACATCTTATAAAATTATTAAAATCTATTTTACCTGTATTTTGTAAGGAAATTCTATTTATTTCGGGAGATTATGAAAGTAACATATTTAATTTACAGTTATTTAAGATGGAAAATGTATGAAATTAAGAAAAAAACAAAAAAAAATAATTGTATGAATGTACGATTCTCTAGAAATCAATCAATCACTTTTCTTGACTCAAAATGTGATATGTTTTGAAACATGGATAAATGCATAGAGCCACATCACATTTTTCACACTTCACACGCGATCTACGAGTGCAATTTAATCCTTGGCATCGCCTTTTGGTGCTTTCGCATGGATAGTGCTCTTCTCCATCGAAGCGTTCAGACACTGGAATGTTTTGACGCGGGACAATTGTGTTTGACAAACGAATCGAAACAGAATTGCAATAATGCATAGCAATGTTTCGTCGAAACTGCAGTTGCGTGATATTATTACCTGCTTTTCTTTGCAGTAACCAAGCATTTTGCAGTGATGCATCCAACAACCATGTGAATATAGACCACCACCATTTATTTTTCCGTACGCCTGGAGAAATAAAAAAGATTTTATCATGCTCTGATTGAATTGGAGATTGCAGAGAAATAATAACTTACCACATCTGTAATTTGCAATGTTTTGGTCCATTCGATCTGTACCGCCCATATGTTTATTATATTTTTCAACCGAATTTGGTCGATCTAGCTGCACACGTTGTCTAACCTCTCGGTTGAATCTCGTAGCCTTACCAATAGGATCTTTACCATATAATGTCGAGGCAACACAAACACATTTATTATCGCGCCACTTAGTGATAGAGATGTTGTGATCTTTTAAGACAATGCTTTCAATTTGTCCTCGTTGACCTTTATTTAATTCTTTATTGCTCGGTAGCGGGCAATTGTGAGGAATTCGCATTTCTCTAATAGTTCCTGTAGCAAAGTGACCAATTTTCTTCAAGTATTGAAGCAATGGAATACCAGTAAATAGGTTATCAAAGTAAAACGAATAGCTCAATTGGTTCATGTGACCGGGAAACTCCTGAATCATTTGCAATAAAGGCGCGACACATTTTCCGTAGTTTTTCTCCAATCCTGGATTGATACGAGGATTTCTACCTTGGTAAATTTCGAAATTTATCAAATACCCTTCAGGAGTATTTAAACACCACACTTTGTAACCGAAACGCAGCGGTTTTCCTTTGATGAATTGCTTGCAACTATGTCGACCAAAATATTTGATCATAGATTCATCGTACGACAGATTTTCTTCCGTTTGAAAGTTTTTCATAAAGTTTTGCTTCAGTTTATCTGTGAGTGGTCGCAATTTCCACATTTTATCGTTTGAATCAAATCCATTTTTAGAAGCAAAATGAATGCATCGTTCAATTTGATGAAATCGATCTCGAGACATAGCCATGGAGATCATTTCATTATAAAGATCACTATCTCGACTCCAAAAGGATTGTTTAAATGGAACATGATTGTAGCCTGTAACAATCATTATGCCAATAAAAATTCTCAGTTCGTCTTTTGTAATATTTGGATTTTTTTGCGAAATAAGCACTCCATATTCGTTACTTTCATCGCAAATCATTTGCAAAATCTCATCGTCAAAGAATTGTTCGAATAAAACATGAGCTTCTTTGGCACAATCCAAGTAATTAGGTGCTGGAAAAATCGGCTTTGTAGCGTGAAATGCGGACTTAGACCATTTAAATTTGTCCTTCAAATGCGGCACAGACGACGGAATTTCCATTTCTGGACCAACATATCGCCATGAAACCGAAGGCATCGGTCGAACCCGTGAGTTATTCGAATTTTCGGCATCGCGTACTTCTTCTTCGATTGATTGCTCTGTTCCCTCTTCGAATAAAACATCATCACAATTTGATCCGCCAACAAACTCAATTTCTGCCACCTGACACAACTGATTGTGATGTAAATCAATAATCGACCCACCTTCATTTTCATCTGCATCATCTTCAGCTGAATCATAAGCGGGATCCGGTGGCTGCAAATATACTGCAGCAATTTCTTCCTCTCCTGAATCATCTTGAAGCAAAGACTGTAAAAAGGCTTGTATTTCATGCAGTTTCATACTTAAAATAAAACACGATAATTGAAAAAAGGCATAAAAACCTTGCATTCGTATACAAAATGAAGAAAAAAGTATATAAAAAACGAGTTTCATATACATAATTGACGTAAAATAGAATAAATATTGTAGTGGTCATTTTGTAAGGAATCACTTCGGCGGTACCATATGGAACCGCTTCAATTCAACACACGTTTTTAAACACAACAACACTTTTTTCATATCGAAATATTGTCCACTTTGTAGCTTATTTATTCTACTTTCATAATATATTGAGGTTTCACTGAAAATAAATTACGACATATATATAATTTGTACTTACGTCTTGCGAGAACTCATTTTTTTCACTTTTGTGTAGAACTTTTTTTTAATCACTTTGTGCGTGCTTTTAGAACGGCATATGTAACTCGAATGACCAAAACAAAAGACACACATGTTTTGTGGCATTCATTTACCGTTAGAAAAAAATGGAATTAATATCAGAATGTTACAGTGTTGTATTTTAATCTCTTAAAGCGCAAAAGGCTAAAAGTGGTTCCATATGGAACCGTCGCAGCAAGTGGGTTAAAGATGTTTGCAAACATGTTAGAAATTACATTGTCACAAGATGATTCTTCCTGATTGAATTTCATTTGTCTTATCATGTCCTTGCAATAAGCCCTTAAATTGTTTGTTTACGTTCATTGATGCAATGTATAAACTCTTGCCCTCCAATAAATGTGGATGCTTTTAAAAACTGTTGTGAAGTTACGCTTTGCTTATATTTACATCTTTTTCCTTGGCATTATATGCCACCAACAGTGCACAAAGTGTATCCTGCATTTTACCTATTGGCTAGATGTCAGAGGAAGCACAAGAAGCGCACAATAAGGATGTAAGCCGTTATAGGAAGCTTTCTACACGGAAAACTTTCAGGGTTGACACAAACACTGATTTGAGTCGTAGACTCTTGATAACATATAGTCCATATATATTAAGTTTGCGCAAAACCCCTGTAAAGAATCGTGAAGGGTTGGGTCCGGAAGCGATGTCATTGATTCAAACCGAAAACGATAACAAAGCATATTCGATCGATTTTGATGATTTATAGAATAATTAGCATTTTTTTTCTAATAATAAATTTGTCAATTCATTTTGTACATGTAACATTGCTTTTCCACATAAAGAGTTATTTTTTCATTACTTTTTCCAAGTTTTGGTTCAATTTAAGATTTACATATTTTCTCTATTGCTCGTCTTTCAATGCGCTTTCGCCAACTTCTCAAATATTAACATTTGTGCATAATTTCGTTGATGTAGCTACTATATTTTGCGAGATATTAGTTTAGTGAAACTAGACTGCCAAAATAGTACACTATGCGATGGCAAGTTAGAGAAATGGATTTTGTACATTAGCCATATTTGGAATTTTTGGCACTACCGGGCAAAGAACTGTTCTGAAAAAGTAAAAGGCATTTTAAAAACAATTTTTTCAAGACTCAAAGTCTTCTGTTTGATGGCCTCGTACAACTTGGTCGCGCATGCGCAGCTGTCACTCATTGTGTCAAAATGTTAGTGCATGTCATGGATTTTGTCAAGAAATACTTTTTCCCCCGTCCTTGGTAAGATGCAGCATCCTGTCGAGCTGATTTGCATTTTTAATCTCATAGAAAAGGTTACAAAAAGATCCCAAGCTTGTATGCTTGCCATAAACTATCTGCAGGACATAAGCTGCTGTGGTATTTTCGGTTTGATTTGACAATTGTTGATTAAAAATCTTTTTGAGAACGATGCGGAAGTATTTTTTTTTTACTTTCAATTGTGTCGATCTTATAATTGTTTCTCATAATATCGCTGAGCTGGAGTTATATTTACATATGTTTCGTTGACTGTTTGACGTGAGTGTTTGTTTATTTATTTCTTCGATTGTTTGTTGCTGTTTTTATAATTTAAGGTATTGTTGCTTTGTCACCCAGTTCTGTCAGAATTCATGATGTAATCTTTAAATTTTTGTCATGTTCATGTTAAACATGGTGGATTTTCTGCGTGAGTAGAGAAAAGGAGACAAACAAAAACCATATCAAGAAAAATAATGAAAATATTATGTTGTAAAAAAATAATCCAATTTTAAAGTACAAACCATTAATTTTTTTTAAGCATCGTTGTAAAATTCGTTTCATTAACGAAGTCATGTTTGGCATTAACCGAAATTCTGTATCTTCTAACATTATTTGATGATGTTATGCAAATACAGTTGTTTCTATTTTGTATTGAAAAGTATAGCTATTTTTATTGTTATCATTTTAAGCAAATGGCAATAACATAGGACACTAAACATTAAAGAAATCAAAGCCAAAACGCAAATCAATTTAATGTTTAACCCTTGAAATGTCCAAAAAAAAGTCAAACATAAATACAATTTTGCGCTAAACCCAAACTTAAAGATCAAACAGAATTCGTTACTCAAAGGGTAAATATTAAACCCCTGTAAATATGAAACACTTTCTTCTTCTTTTACGTGTCTGTGTGGTTCTCTAAAAAATATGTAACTGATTTATCTTTGACAGCTGTCAATCAAAAAAAGAGCTAAAGTAGAAATATGACTAAAGGTTACACTCAAAAGAACATTCAAGGCAGATATTGATTGATTGTCTGCTAGAATTATTTAAGCCTAAATCAAAATTGGTATTCCATTTGCATAATGTAACCATAATCAATGTTATGCTTTCTGCAATAAATAAAAAGGCTTAAGATATCAGAAGAAATAAAAAAAATGTACGTCTGTACATCCTAACGATAATAAAATATGTATTTAATGCAATTCATAATTCAGCGCAGGGTAATCAGTCTTATTTTTTACGGTATCCCTTTTTTCTGATTTTTTTTTTTTTTTTTTTGTAGTTAAAAGTTGACTTTTAACTTTAACGCATATTTTGAGTGTTTGACTGGCAAGTTTTTTTTTATGAATTTATAAATGCTGATGAGAATTTGTATGATTTGGTTCTTTCTTGTAAAACTTATGAGTGTGTAAAAATTCGAAGTAGAGTGGTAGATAGATAAAATGGAAAAAAGGAAAAAAATCAAGTAATACATAATTTGAGCTTCTTTAAAATATTTAGATACTAGCTGATATACCCGGTGTTAATCGAGAAGTAACATATATTTACCCCAAATGTTTAACCTTTTTTGTCATCGCCATCATACAAAAGTCCTCAAAATCATCAAACACCTTAAATGTTTAAGGTAAATAATCTGCCATGCAAGAATTTTCACAGTGATATTATTGCAATTTGGTAATTGCATATCTTTGTGGTAAGTAACATTCTTGGTTAAGATGTCTTTTATTAGAAAAATGTCGTTTTCTATAAGAACATGCAAATATCTTACAATTTCCAAGATATTGACACCACAAAAACTTTCGTATCTGAAACAAACAAAAAGTTTTTAGTACTAATTTTATTTCTGATGAAATAGAAAAAAATTCAATCAAAAATTACAATGCTGGAAAGTGAATAACTCGGTCATGTTACCCTAATTTTTATATTGTTGAAAAGGTAATTTTAGCAGCTTTAAGAAAAAAATAAAATTTTTTTTTTAATGGTGTTCTTCTTACTCCTTCTTTATAATCTATTACTTTACCGAAAGGGTTAAAACCCCAAACCACCAAAATTTCCCAAAATTTTAAAAATCAAAATCTTTAGATTAAAGTGCTTTCAATTACCTGTCCAACGTAAGTGCAAACTTAACATTCGGTTAAGAAATGTTTGAGATATGAATTTTCGTAAAAGCCGAATTTCGACATTTTTGTCAATTTGTGCCACAATCACGCCAAACTTATGAACTATCAAATACTCTGCTTCAAACTATGCTCAGCTAATCTGAAACCAAGATTACTCAGTGTAACAGAAAAAATAATTTCGGCTGAAAACATATTGGGCGTTAGAGATATTGTGTATCCTCTTCAATCCTGCACCAAGGAATACAATGAAAAAAAATATTTTTTAAGGTATTATTCTACTAAATAGGGTCTAGTTAAGACATTTCTGCAAAGAAAATTAATTTTTTTTTTCATTTGGAATTAATAGTTTCTAAATGAGTTCATATATGAACATATTGTACTTTTTTGCAATAAATTCTTTATTTATTAACACTTTTTACTTTCCAGACATATGTGCATTTTGCATTAAAAAATATTTTTGAAGTAATAGTTTTTAAATGTACAGATATTAATTTATGTTTGTAAGACGTTTATATTACTTAATATATCTTGCAATACCGGTTAAATCTTTCAAAATATAATTATTTTTTTACCTAGCACCTGCAAATGTTTTAATACATTAAATCGTCACATATCTTAGATTTAGTTCATACGGATGTAGCACAAATGAACGTAGCTACACCAAGTGAATATCACTTTATCATTACATTAATTTATGACTTTCGCCGATATTGCGTCATATATCTGCTCGAAGAAAATGCTGATGTGTTCGATCGATTAAAAGAATTCATTATTTATGTTAAAGTTAAATTTAGGAAATCACCTAAAACTTTGAGCTCAGATCGCGGAGGGGAGTATCTTGGTTAGGTATCTTTTAATTTGCAGCACCTTTGTTATGGTATCGCACAAGCGGTTGGCTTGAACATTATGTTTGAGCGCGAAGCTGTGTAGTTTGCTTGTGCACATATATAAACGGTTTTATTTGAACTTCTTCAACGGTCTTCAGTTGCTGCCGTGTGCACTGGCTCTACCCGGAGCTTCAGTTTCGTAGGTTCTCTAAGCAACCGAAAACACCTACAAACCACCAACATCACATGGAAACCTAACATCAAGATATGCACACGAAAAGAGGAGAAAAATTTTCTAAATTTTATCAGACCTTCAATTTAAGATAGCTTTTGAAATAACTGTCACCATGTCAAACTTACCGCGAAAACGCCCGATAGTAACGCATTATTTTTGCTGGTTGCTCCTATGCCCACCCTAACCATGGCTTTATAAGCTGATAATTGAGCCCCAATGAAAATCAACAACAACTACAACGTTCAAATAGAGTTAAGACCACGTGAATGTCAGTTTACAAACTCATTCTAGATTTTATTATTACAATTAAGTTTTATAATAAGACAAAATAAAAAAGCATAATGATTTTAACGTAAGTTAACATAAGTTTATTTTTGTGTACATTTATATATATATATATTAGGGCGGGTCAATTTGTATGGACGAATTTTTTGGTGGTCTGGCTCAGCGAAATTCGTAAAATACATGTAATTTCAAGACTTTTTCTCCACTACAGCATATACAAATTCTGAAAAAAAGCTGTGCGGACTTTCGTAAATAGATTTTTTTTTTTGTTAAACTTTTTTTTTCTTTAAAAAGAACCGCGTGAACATGTTGATCGGTTGGCTGCCAAGAACTCACTCCTCTTTCAACGCGTTCCACCGGTCAACCTTATTCCCGTCCTTAGGCGATCGAATAACGTTTATTTTATTTCTAATGCTTGCATGTGAGAAAGAGGTAAATTAATTTTTTTCTTTTACTAACAAAAGCTCAATACAGGCTGCAATTAAATATCGTATACCTCCTACTTTATAAAATTTATGTTTTTATATTAATATATATTTTATTTATAATTATGTTAGCATAACTTAATATGTACATATTTATGTTTGACTTAAGTTAAGTTAAAAAAAAAATATAAATAAAGATATAAAAATAGAGATACTTTTTTTAAGTAATTATATTATAAAAAAATAGTATCAATTACTTATGTATACAACTAAAGGGTAGGTATTTCGCATGTAAATAAAAAAAACTTTAATGTTTTCTTTAAAAAAAAATTATGGCCATGTTCAATTTAAAACTGATAACTAGTAAGTACCATGTGTTAATCAAAATATATTCTGGTTCGAAAGAAAAAATTCTCCGAAATCGGAAAATTTAAAAATATAGTGGTTTCGATTGGTCTGACGAGAAAAATGGTCTGGAAAAATTTATAAGATTTGATGGTATAACTTTTAAAACATTTTTGGTTTGGATTTATATGTATACAAAATAGTATAAAATTTATGCTCATATTTTTTACTGTGTAGTAAATTGTAAAGTTTTTTAAGAAATCTTCCCGTTTGTGTTGCGAGAGTTTCAATAAACTTCATGTTGCTCTCTACTCCCCTCTTTTTGTGCTCAGCTAGAACAGCGCAAAAAAACACCGCTATCTTCAAATGGATACAAAGAGTAATATATTCCCGATTTAAACAAACAAATGCTATAAAATAATTTATATATGACTTAAATGTTTATTAATATTTTTCGTTGAAAACTTTATCGATTTCCGCTTTGTTTTTTTGAACAACTGATTTTTGGATCATCTGGAAGAAAACGAGTATCTTATAAAAATTCCTTATTTCCCCTTCTGCTATGCACAACTTTTTCGCAAATTCACCGAGTCCAACCGAAAATGGGATGGTTATATCAATATATGAAAATTAAAATTTAAAAAAAATAAATTTAATTTTTTGATGGCGCTACCAGCACTTTTCTATTTTAGATGGAAAAAATTGACGGAAAAGCTCTAAACGCAATGTCATGATTTTTTTGACAGAAAACTTATAATAATTTTAGTATTTTTTTTTTTAAGTTTTAGATGGTGCTATCTAAGTTTATTCGACGTTTGTAAAAAAAATTTAAAGAGAGGAATATATTTTCGTCTAGGAATATGCTTCAATATAAAAAAGTGTTTTTCCCCTGGGATCTAAAGTTACCAACGATTATTTTCTTTAGCACTCTATTGGTTTAAAAACGAAATAAATCTAGTATCCCAAATTTTAACACGTTTTTATAAATTCTGATCTATTTTACGTATTCTGTCAAAGAAATCATGTTAAAAATGAGTGAAATATGATTTTTATAAATTTAGGGCTTTTTCGTCGATTTCTCTAACCAAAACAGAAAACCGCTAGTAGAACCACCTTAATATTAAATAAAAGATGTTTTTTTTTTCATTTTCCTATTTTGATATAACCATCACATTTCCGGTAGGGCTCGGTGAATTTGCAAAAAAAATGTTTTTAATCACCTTAATATAACGTACATAAATATTTTTAAAACACCCCCCACCCTCCCCTAATGAACCGAAATATTTTCCTGGATCCGCCCTTGGCTAACATTTATTGGTTTCTCAGATCAAAGCTCTAAGATTTTAAACAAAAATAAAATGACAGTTGTCTTTTGTCGCGATTATGAAGTTTTGAAGAAATCAAGGCAGATTTCTTATTCAAAATTATCATCAGATGCAGTAGTTTTCACTTTGGGCGAAAGTCAACAGGTTGGCAGCAGTAGCAAAATTCATGTACAATCAGCTCCAGCTAATGAAGAATATTATTCTGATGGTGTAGAAGAAGCTTCACTGGTTGTTGACGTATCATCCTAACGAAATGATGATACTCTCATTCCAGAAGTAATTCCAGTTCGAAGATTATGGCGTGCAAAAAAGGGCAAAGCACCAGTTCGATATGTCAGTGTAGTTGTTTACGCTTATATAGATAAATGTCACTTATCACAACAAAACATTGTGTGTATCAAAACATTTGAAAGTACTATATATATATATATATATATATATATATATATAGAATATACACACAGAAAAAAATCATTGTAAAATCAACTAGAAACATAATGATTTTGCATGTTTCCCCTATGATTTTGCTTCATAGAGATTTATAGTAAAATCATTGTGATTTTCATGTAAAAATCGAAACAAATTTTAATGTTGAATCATTGTGAAATCATGTGAAATCATTGTGATGATCGTGTTGAATCATTATGAAATCATGTAAAATCATTATGATGGTCATGTTGAATCATTATGAAATCATGTAAAATCGTTATGATGGTCATGTTGAACCATTATGAAATCATTATAAAATGCAGCTGAATCCTAACCTCAGTTTGAAATAAAAAGAACTTCAAGTTGGTTTTATTTGGTTTTTTTTTATTGAAAAATAAAAAATACGACTTATTACAAAGCATACCTCAATTTTTCTCCAACTAAATAGTTTTTCTCGATAACATGCACGAAGTCCTATGGGTGGTATAGCTTCCTGTTTATCTTCCTTATATATAAGTACCTTAAACTTTCCTAGTCAACTGAAGCTTCTGTTTCTATTGAAAAGTAATACAGCATTTTGATATTATTTTGTTATAGCAACATAAGTCACATATCACATTACCTTGTTCATCTGCGTATAAGTTTATGGATTCGACTACTTCCACTTGTGTTTACTTTTCATTCCACTTGTTTTACTTTTCCAGCTATTACAAACTATTTTAATTGTTTACTTCTCGCGATAAAACTTCTAATGTGCCAGAAGCAACGGAACTTCTTCAGCACGCAAAATTTTTTTTACATGATGCCATAGATGATGTCATAATGATTCTACATGAAATCATAATGATTCTACATGAAATCGTGTTGATAAACTTTTTTCATGATGCAATAATGGTTTTACTGGTTTTCATAATAATTCTACATGAAATAATAATGATTTTACATGAAATCATAATGATTTTTATGTCGCTGCCACCATAAAATATAAAATCATGTAAAATGAAATCAACTATGCATCACAATGATTTTACTATGCAAAATTTTTCTGTGTGTAACTTTGCAACGATGTGTTGATCGATCAAAATTAAGAATGGAGTCTTCTCCATATTCAAGTGTAAAAATTAATAATATGGAGTAACACACTAACAGCCCTATTCTGGAAACTTGATAATAGTCAACCAGTATTTTTATTATTTGTTTGTGTTTGTTGTAATTTTTTTATTTCAAAACAAAAATTTAAGCTCAAAAAACAAAATTTTTTAATGAAATTGTCAATATCTGAAAAGCAGTTGACAATTTTTATCAACATTTATTATTTTTGAGCGTCAAATTTTGTTTTGAAATAAAAAAAATTACAACAAACACAAACAAATAATAAAAATACTGGTTGACTATTATCAAGTTTCCAGAATAGGGCTGTAAGTTAGAAAATTGAGTTAGTTTCAAAATTTTTAAAAAAATCCTTGTTATATGCATGTTTAAATGCATTGATGAAGAATGAGTTTCTAAAAAAGGAAAAAAACGACAATATGCGCTGGTTTGCACACAAAAAAACCACACATTCATGTATTTTTCCTTGAAAAAACAAATAAATCCGACTAACAAAAATTATTACTACTCGTATTTATAGAGATCTTTATTCTCTTCATGATGTTCCTACCCGCATTTATTTGTACATATTTATTTTTTACTCTACATAATTTTGACATATCATTAATTATCACCGATTCATTGCATGCTGCTGATGATCTAATGCAATTGTGTCAATGTTCTGTAACGTTGACATTTTATACCTAGTCCTAATGATCTGCTGGAAACTGAAAGGTAAGCGAGCTAAAGTGACCACAATATTTATCACTGGGGAATTACTTGCGGTTGAGAAACAATATTCAGAGGGGCCTAGTTTTTAAAGTATGACAGAAGCTAGTGCATAATGGATGCATTTGCCTTGTTATGCGGTTTTATGGTAGCTTTATGAAAAAAATGTTGAAATTCGGTCAACAGGAAGTTAATTTTATTAATGATTTACTTTGATTAATTTTTTGCTTGGTGGCAGTTGCAAAAAAATATTAAATTTGCATTGTCACGATTGAACTATGAGTTGTAAATTTTTTGTTGCATTTACATTTAGCGCCAAAAGTTCGCTATTTTGAATTCAAAATTATAAGGAATCGGTTAAGCAACGCACATAGAGGCGGCCATTCTGGGCGGCCAAAAGCGCAAAAGTCAAAGTAGGAATAATATTGAAAAAAATAGTCACTGCGTTAAAAGAGATTCCAAAGAACATTAGACAACAACCAAAATTTTTTTCCGCGCACCACGCGCATGTACGAGCAGTCAAAAGTTGAGTGTTTCACAGAGTTCTCGTAATAGTACTCGGTTCCCTTACAAAACAGCCGGTTTTCATAGTAAATATTAGCAAAACAAGTTAATCGCACAAGGAAAAAATGATGGATCCTAGTACTTCATATAATTGACTTATGAAAAATCATTTTACAACATATAATTAGTCATATCAATGCTGATTTTTTATTGATTGAAAGTAACCTTCTTTTTGAAGTAAATTTTTATTGAATTTATTTTTCAAGAAGCTTTTTGATATGCTATCAAGTTAGATCAAGCAATAATTTTTTGTTTAGCATTATTCAATCTTTTCTTTAATGAAGTACCAAAAAATTTTTCCCGGATAGTCCCGGATAAGCACTTTTTTGATATTTTAAACATTTTGGATTTCAAAAGCTTTTTTATAATAAGTGGTAACTCTTAAACATCATTAGGGGTATTCACGATTCAGTGCACTTGCCTGTGCAGTTGAGGACTTGAGGACTTGTGCACTTTACAAAAACAAAATTGTACGTACGTCAAAAATCTGCACAAGTGCTTTTCTACTATTACCTTCAACTTGAGGACTTGAGCAGTTGTGCACTTGTGTGCATTGGAAAATGTTAACAGCTTTGAAATGGTGATGGTGGTGTGTTCACGAAAACCTAACTGCACAACTGCACAAGTCCTCAAGTCCTCAACTGCACAGTCAAGTGCACTGAATCGTGAATACACCTATTATAATAAGTGTTGTGAAATTCGTGTGCATAGCAAAAGCAACATTGATCTATGTATATTGAAATTGAAGAGAGACAGCTAATGTATAATTGTTAGTTTGTTTTATAGTTGTTTGTTTTTTGCTGTGTACACGCTTCTGTTGAGTTTTTTCATGTATACTACTTCACTTGTTCTAGAAATTTAACCGCGACAAGTTGTGCCTAAAAGTTGAAATAATAAATATATTCCAATAGAAAAATTCCAAAAAATTATTTATCATTGTTTCGGGAGTCAAGATGGTGAAGCGTAAAACTCTTTTCGACCAAGTGAAGAGTTCAGGTGTGCCTTCTATTGATGGTAAGCTAAAATGTTTAAATAATCAACTGTTCGCATATAAAGGCTATAATAAAGAGCAATTAGCTAGCTTGAAGCGTAACTTTGCTCACTTCAAAAGCCAATTTAAACAAAGGTGGATGAAATCTCACAGCAAAGAGGAAACATTTTTGAAGTACAATGACTCATGGCTTCAAAGGACCGTTGAAATTCCTGTGGAATCGTCTCAAAATCAACCTGGCCGACCTCAGAAATCTTTCGGGGAGTCAAGCGACAGAAGCAAAAGGATATTTTTAACGGATGTTTTAAACCAAAGCTGCATTTTACTCATAAATAAACATACTTTTATATAACAGTCTTAAATTATACGGTTCCTAAATGAAAAAATGTGTAAAAACATCTCCAAAGTTGATAAATAGCCAATTTTTTTTGGAAAAGTTAGTTTGCTGGAGGAATACACACAGATGTTTCAATATTACTTAAATATCATTTTCATATCTTTGAAATGGTTTCTTAGTTTCTTCTTTCAAAATCAGTTCATATTCAACAAAGTTACTAGCTTATATCTGCAAAAGGGCAGAAAACCCGGTTTTTTACCCGTAACTCAAGATTTTAGAGGGTTTCGCAAATTTCAAGAACAGGATCTTGTACTCGACAAGATATCTGCATTTTAGCACAAAAATAATTTTGGCCGCCCAGACCGTTGAAATACCTGTATGTACAACGTAAAATTTTTCAAATTATTTCAAGTCTTAACTTCCGACCGCGTTCATGTTGGCGAAAGTGAATACATTTCATTCCTTCAATATTGATACGTCATCTGGCAAAAAATCGTTTTAAAACTTTTACGAATTATGTGCCAGTTAAATCAAAACCACGCAACGGCACGGTTTGACGGTTCCTCGAGAGTAAAAAAGATAAAAAGGAGTCTCAAGTTTATCGAATTTTTCGAGGAAAATTTCATGTTTAAAGCTGTTTCTTGCAGTTATTTATTGTAAGTAGTTGGGTAATGAGTTCTATAGTCTAATGGTGCTTATAAAGAAGAATCTACCACTGTTGAGATAGTTGTGTCTAGGAATTTTAAGATTGGTCGACCGAACTGTTTGGAAAAACTGTAATTTCTCAATAAGGTACCCAGGGTGTCTGTGTAGAAAAATAATAATTCGCATGTTTAAATATTGTTCCAAGCAACAACCGAGAATTTCCTCACTTCTCAAAGAAATGCGGTTGAATTGTTGAATATTAGAAACATATCTAGCAGCATTATTAAAAGCAACAGTGAGCTTGTGCTGAGACTTAGAATCAAGCAAACTATACACCACAACAGAAAAAAGTATATGAGGCATTATAAGTTGAAATACAAGCCTTCTCCCTGTTTCAAGGGGGGTAAGCTCAGAAGAAGCACGTAAATTATTTATAAGACGTAGATTTTACCTATAATGTAATTGTGGTCAGTGCCATTAAGTCTAGAGTTGATTATAAAGCCGAGATTCTTCAACTTATTCACAAATACCAGTTCATCAGTCCCAATAGATAAAAGTGAGAAGCGCGGAAACTCAATCCTTGCAACTGGTAGCACTTTAGATTTAAAAAGATTTATTAGTAGCATGTTGGTGGACGACCACTTGTTAAGAAGTGACAAATCATAGTGAAGTCTGTAGCTTAAATCTTCTAAAAGTCCAGAAGTTCGCAAGAAGTAGAGCTGAATATCATTTAGAGAGAGCAGGTTATGCAACGATTAATGAGATGTGTGAGAGGCGCTAAAATTAAATGCATAACTAATTTAATGAGTTTTATGGGCATTTCATCAATCCCTACAGCATTTGGACTAATTTTTATTAACTATGCATTTCCACCGACAAATCGCTATCTGTCCATTAGCCAAAAAAGTTATTTAAAAGATCAGGATTAGAGATCAGGATTTGCTTTTTCCGTGCAACTTTAAGTTATACATTTTTTTTTCTCTGTGTACAGACAACAACTATATTTTCTATTTCTATTTGCAAATAAAATCCAAGTATAATAAGAATCCTATTTTAACATGAATTAATGTAATTGAAGAAAGGATTTAAAGATCAGCAATAATAACAAACTCTCCAAAAGCAGGTAAAATCAAAACACACAAAACTCAAAGCACAAATAAACGTTCGTTACAAAACGATCTGAAATATTATTAAACTGGCTAGCAATTGTTGTTTCCGACACTAAATTTAATCCTTTTCTCAATATCTTCAATTTAAATGCTTCCTTGCATAAAAAAGATTCAAACACAGGATATTTTTGCAGAGACCGAGGCGTAATAAAATGTTCGTAAAATTGAATCAAAACTGAATCCAAGCCGCCAGAGCGACACAAAAGAACTTTCTACAAATATTGTTATTTTTTTGAATCGCCTTACAAAAACATGGCTCAGCTAAGCATTTTCGTTATGAGACATTTTTGTAGCATGCCTCAAAGACATGCATTCATTGGACCTAAAAATCTTTTCGTCAAAAAAAAAGTACACTCAAAGAGTTTAACTTTTTTAAGTGCTTAACACAGGAGTGCCTTCGGTAAACCGGATGTGGCGGCATAATATGGCAAACCAAAATGTCATCAACACTTAAGGCAAAATGAAAAAGGATATTTAAGAAAAAGGAAAGGATCAAAAAAGAGCACAACAACAGACGGTTTAAGTGCTAATAATTATTGCGGCACAGTTGGCCGTGAGCATTTCCTGCTTAATGTTTTTTTTTAAACGTTGCAATTTAATTTTCGAAAAATTGTTTTCAGCTACTAGCTTGTAATTTGTGAAAAGCCGTTACTGTCAACGAAAATATTTTCAATTATTTTTTATATGCTTTGGTTCGCATTGGTAAAATCGCATGAAATCTTTGCCTATCTCCTCTGAAAAGTGGCGTCATCAGATTAGCAGAACCATCGTGTATTCCACAAAAATTAAAGTATTCACCGGATATTTAACATGTAACCTTTGATATTGTGAACGTATAAAACTACGCCTATCCTCCATTTAAAGTTTCATGAAACTTATGAAACATGCATATCTTTAAATATACTGTGGTGGTATTTAACTTTGGCCAAATCGAAGATATTTTTTTTTTAAGTAAAACAAGCAGGACAAACATGCTTGGAACAATTTGGTTAAGTAATTTTTTTAGATCTCGATCCATCGCCTTATCGTAGCCAAAATCAGTTTTAAAACAAAAATGCTCCTAACAATTTATTCACACACACACACACTCTTGCTCAGTAACTGTCAACAATGACAACAAATCGCCTCTCATTATCGTTCTCTCTTGTCTTCGATTAAATCTTCTGAGTTTTGCGAAAATCTCATTCTTTTTTCTACCCATTAATATAAATGTAGATCAGTTTGACATCTGTAGAAAGAACAAAAAATGCTTTGATAAATTGCCAGCCATGCATCAGTGTCCTGCACATCCTGCACAAAAGAGGAAAACACCACTATTTGTTGGGATTTTTTGCAATTTTTTGTTGCGTTCTGATCAATATGTTTTCACTGCTAAACGTATAGAAGAAAAAAAAATAGTGACCTAATTTTTTATATTAATTTGAAATGTTTTTAGCCATATATTAATAAATATTATTTGTTTATTTAGCATTTGAACATATTGTTTGTCAATTCGCTTTTGTCTTTTTTGAAGAACAAAACAGATAATAAGTTATTTTAAGAAAATTTTAAATTTTTTTTTTGTTTTCAGTAATAGTATTCAAAATTAAAGTTTTTTGTTCTAAAAAATATCGCAGCGTCTTAGCTATTTGTATAGGACTTAAAAAAAATTTTAAGGAGAGGGATAGGGACACGAATATCGTATCGATACTTCAGACCATCGATACTTTTTCTTCCGATACGAGTATTTATTTGTTCGATGCTTCGGGTCCATTCGATATTTGATGGTATCGATTCTTTTTACCTAGTATCGAAACAAAATGTGCATCATTATACAGATTAAATGGAGCAAAAAAAAACAGATGCATGGAAATTTTTCAACGTAATGCAACATGCAATTTTGCATTTCTTTGTTTTAAACAAGCAAACACAGGTGGAATCACCACCAATATGGTTAAGCACCACCAATATGGTTAAAAATTTGTTAATTTTTTTTTAGTTTTTAGCAATATTCCCTGAAAAATGAAAGCGAGCAAGAAAGTGCAGAAGATGTTTAACCAGGTGAAGAAAAGCATGGGTGATGGCAGAGTAACAAACAAATTTTTTTGTATTAAATTTTTTTTTTTAGGCTGGTTTTACAAATATTACAATTTTCAGAAATATTCCAAAGTAATTTTTTTAATCTTAGTGTTAAAAGGTCTTTGTCCATCACTTATAATAACTAAATTGTTTTTGTTTTTATCACAACATGTTATTATAGTAATATGGGGGTTGGAATTAATTTTAAAGGTTTTTTTTCGGTTTTTGAGCATTTATTTAGAAACAAAGGTACAATGTATATTATTCAAAGTAAAGGGTGATCTTTTAAGAGCTTGATAATTTGTTTTTTAAATAAAATGCATAAAATTTGCAAAATCTCATCGGTTCTTTATTTGAAACGTTAGATTGGTCCATGACATTTACTTTTTGAAGATAATTTCATTTAAATGTTGACCGCGGCTGCGTCTTAGGTGGTCCATTCGGAAAGTCCAATTTTGGGCAACTTTTTCGAGCATTTCGGCCGGAATAGCCCGAATTTCTTCGGAAATGTTGTCTTCCAAAGCTGGAATAGTTGCTGGCTTATTTCTGTAGACTTTAGACTTGACGTAGCCCCACAAAAAATAGTCTAAAGGCGTCAAATCGCATGATCTTGGTGGCCAACTTACCGGTCCATTTCTTGAGATTAATTGTTCTCCGAAGTTTTCCCTCAAAATGGCCATAGAATCGCGAGCTGTGTGGCATGTAGCGCCATCTTGTTGAAACCACATGTCAACCAAGTTCAGTTCTTCCATTTTTGGCAACAAAAAGTTTGTTAGCATCGAACGATAGCGATCGCCATTCACCGTAACGTTGCGTCCAACAGCATCTTTGAAAAAATACGGTCCAATGATTCCACCAGCGTACAAACCACACCAAACAGTGCATTTTTCGGGATGCATGGCCAGTTCTTGAACGGCTTCTGGTTGCTCTTCACTCCAAATGCGGCAATTTTGCTTATTTATGTAGCCATTCAACCAGAAATGAGCCTCATCGCTGAACAAAATTTGTCGATAAAAAAGCGGATTTTCTGCCAACTTTTCTAGGGCCCATTCACTGAAAATTCGACGTTGTGGCAGATCGTTCGGCTTCAGTTCTTGCACGAGCTGTATTTTATACGGTTTTACACCAAGATCTTTGCGTAAAACCTTCCATGTGGTCGAATAACACATACCCAATTGCTGCGAACGGCGACGAATCGACATTTCACGGTCTTCAGCAACACTCTCAGAAACAGACGCAATATTCTCTTCTGTACGCACTGTACGCATTCGTGTGGTTGGTTTAATGTCCAATAAAGTAAACTGAGTGCGAAACTTGGTCACAATCGCATTAATTGTTTGCTCACTTGGTCGATTATGTAGACCATAAATCGGACGTAAAGCGCGAAACACATTTCGAACCGAACACTGATTTTGGTAATAAAATTCAATGATTTGCAAGCGTTGCTCGTTAGTAAGTCTATTCATGATGAAATGTCAAAGCATACTGAGCATCTTTCTCTTTGACACCATGTCTGAAATCCCACGTGATCTGTCAAATACTAATGCATGAAAATCATAACCTCAAAAAAATCACCCTTTATTGTCCATCGTTAGCTACAACATTTTCCCATCTTTCTGGCAGCATATGGATTCCGCGCCGGAAGAACGATTCGTCTTTTGAGGCAATCCACGAATCGACCCATTTTTTGGTATCCTCGTAAGAAGTGAAGCGCTGCTCAGCCAAGCCATGCGTCATCGATCTGAATAGGTGGTAGTCGGAAGGGGCTATGTCTGGGCTTTAAGGCGGGTGGGGTAGCACATCCCAATTCAGCGCCTCATTTCCTTGACGGTTCTTGCAACATGTGGCCGTGCGTTGTCATGTTGAAAAACCACTTTGTCGTGTCTTTTGGCATATTCCGGCCGTTTAACCTTTAATGCTCGGCTCAATTGTATCAATTGTTGTTGGTAGCGTTCCCCAGTGATGGTTTCGTTAGGTTTTAGCAGCTCATAGTACACGACACCCTTCTGATCCCACCAAATACACAGCATAAGCTTGGCGCCATGAATATTCGGCTTGGCCCTCGATGTTGATGCATGGCCGGGTGGTCCCCACGATTTTTTTCGCTTAGGATTATCGTAATGGATCCACTTTTCATCGCCAGTGACAATACGATGCAAAAAACTCTTCCTTTTATGCCGTTGAAGCAGTTGTTCGCACATGCAAAATCGCCGTTCAACGCCTCTCGGCTTCAACTGGTACGGCACCCAATTTCCTTGCTTTTGAATCATTCCCATGGCCTTCAAGCGTTTGCCGACCGTTGATAAGTCGACTCCCAATGATTCTGACAATTCTTGAAGGGTTTGACACGGGTCTTCATCGAGCAAAGCCTCCAATTCCTCATCTTCAAACTTTTTCGGCTGGCCCGGACGCTCTTTGTCTTCCGTATCAAAATCACCACTTTTAAACCGACGGAACCAGTACTCACAAGCAGAAATCGATGGAGCATAGTCCCCGTAAGCCTCAGTAAGCGTGCGTTGTGCTTCAACCGCTTTTTTCTTCAAATGGAAGCACAAAAGTAAACCTTCCCGCAAATTGCGTTTTGTTGGAACGAAAGTCGACATGTTCACAGAGAAAAAAATATATGTTTTTTACACTTCAGTGGAATGACACATACTGAAAAATGAAGCTTACACAATGTGCTTTGAAATGAATATAGTCACAGGTGTGCCCGATGCGATCTATTGATAGTTACGCCATCTCTTAGAAAACCTTTAAAACTAATTCCAACCCCCAATAATAGCATGAAAAATAGGATAAACTAAAAAAATAAATTGGCCATTTCAGCCCTAGAAAGGACTTTGACCGAGCTTCTATTGATCAATTGTGTTGTGCGTGTTATTAAATGTTTGAACACAAGTGATCGAAAACTGAACCTACGAGTTTATGTCTTATGTTATCAAGGCTTATGAACGGCTTAAGCTATCAAGAATTTTTACATGGCAATTTTTACTCTCTCAGGTTTTTACTCTCTGAGGTCACCTGAGAGAGGTGACGACCGAACAGAAAAATTAATTCAATTGAAATAGCATTCTGTCTGAGCTGGGAATTGAACCCGGGCTACCGCGGTTTCTTAGCTTAGGTGCCACGCACTCTACCCACTAGGGTTGAACTGCCACTAAAAAATAGGATTAGCTTTTCTTAGCATGATCTCAAAAATAAGTATTTTATTAATTTTTTCATGTTCATATTAAATCGTTATTTTTATTTAAAAGAAGGAAATATGTGAATATTTCATTCATCATTGTTTTTTAAGTTTTACAAGAATGTTTAAAATACTTAATTTTTATCACCGTAACAACCCTGTAACTGCAGAACTTTTGCAAATAAATTAAAAATATTTTTCATTTGCATTCATTTCCAGTGTTCAATAGACCAGAGGCCGGATTCTGAAAATCGCCTAGCTAAAGCTAAATATCTATCGCTTAAATGCTAAAAAAATGCTTCGTTCAATTCCCTAGCGATTTCGCTAAAATGCGATTCTGAGTTTCAAATCGCCTAGCTAAAAATGTTGCTTCTACTACTCGCCACAGGAAGCGTTGTTTTAGCGATTCTTATGTCAAAAAATTGATTTGGTTATAGCTGTGTGCCATTTGGAAACTTTTCACTATTGGTTCTATAGGAAAGAAAATGTTGAGTTGAAAAAAATTTCTATCTGTTGTATTTAAATTGTCATTTTTTGCTGTGGCAAATGAAACCTGAAAATGTTATCCAGAAATTTTGACGTCTTCTCAGCGAATGAACGAGTTTTTAAGACGTATTTGACTGCCAATACTACTAGAAATTATTTTTGTATTCAAAATGATATGAGCTACAAGGAATGTAACTGTTTTAAGTAAAATAACTTATAAAACCAAAACTTGTGCAAACATTAAAAATTTCTAAAAAATAACAATTTGTATTCATTATTATTTTGTTGTATGTATTTTACCTAATTAGCTTAGAGATGGAATAAATTGAAAAAATGTTTTTAAAATATATGCTTAGATTTTACTCCACTTATAAAATTTACTGAAGTAAAAAAAGTATCAGTGTTAAAGGTGTCTTGTCAACTGGACCTAAAAATCCTTAACCTAAACTATGCGCGAGAATGAAAATTGCACTATACCTAAAGGTTGCCATACCCCAAGTACACTTACTGCCAAATTTTGACCTCAATCGATTGTAATACGAAAGAAAATATTGACTTATACTAAGTCGATCAATCAGCTAACCGTAAAACATCCTTGAACACGTATTAACTCTTTATCGGCCATATTTATAAATATTAAAAAAAGTATATTCAATGTATTAGTTTTGCAAGTTGAAGGCAGTAAAGAAAAAACTTAATACATTGCGTATATCAGAATTAATGAACTTCCAAATTTAACATAAATATTTATTTTAAACTCTTTAGCTCCTAAGACTGGCCTAGTTTTAAAATTCTTAAATTTAAATAAATTAAAGATGACTGAAGTGACTCCATGCTTTTTAATTGCTTCTTAAGCCTGCATTTTTAGCCTAAAATAAATATTAAAAGCAAAGCACAATCCTTTTTTTTACACGGAAACATAAATAAAACTAGTTTTTTCAGAAAAAATACACAGCAAAACACTGATACTAACAATTTTGTAAGGGTAAAGAACAACCCTTTTGCTTCACTGAAAAGTTCTTGTGCCGGTTGTCAAAAGTTCTACTAGTCCCCGGGGCTACATGAAGTTTTGACAATAAAACTCACTTCACTGATATTCTACTTCCGACTGTCAAAAATTCATCGTCCGAGTGAAAAGTTTTCGAAAAGTTTTTAAAGTTTCTTTTAAACCTTAATTAAGTTAATATAATAATTAAAATAAGTTTGTTTCTTATTTTTAAAATGGATTACTAACTGCACCAATATCTAAATAAAAAGTGCAAAATAAAAACATTCAGTAATTTGAAAAATTTTTAAATAAACTTAAGATAACATACTTAAAAATTTGTGGTTAATTTTTTAAGTATATTTACACGAGTAATTTATGATTTTTCATTAAATATTCTCGTGTTGTCATAAAACTATGTAAAAACTAGTAAGGATTTATTTTGGCTGGTTCAACTTTAAATACCAAAACAGTCGTGGCTTATTGAAGGCTTAGGTTTCATTCAATTCTTAAAAATTTTGCACTCAGAGTACATTTTACATATTAAAAATTAGGCGCAAAATTTCTTGTCAATTAATGACTTAATTGCAAACTAACTGCATTATTCCGTGTAACGTAGAAGCACACCAATGATAAGAAAGACACAATAAGCAATACTTTCTTCCATATAGAATTGTTTTGCTTCAAGTGTCTTTCTTATCGTTGGTGTGCTTCTTCGTGATACAGAATTATCACATAAGAGTGTGTCACAACAATTTTAGCTGATTTGTAAACTACCAATTCATTTAATAAATTTTTATAAAATTTTAAGAGATGACACCTTTTTCTAACAGCATGTTTTATGATAGCAATAGGGGTATTCACGATTCAGTGTACTTGTCAGTGCAGTTGAGGACTTCTGCACTTTACAAAATCAAAATATAAAAATCAAAAATCTGCACAAGTGCTTTTCTACTGCAGCCTAAAACTTGAAGATTTGAGCAGTTGTGCACTTGTTTGCATTGAAAAATTTGACAGCTTGGAAAAAGTGTTAGTGATTTGTTCACGAAAACCTAACTGCTCAACTGCACAAGTCCTCAAATGCACAGGCAAGTGCACTAAAACGTGAATACTCCTAATATTAATACAACTGATAAATACAAACAGCAAGTTTTCGGAAAAGTGCTTTAAATTGGTGAAATGTTTTTCTTTGAAAACATTCAAAAGAGACAAAGCATTAATTTTTCTTAATATATATATCAAAAATTACGATTTTAATTGAAAAATCTTTTAATTTTTTACTTAGCGGCAACAAAATATTGGACTCTAAAATTAAAGCTAAAAATAAAATTAGAGTTTCTGTAAATCGCTAAAAAAAAGTTTAGAATCGCAGAATCGCTAAAAATTTAACTATGACAGCTTTAATTTTATTCTTCGTTAAAAGCTCATTCAGTCTCTAAATTTTTAGCATAAAAATAAGCGATGGAGTTTTTCAGAATAGCAATATCGCTAAAAACTATAAATTTAGCTTTAGCGGTGGAGATTTAGCTTTAGCGTTTCTCAGAATCCGCCCTCAGAAAAAAGCATTTTGAAGATTTTCGAAAAAAATGTCAAATTTGAACAGCTATAACTTTGGAGTCCGAATTTTGGTTTTTGCACACAATAACTCAAGACTATGCTTAAATTTTCTACTAAAATTTTTTTTCAATATTTTGAGGGCATCGATACTTTTCTTTCGATACCAAAAAGTAGGTATCGATCTGTTTTTCTTCCGATATCCCTAGGGAAGGGAGCGAACGTAAATCTTTTTTGAAAAATTATTTTGTGGCATTTATTAGTGTATATTTTAAGAACATTATACAATTTTTTCGATTGAAAATAATTCAAAATGGCGGCTGAAGGTCTCGCTGATCTAAGCCGTGAGCGTCGATAGCCGCTGTGCGCTGTACACTCTACAGCTGTGATCTGAAACGAAAAAACCAAATAATTATTAACCTAGATAAAATTTGGGAGGCCTTGTAGATTTCCGATGCTAATACAACCATTTATAAATAAATAGCGGCCCTTTATAAAAAAAACCAATGTTTTTCCTCCTTTTTCTTTTGCTTTAACGTTAAAAAAATGATGATAATAATTTTTTTTTGGAAAAAACCCTTGTTTAAAGGCCCCTTAAATTGAATAAGCTTTAATTTGAGCCGTCAAACATTGAAATCGGTCAAGTAGTTGAAGCGGAATCGTGTACACCGCGGAAAAAAAGGTATTTCGATAAAAACATTTATACCTGTTTTTCGGCCGACGCACTCTCTCGTCTAATACGCTATGACTTGTAAAATAAATTCGATATGGACATATCCTTTTGACTACTTATTTTCAAGATCCTAAGGATGAAAATAAAGCAAACAACAAAAACAAAAAACCTTCGTCTACTTCTACTAGAACCTCCCCTTAAACAAAATTTTCAAGTAATTTTAACAAAATTTATTTTGTTTACAAAATAAATATCGTTCTTAATGCAAAAAATTTTAAATAAATTTTTTGTTCAAAATCATTAGGAAATATTAACAAATTTTCTGTTTTGTTCTTGAAGAAAATCATTCAATAATCACATTTTACCCCTGGACTTTAATTGACCTGAAGAAAATAATTTCTATATACAGTGGAATTCAGTTATAACGACCCTGAAGGGACCGGAATATTTCGTCGTTACAACCGAATGTCGTTATATGCACACATAATTTTTTTTTTTGTCATTTGTTAACTTAATTCATTTATTATAAAGAAAAAATTTATTATCAATAGTAAAAATAAAAACATAAAACTTAGGGTGAATAAATACAATAATTTTTTTGTCTTTGACTTTCTGATAAAAAATATTTTCCTTTTCAAACTTTTTTCCCATTTCGAAGTTTTGGGAAAAATTCTGTAGTCACCTTGGGATACATCTCCTGCTTCACCTGAAACCTTGCAGTTAACAATGCAGTGTCGCTATCGAAAATGGTAAATCAAACTTTCTAAACAATAAAAATTTGTAGGAACAAATGTATACTGAGCAAAATCACATGCGCAAATGAAGCTATGCAGTTTTGTTGTCAATGAATTTTATACGGTTATTTCCCTTTCAACTAAGCAAAAATTGCAAATATGTTCAGTGAAAATTGTTTGTTCACATATAAATAAAAAAAAATCATAAGTAAGCCAATCTAGTCTCAACTTGCTTTCGTCGTCGCTATATGTGAAATTATTTATTATATTTTATGAAAACTGCGTCGTTATATGCAAACTCGTCGTTATATCCACCGACGTTAAAAGCGAACGCAGTTCCTAAGGAATGAGAAATTAGAAAATGCGGACTTCAAGAATACGACGTTATAGCAGAAATGTTGTTATAACCGAGGTCGTTATAAGTCAATTCCACTGTAATTAAGTATTCGGAGTGCTGCCAAAGCAGAACTTTTAGCATTAGGTTATGTTAGGTTAAGGTGGCGGCAGGTCTTTAGACCAGCTCACTTAGACCAAAAACCACAGAATGGAAGAAGGAAGTAATAAAGTGAAACTTTTGTGTAGGATGTTTTTAATGTTGCAGAAGCTGTGGAAACATGTGTTATTAAATCTGAAGAAAATGTTATTCCTTGACTTCAGTCAAATCGAGATACTAAGCGTTATTCTCCACAAACATTTCCTATTACCACCGCCTACAACTTTTCGTCGTAAATTTATGTGTTTTTTTAATTTCCTTTGATTAGAAATAAGGAAAGACAGGTTGTAGCAAAGGACCAAAACCTAGCCAGGATTCGAACCCGGGACTCCTGAGCGACAGTCAAGCGCGCTACCACTAGACTATAGAGGCCACTACTTTTAACACAAGATGTAGTGCCTTAATAAAGCTACTTTACCATTTCCATTTGTCGTTTTGAAAAAAACATTTGAAATTTAGAAAAGAATCAAACAAAATTGAAAGAAAATCAATTGAAATTCTGGAAAAATCAATATACCAGGGCTGCGAAGTCGGACCAGAAAATCTCGACTCCAACTCCGACGACGACCAAATAATTAAACATTTTTATTTTAATATATAATTTTATAAAAATTACACTTTTATGTAAGCAGTTTAAAAAAAAAACAAACAATTTTCCAGGTGAAGATTGGTTTTCAATTAAAAGTAGGTTTTTTCTTGCTACTAAACTACTTGGAGTTCTATTATTGTCTTTTTCAATTACAATTTTCAATATTTCTGGATGAAAGTGTTAAAAATGCTCTTGATGGAGCGTTTTTATCCGTCCCATAAAAACTACTAATTTTAGCATCTTAATTTGTTTCTTCATCTTTAATTGAACACTGACACAAATAATGTTTTCCGTCGGATGTAATTGTACAATAGTAAAAAACTGCTGACATCTTGACCGTCATTTTGCTTGCTATTTTCTTAACCTTTAACACAATATAATGTTTAAGTTCCAGTTTCAAGCTATCACTGATTGCTTTCAGTCATGATAGCTGTAGTCGATAATTTTACAGGGTGAAACAAATTAAAAAAAAATACTGCATTTATACTGTTTTTAACAAAATTATGTGAAATCTATATGGGGCATTCCATGCCAAATCGGATGGTTTTAAAAAATGTTAGTTGTTATTTCCGCCATTTTTTGATATCTTTGAGTACTCATCGAAAAACCCTCCCTCCTAAATTTTGGGATTTTTTTATCATCCGTTCCAAAGATATCGAATTTTCAAAAAACAGCTCTTTATGTGGTTTTTTGCCCGCAACTTTTTTAAAACTCATTGAAATGAAAATTATCGTTTAACATAAAAGTTTAGTTTTTCAATTTAATTTTCGAAAAAAAATTCTAAAAATTTTTTGAAAGTGTATTAATATGTAATTTTCGATTTTTAAAATTTAGTTTGCATTTTCTAAAGTGATTGCATATTTTGATTTTCTTCAAACAGATTTAATGTCAAAAAGAGGAAACAATATGCAATAATGCTTTTGTACTAAAAACAAAAAAGGTAAATCGTACATCGTTGGAAAGGTATTTTCGAGTACATTTGCAGAATATAATTTTCATTCGAATAAGTTGTCATTAGGATATGTAAAACTAAGCAAATGTAAAAACCTTTTTTCCCAATGGGACACTGCAAACCAATAGCAACACAGCTCTTTTGAACATCGTTGCTGTAGCATTCACGAGAGAGAGGAGATTGAGTCAGAACATTGCAACAGAGCTGTGTGGCATTGTTGTTGTTTCTGTTTCTTAATTACTTTCTCGATCTGACAACCTGGACAGAATGAAGTAATTTCATTCAATGAACCCAGTGGTAAATAGACACATAACGTAACCAATTATTTCTTTTATACCTACAATGTAGCTGCGAGACATCCAACGCCTGTAGAGTTAATAATTGAGTTTTTGAAGTGTAAACTGCTTCAGGCGCGTTTAGTAATTTTGAGTAGAGGAAAATCTTTTCTTTAACGTAACTCTTTCCCATGATACGAATCCACAAATTTAGAGAAATTCCATATTTTAGGCAGTTTTAGTCGTATTAGCCAAAAATTTATAAAATGTAATAAATTTGGTATGTTAGTGCAATTTAAAAAATTGTCATGACTACTTTCAACGACTGTTAAAGGACAACACTGTTTGTTTGTTTCTTTGTTTGTTCGTTCTTTATCCCTTTCAGACCTGACGCTAAGCTACTGAGAATTTTTTTATGATTTTTGGAGTAAAGCGACTTTATATGATCTGAAAATATATTCAAAGGCAAAACTTTGATATTTTCATGTCTTTCAAGGATTTTCAAGAACCAAAAGTTTGTACTGAAATTATTTTTTTTTTTTAACCGAATGACCAAATAAAATGATCAATTAAGATTTTAAAATATATTATTTTTTTTGCGTAAATAACGAAAAAAACAACTAACGTCCGCTGCTCATTTTTTAAAAAAATAAGTGTGACGCGAGAATTCCGTGAAAATTTAAGAAACGGCAAAATGAACATCGAAACAATATGAAAAGCAAACATAAACAATAATCAGCGCAATCGATACATGCAAATTTGTCTTACATTCTGATTCTGATAACAACGAGTACATAGTTAAAATGAGTAAAATGAGTTGTGAATATGTATTAGCCAAAAGTAGTCAATGTAATGATTTTTTAACTTTGATAAACGGTTTTCAATGAAAATTAAAAAAAAGTTAAAAGACAAATCGATTTTGATAAGGTCGAACTTCGACCACAGGCGATACTGGTATTATTTGTTTTTCAGGATTGCTTTGCCGGAGTCGGAGTCGATGCTTTTTTTCCTTTGCACTAAAATTCCTTCCGACTCCGCAGCACTGCAATATATATATTTTTAAAATAAAAACAGATTTACATTTTTTATTTTGTTTTTTTTTATTTTATTTATAAATTTTTGCAACCTTCCAAACCAGTTTTTCTGAATTGTGAAATCATATTACAACTCAAAAATTTAATAAATTTTTTTTTTTGATATATTTATCGATTTACCGAAGTATCTAAACTATGTAAAGATTTTATTATGTCAAAATAAGACTTACCCCAATCTGCCCCATTTTAATATAATTTTTTTTATGTTTATACAGGGTTCGGAAATTTAATAAATTTTTATATATTTATCGATTTATCGAAGTATCTAAACTATGTAAAGATTTTATTATGTCAAAATAAGACATTTATTTATGTTTATACAAGGGTCCGGCAATAGAGTGTAACTATTTAGTAAGGTGAAAGGTGATGTCGACTTAAGAAAAAACTCCTACCTTTTTGTTTTTTGCTTAACAATCAATCTTTTCTATTTTAAGTGATATTTCTATATTTTTCATGTCATTGATAAGAAAATGAAATAACTTACAAAATTGATTCTAAAAACTAATTTTATTTATTATGCAAAAATCTTCTTATTTTAAAGTTTAAAGTAGTTTTAGTTTCAACGGACTGATTTCATCTCCACACGAGCACAGCTCGTTAATTAATAGATTGGGTAAGTTCGTTGATACACCGTTAGAAAGGTCATTGCCTTTCAAATTCATTGTCTTTAAAATGAGCTCTTAAACTAAGTTTCTCGTGAGTTAGTTTTTCTACTAAAAACAATAATGTGCATCAAAGTCATGAAATATTAGTTTACCCTGTAACTCCTAAGGGTGTTAAAAAGACCACCCCCCCTCCAAAATATTTTTTCTTAACTCGACATCACCTTTAACCTCCATAAACAGTTGCACTCTTTTGCGGACACCCTGTATATTTTCAAAACAAAGATGAGAGAGAAAAATAATTATTGATTCTGTTCAATAACAGCTTTCGAAAAAATGTTCATGCAATGACTTAAAGACTTAAACCGCTTTCTTTCAACCAACGACTTTGAAGCTTTTGAACTTTACTTCTAACCTTTTTTTTTTGTATTCAGACACGTAACATAGAATTATGTAACATGACTTTAATTCTCCGCAGAGCAACGATAACAACAACAGTTGCTGTAACAATAACATCCTGCTGACCGTTATGACAAGCAGGACACGCGTCAGTTTTCAAGTATTCGTGCTATTGATGGTGACAAAGAGGGGTTGCAAATGAAAGTTGTTGTATAGTGTTGAAAATAGTCTTAAAACATTGCCCTGACCACTCTTTTTTCGCTAAGCTGCTGTTACAAGTTGCGGAATGACACGCGTTATGTGACAGTTTTTTTTTAAATTGTTTACTTTTTACTAACTTAATTATTATTGTAGCTATTGTTGTTGTTACTGTTGTTGTTGTTGCGTACGTTTGCACCGCGACCGTCCAGTTTGGTATCCGATTTCATTCTGAGTTGGTGTTAAGCAGCAGACTGCTGTGACCTGTTCTACTTTTTGAGTGGTAAATTTTTTGCTACTGTTTCTAAGCGTACTATTTTCGCTGCGTGATAGTTTTTGCAATTTTTTTTATCCTGTTTGTCCTTTTTTGTTGTTTGTTAAGTATAGAATTTTAAGCAAAAGCTACTTTGCTGCAGCTAAGCTTTACGTTTCTAGAGCAGTTAATTTTAAAAACTTTGACGTACACCTTAAATAATGACTTTTAAAATATTCTTTAAATAACACAGTTCAACAACCAAAATAATTACATACTTCAATCAACGGATTCTGGAAGAGGAAATAAAAAAAATTATACTTGTATAAGCGTCTTTAAAGTTTTTGTCTCAAAAATTTGCAATATAGGCTTTAAAATTGCTCTTCATTTTGTTATTTACTGACAATCAAAGAAGTGTAAGGTGTGAAGTAAAGATCTTTGAAAGGTGTACTTTAAGGATTCGGTCTAGGTTTTAAGGTTTTTTCAAAATTTTTTGAGCATAAGAAAATAAAATACAATCGTTTCAAATGTTTTAATTGTTATTACAAACATTACAAACATCTTAAACTATAAAAAAATTTTACATTGTTAAGTTCTTGTTAAGTTTCAATTTCATAGATGTCATAGTTCATAATAAAGAGCTGCACAAAGCATTCTGTTTGTGCCATTTCACTACTGTACAGTAAGTACTTCAGTGCACTGCATTTCATTATAGCGTTATCATCGAAAACACAAATTACATGGTGAAGCTTAGCAACGAAACAAAACTTTATAATTTTAAATGCTTTTCGCTACAGTAACAACAGTACTTATGTTATTGGGGGTTGGAATTAGTTTTAAAGGTTTTCTAAGAGATGGCGTAACTATCAATAGATCGCATCGGGCACACCTGTGACTATATTCATTTCAAAGCACATTGTCTAAGCTTCATTTTTCAGTATGTGTCATTCCACTGAAGTGTAAACAACATATATTTTTTTCTCTGTGAACATGTCGACTTTCGTTCCAACAAAACGCAATTTGCGGGAAGGTTTACTTTTGTGCTTCCATTTGAAGAAAAAAGCGGTTGAAGCACAACGCACGCTTACTGAGGCTTACGGGGACTATGCTCCATTGATTTCTACTTGTGAGTACTGGTTCCGTCGGTTTAAAAGTGGTGATTTTGATACGGAAGACAAAGAGCGTCCGGGCCAGCCGAAAAAGTTTGAAGATGAGGAATTGGAGGCTTTGCTCGATGAAGACCCGTGTCAAACCCTTCAAGAATTGTCAGAATCATTGGGAGTCGACTTATCAACGGTCGGCAAACGCTTGAAGGCCATGGGAATGATTCAAAAGCAAGGAAATTGGGTGCCGTACCAGTTGAAGCCGAGAGACGTTGAACGGCGATTTTGCATGTGCGAACAACTGCTTCAACGGCATAAAAGGAAGAGTTTTTTGCATCGTATTGTCACTGGCGATGAAAAGTGGATCCATTACGATAATCCTAAGCGAAAAAAATCGTGGGGACCACCCGGCCATGCATCAACATCGAGGGCCAAGCCGAATATTCATGGCGCCAAGCTTATGCTGTGTATTTGGTGGGATCAGAAGGGTGTCGTGTACTAAGACCTGCTAAAACCTAACGAAACCATCACTGGGGAACGCTACCAACAACAATTGATGCAATTGAGCCGAGCATTAAAGGTTAAACGGCCGTAATATGCCAAAAGACACGACAAAGTGGTTTTTCAACATGACAACGCACGGCCACATGTTGCAAGAACCGTCAAGGAAACGTTGGAGGCGCTGAATTGGGATGTGCTACCCCACCCGCCTTATAGCCCAGACATAGCCCCTTCCGACTACCACCTATTCAGATCGATGACGCATGGTTTGGCTGAGCAGCGCTTCACTTCTTACGAGGTTACCAAAAAATGGTTCGATTCGTGGATTGCCTCAAAAGACCTGATGAAAAGAAAGATGGGAAAATGTTGTAGCTAACGATGGACAATACTTTGAATAATATACATTGTACCGTTGTTTCTAAATAAATGCTCAAAAACCGAAAAAAAACCTTTAAAATTAATTCCAACCCCCAATATGTTGTAAAACAAAATATCCAAACATAATGTGACAATACAGCGAAGTAACGGAAAATCATGGCATGAACAGCGAGTCTCCATGCTTGCATTTTTACCTAGTCATCGAAATCGCAAAAACAAAAAATTTTGAGATGGCAACCCTATTGTCAAATGACTTTTTGAATTTGAAAATTCTGAAAATGTATTTTCAGCGACCCATTTTTATCTAGAGTTTGCCTATCATCGAAATCGCAAAAATAAAAAATTTTAAGGTGGCAAACCCAAAGTCAAATAAATTTTAAAATTTTTAAAATCTGACAATGTATTTTGCATCAGCGACCCATTTTTACCTAATGCTTGACCCAGTTACGACATCGCAAAAATACAAAATTTTTAAGTGGCAACCAAATAAATTTTGGAAATTTGTATATTCTGATCAAAAAAATAAAAAAAAACCAACTTTTTGTTGATAACCGTAAGTAGTTCATTGCCAGTGCAGTAGATTCTTTTACAATTTTGTTCTACTTCAGTTTACTTCTATTGATCTATATATTGAATGTTCTACTTTCTCTTTCTACATTATTCGTTTTTATATCAAAAACTCTCTTCACTATAGTGCTTGTTTTGAAATGAGAGTAGAAGATCGGATGTATTTGAAAACAGAGCTTTTAGCTTGCAAGTAGGATTTGCAACTATTCGACATTATAAAAAAACCGGTTTCGAATAGTACAATTTGTTTCGAATTGTTCGATCAGAAACCCGGTTTTTTTAAATAAAACAAATTTCTATTTTTTTACCTACATATGATATATCTATGCAGTTTTTATTTAACAAAAATAACAATTCATTTTTAGAAAAAAAATAAAGGTACTTATGCTATTAAAATAAAGGATATAATTTGTGCTTAATGATTTAAAATAAAACCTTAAAAATAAAATAAAATTTAAGTGTTCAGCTTTAAGGCGATTTTTGGCATTATTTTTATAAAATGGGAGACTAAACAAAATCGTTCACTTATAGTAGATGTGGGACATATTTTCAACAATGCCTTAAACAAATTATCTAATTTTAATTTTTTTTTTTTAAATTTTTCGAAAAGTCTTGATTAAGGAATTTGGGTTATTTCCTTTCAAACATTTCTAGGGAGCTTGAATTGTATATTTTTTGAAACAAAATGCATTACTAAATATAAATAATGATGAACTTACATTAAAAACGCCAGTCACTTGTAAATGCTGTTTAAACAAAATGAAATGAAACCAGATATAAGAAATGTTAGCAACGTTGGTGAAATGTCAAAAAGCAAGTAGAAAATAAACAGGGTAGCTCAAATACAATAAAAAAAGTTTTTTAAAGACAATTTTATATTGCAGATTTATACATTTCATATACATATACATAAAGGAACCGGTTTTCGAATTATTCGAAATTTGCGATTTTTAAAAAAACTGGGTCGGTTTAAAAAAAAAAAACCGATGCGCCGAATAATTCGTACCGGTTTTGCATACCCTACTTGCAAGTCATGTGTATAGTGCTTGTGCAGCATAAAAAATTTAGCTGCTACTTATTGCAGTTTTTCAAAATATTTGCATTTTAGAGAGAGTTTTTGTATTTTGAAAGCTTTTTCGATAAAAACAAATGTTTTTTTCTTTCAAAACCAAAAAATCCCTCAGGTTCTTCTAAATAGGTACTTTTTGTAATATCAGAGAAGAGAATTACAAAATTTTCTGTTGTTGTTCTGTTTTTTTCTTTGAAAACCAAAAAAAATCTTTCAGGTTCTTCTAAATAGGTACTTTTTGTCATATCAGAGAAGAGAATTACAAAATTTTCTGTTGTTGTAATACATTTAGTGTTTCGATGTCAAAATTCAAAGTGTGCATTTTTCTCTTAAGGCAACTAGCTTAAAACCGGCTCGTTGCTGCAACGCCCTATATTCCAACACCCCATTTTATTAACGGCCAAAGCTTACTTACTAAGTAGAGTGTGTCGCCCGTGAGCTAAGAAATCGTGGTGGAAGCCCAGGTTCAATTCCCAACTAACACAGAATGTTTTTTAATTGAATAAATATATTTTTGTTCTGCCGTCACCAAGCTATTCGATATCGAAAATTTGGATTGTATTGGAGGTGTCACACCCCCTTGTCGAATGTCCATAAAATGATTTTAATAAAACAGAACGTGTAAATTGTGGTCCAATACCAAATTTCTAGGCAGTGCCACCTATAACTCCAAAGCTATTCGATATCGCAAATTTGGGTTGTATGGGAGGTTCCACGCCCTCTTTTTTCTACATAAAGTCCTTTCCTGAGTCAATACGAATCCATCAAACCCAAAATCGTGAAAATCGAACAACCCTTTGTTGCACTCCTCGTGTTATGAGTCCACAAACGGACAATAGCATCTTTTATATATATAAACCCAATGAAACACCCTGTAACCAAGACGGTGTTTGAGATAAACCCCTACTCCAAAACAATTTTTTGTTCAGGAATGAACCAAACAATCATATCACAACAATTTAGAATTTTGTCCTGCTAGATTGTTCAAATCGCACACTGTGCACCGCAAATTGTGCAACGTCGAACTGTCAGACAAGCTTCTGACAGTTTGACCGAGCTCGCTCTCAAGTGCCACAACCTTGCCCACCGGCGTGTTTTAGTATATTCGAAGTTTTGAATGTTGCATTATTTTGATGCTTTTTATGGAAAATGGTTTATAAAAAAATTTCAAACTCAGAGTAAGCTTGAATATGAAAAATGTTATGTGTAAAATATCCCAGTGGGCATTTTAGCTAGCGTTACTCAAAATAAAGCCTGCTAGTTGTTCTCTTAATGGCGTCAATATGCCTTCCATGCTCGCTGTATTGAAGAGTGTTTCTGTGAGGCCTACCTTTTGAATGTTTGGAGTCTTTTCATATTATTTTATATGAAAAGATTTTTAAAGAAATTATAAAAAATTATAAATGATCAATCACATCAATTAAAAAATTGAAATTTAAAAAAAAACAAGAAATTTTTTTGTCCGAGTTGGGTCTCGAGCCCAAGTCTCCGAAATCTAACACATTACATACCATATTATATGAAAATAATGGAAAAATTCTAAGTCTTTTCTATTATTTTTGTATGAAGAAATTTTACAAAAATACTTTCGTAGTAAGCTCGACAGCTCACTTTCTTCGAAAAATCTTTGGAAAAATATACGTAAACTTGGTGTACGTAGCAAAGATAGTAATCAGTGTGATATTGATCCAAATGCTCTAAATGACTATTTTCTTACCATACAGGAAATAACACATTTCAATGTAATGAGCGTCAGTTTCATGAACTTGATCAATTCTCATTTTCTAATGTTGACATAAATGACGTCACTAAATCTGTTATGAGCATAAAATCAAATGCTGTTGGAGACGACGGTATTTCTTTGCGTTTTTTAAAGTTAATTTTACCCTATATAATTAAACCGTTGACTCATATAATTAATCATTGTTTTACAACTTCGTGTTTTCCTGAATCGTGGAAAATTGCTACTGTCATTCTAATTGCAAAGGTTACAAATGCTTCTGCTATGAAAGAGTATAGACCCATTAGCATTCTGTCTACATTTTCTAAAATATGTGAGTCCCTCATGGCCAAACAAATTAATAATCATCTAAAAACTCATAGCCTTCTATCTCCATACCAATCTGGTTTCAGAGCTGGGCATAGCTATGCGACTGCCATGATAAAAGTTGTTGATGATATCCGAACATCGTTTGATGCAGGACATATAACACTTCTCTGCTTATTGGATTTTTCCAAAGCCTTTGATTGCATCAATCACTCTATTCTTATCCAGAAGCTTAGGCTACTTTTTGGCTTCAATAATGCTGCTGTAAAATTAATAGCCAACTATCTTGAAGGTAGAAGGCAGAGAGTTAAGATTAAAAATAAATTTTCCGACCTTAAGGATATTGTAACTGGTGTGCCACAGGGTTCAATTCTTGGGCCCTTGCTATTTAGTGTCCTTTTAAATGACATTTTTACCGTGTGCAGTGATGTGTTGATGCATGCTTATGCCGACGACATTCAGTTGTATTGTTCAAACCGTGTTGATGACTTGATGACTTGTATTGCAGGTTGAATGACGATCTGAAAGCAATTAGTAAGTGGGCGTCTGACAATGATCTCTGCCTTAATGCAAAGAAGTCGTATGTTCTGCCTATCTCCAAGGATAAACTTAGCAACCTTGAAATCCCTCCTATACTATTAAATAATAAAAAAATAAAGTAAAAAATCTAGGGTTTTTTATTAACTCAAAACTGTCATGTTCTGATCACATCAATAGTATAGTTGGAAAAATCTATTACACGTTGCGATGCCTTCGGTTATCTGCTAGGTTTACACCAATTGAAACCAAAAAGAGACTTGTTATTCAATTATTTGTGCCATATATCACATTCTCTGAACTAGTATACAGTAGTCTAGATTCACATTAAGCGCATAAAATACTTGTAGCCTTAAATGATGCGTCTAGATATGTTTACGGACAGAGTCGTTTTGAACATATCTCTGCGATCAGTAAGAATATTTTGGGGTGTAGCATAATTAGCTATTTGAACGCGAGAAACTGTATCTTTCTACACAAGTACAGGACTCCTTCATACCATTATCAAAAATTGCGCTTCTGTGCCTCAAATCAAACATGTAATCTTATAATACCGAAATTTAGTTGTTTACTATTTAAACGTCTTTTCTTCATCAACGCCATTAAACTATGGAATTCACTACCACTTAATATTAAATCTATCGTCAGTACGAACAAATTCAAACAATCTATTATGTTATATTTTTCGAACATCTAAAACAGTTTAATAAAAGCCTTAAAATTTTTATGTTTTAATCAATTTGATTTTAATTATAAATAATCATATGTTATATGTATATAGGATCAATAAATAAATAATTAGTTATCTAACTTTAAGATATTTATTTGCCATCTGTTGATTATGATTTTTTATTTTTGTGTTTATTTCTATTTTATTTTTACCTATAAAATTACTGTCTTTAAGTGCTACCTTTAATTTCATTAGTTGATTATATATTCTTATGCGTTGTACTAATTTAAGATCTTTTTGTATCTTACTGTACTAATTTATGTTCAAATAAATAATAATAAAAAATATTCCAAAAAAATTTTAAATGAACAGGAAAATTTGTAAAATACATAGATTTTAAAAAAAAATAAAAAACAAAACTTTTTTTGGTCCGAGCTGGGTCTCAAACCCGCGTTCCCGAAAGTTAACTTTCATGTGCAATGATGCAAAATAAGCTGAAGTTCGTTAACAACTTCGGTAGACGAGTAGATAAGATGTCGGACCGCCACATGAGAGGACGTTGGTTCAGATCTGGATATGTCAGTAGTTTTTATTTCAAGTTGATATTTAATTGCATTCTTTCGAACGTGCATTCTCAAAAAGGGCTTCTAGCAGGCTTCTGCTAAATCGCGAGAGAGGAAGACCTAGAAAATTTTCTCGTTTCATATAAAAAAGTTAATGGGCTTGGATATGAGTACAGAAGGGCTAAAAAATCCATATAATGGCCTGAATCAAGTGTAAACATTAATTTTTGTAGTATTTATGAAGCGGTTGCTATTATGAATACGTCTCTTTGTATAAGTCTTTGTATAGAAAAACGGAAATGCATGGTAAAGATTAAGATCTATTTGCAAAACTTTGAAGCATTACATGCATTTTCGTGAATTTTAAAGAGATTTAACAGTTTTCATAAAGACACTTTGTATGGGAGGTAGTTGTGGTTTTCAATCAGTTTCGTGTGTTTCAATTGGTCAAAAAGGAATGCATTTTATTTTACCAGCGTAATAAAATTTCTGCAAAATATTTCTTAATACGTTGCAGAAGACCTTTGGTGGTCAAGCTTTATCAAGAACAAGAGTGTTCATGACTGGTCCAAGATGTTTAGATAGAACAGAGGAAGCGTCTGAGATGAACCAAACTAAAGACGACAAAGAACATCGGCAATAAATTAAGAAATTCGTCTTTAAAAATCGTCAGTTAGCAATTCAAAACCTTGTTCATTTTTTTAGTTGGAACCGTTCAAAACGTTTTAAATTTTAATTTGGGTCTCACAAAAGTCACGTCTAGTTTGGTGCAAAAAACACTTAATTTTCTTTCACACTGAACTCGTCCTTCGTAACTTTTTCGCCAAAAAATCGAGTCTTTTATTCAACAACCACCACATCCATTGGGTGGATTTAGCTCAGTGCGACTTTTAGCTATTCAGCAAACTAAAAAAACTGCACCGTGGACCCCGTTTTCGATTGATCGAGGGGGTAAGAGCCGAATCGAAGAGAGCAGTGAAGGCCATACCGGAAATCGACTTCGTAAACTGTTTTGAAGATTGGAAAAAATGTTGGCATTGTATTGCATCGATTCGAAGATTGAATAAAGATTTTTTTGAGTTCTAACAAAAATCCTCGTTTACAAAGTCTGTAACTTTGGAAAAGTTTGAAAATTTTCGAACTGTGTTATTTGACAGTTAAAGCTTGCTTTGTAAAATTCAAAAAGTTGTTTTACAAAATCAATCACCTAACAAAACTAATGCATTTCTATGACAACTCTTTTCAAAATAATCACTAATGATCTTTTGTATTGTCATCTTTTTTTTTTTCTTTCATTAATATTCATAGTTTTCGCGCATGTCCTGGGAATGCAGTTTAAAGTCAGTCGTCACATGACCATTCAACAAAACCTACCCCCTGTGATGACTGCAAATATAAAAAAAATTCTAAATGCCCATAACTGACCATTCGCTGTAATGGATCGACACTCGACACATTTTTACAGCTAAGCAAAAAATCCTTTCGTCAAATTTTTGAACCATATATCAAAAAATGCCTTTAAATGGCTGCGCATGCGCAGCGGTAGTACTTCGAATGCATATAATTAATAGAAAAACATTAATAAAAAAAAAGAACTAAGCACGAAAATATACTATATGCTGTATAGTAAATTGACTGGACACGCGAAGAATATTTTTTTTTTCTTACTAGCTTCACATGCAATTTTAACGTCCTGACTATGTTCTGTCGTACAGCTAGCCAGCTGTATGTCTAGCGTTGCAATGTGTGCCGGCCCAACTGGACGCGTGCGCGTTACATGTTTTGCACCTTGAGTTTAATGCTCACTTGAATGCAAGTGCTGCTGGTTGCATGATTCTATGAAATATTTTAAATATATGCGCATTGTTTTGCCATTTTCCCTTAATTTTGTTCATTCAAAATATTTTGTAACGCTCTTTTTCCTAAGCTTGTCTTAGTTTAATATTCCCGTTGGTACTAATTCAAAATTATTTTATTAATATCCTTGAATATTGTGAGTTGCGCGTGCGCACACGCAAATGCTTTTACATGCCCTTTGTTGAACTCATCAAAATTATTCGCTGCTTTATCCTGTTGTTGTTAAATGGATATCATGCGAATGTTTCACGTTCGTGCTTTCACAATGCAAGCGCAGGATAACAAGTTGCTATACAATAACGCATTAAATTCTACCATAATCATAAAGCCAGAAATTAAGCATTAAGTGTATCCTTTTTTCCCCCACACTCTCTTTCTCTGGCATGTCCACACCGTGATGCTGTAGCAAATCCTTTAATTTGTTTTTCACAATGCAGCGTTCTCTGGGTAATCCGGAAAAAGATACACATAAACGCTCATCTCATTTAGAGCATCTCATCTCATCTAGGAAATAGGACGAGGGAGAAGCGTTCAGTAATGTAATGTTATGCTCTTAAATATGACAGCTTGGTTCAATAAACGTCACATAACTTTGGTCATTTAATGTTTGTTGGTTTTATTTTTTTTTTGCAGCAAAAAGTACAGCATTGAAGTGGAGGACTGGAAAAAAGAGTAAGTGTTGTACCATGATATTATACAGTGTTGGTAAAAAAGTTTTTTTCGGTTTATAGAAATAGACTAGTGACAAAGATTTTTAGATATGAGTTTAGTATATATATTTGTAAGCATTGTGACTCTTCTGAACTTTACTTAAAAGTATTCCGTTTGTGAAACCATGACTTTTTTAAGTCTTTTCTTATGATGTCTTTATTTTGACGGCAAGTCGTTATTTTTTTTAACCACATTTTTTTTTAATATCTTCAAGAAATATATTATTTTTGACTCTTATCCGAGCAAAAATTTTAACTTTTTTAGCTAAGGCCAAAAAATGGCCGATCAAGGCCTAATTTTAAATATATTTCTCGGCCGTACAAGGGTCGTACAGCGGCCGTACAGAGAACGTTTCGAAATAATCTCAGCTGTACAATGGGCGTACAGCGGGCATACATCGGCCGAACAGTGATTATTCTGCAATAAAAACGAGCAGCTTTTTTAAATACGCAAAAAAATTCTTTGCGCCAAACACAAGTGGCGATATTATCAACATCAGCACCGCTGAGTGAGGCTTGCTTATGTTGTTGCGCATACATTTATTGTTTAATAAGAGCTTAGAAAAATTTAGTGGCATTCAACGGGCGTAGAGCGGCCGTAGAACTTAATTTAGTCCTTGTTCGGCCGTTGTTCGACCCAAATTTTGACCGCTCAGCTTTAAAGATTATTTTTAGGCCATGTTCGACCATTTTACGGCCATGCGACCCATGTTCGGTCGCTGTTCGCCCGCTAATATTTTAACAAGACATTTGTATTAACCTTTTTAAAACTTTGAACCCTGTGGTCATGATTGAACGCCGAAGAGCTCCCCACTTTGCTATAAGCCTACGTTTCTGTATTTGATTTTTTTTAATAGGTTTTAAAAAAATTGCTATTCATATCCGTGTTTACTAAAGATGTTTCATTTCCCCAAATAAAGTTTTTAAGACAAATGAATATTAAAATGTAGTATAAAAAACTGATTTGAACAATTTTTATTCTATTTATTGAATATTTCCTTTATATTATTATACTGATTGCAATTTAAAGCTTTATATATTGTGTATAAATCCTTTTTTATTCAATGAAAAATTTAATTTGAATAAAAACGTAGGCGTGCTATGAATGCATGTCCTTTTTTGCGCTTAAATCTTTTGTATACTCAATTAAAACTAAACCATTTAACAAAACACACCGCAACAGTGTGAAGTTCAGAAGGATTTTGTTGCTATTGAGATATTTACGAATCTAAGGATAGTAAAACAAAACGCCATACAATTTTTTAAATGTGCCAAAAAAACAAGACCGTGAGTTTAAACGCTAATAAAAAAGGCTGGTCAAAAAAGAACAAAAGGAGACCCCTTTTGTTGTTCCAAAAATTTCTAAAAACCTTTACTGCACTTTTTTATAATTCAATTTCAATTAATAAAAAATTGGTCTAAAGTTTGAGGAAAGAAAACATGAAACGCTTCACGCCAACGACTTTCAGCGGGAATCGCGACAGCGGATCCTGAAATGTGCAGCAGTGCAGTAAATTTGCTGACAATAGAAACAAAGAAGCATGTCCAAAATATAGAAAAATAAAAGTGAAACTACTACCGGTTTTTTATGCAACCCTTTGTGGTGGCTGACATACCTAACTGACATTATTTCATCTGCATACTGATGATGATGGCGTTGATGCCGATGATGCTGTTTTTGAATGATTTCTGATGGACATGCTTCATTGTCCTGCAACAGGACATTTTCATGATCATTATGTGTTAAACAAATAAAGGTAAAACCCAAAACTTGTAGTAGCAACAACTAAAAAAAATAGCTGAAGGGTTGCCCTGTGCGCTAATTTGTTGTGCATTGTGCTCGTGTGCATTCAGCATTATATCCTTGTTATCCTTGCTGGCAAGGTTGAAAATTAAGCATTCAGTTTGCGTTCGAGTTCGGACACTATCTTGTTTTCTTTTGTTTTTTGTATAAAATTTTTTTATAATAAGCTTCATTTGTTGGTTTTCAGTTTTATTTTTTGTTTTGTTTTTATTGGCTCACATGTTTTCCTTTGTTTCTGCTCTTTAGTGGTTGGCTTTGCGAAAAAAGTTTCGTATATATTTTTTTTTAAATCCGGATGTTTCAATTTAATGCTGACACCTTAAAAGCACTAATGACAACATCTGGCACTCTTTTAGTCAGGACATGAATTATCCTTGCGGTTGTTTGTGTGCAATTCAGTGGAAGAAAATATTCAAAACGGATGCTGAGCTTAGCTGAGTTGAACGGAGAGATAAACATTTTTTACACACTTCAGAACGAGATTTTCAATATAGTTATAAAACTTCAAAAATTTACTGCACACCCGAGGATATCACTTAAGGAAAACTTGATTAAAGGCGAGGTATTGATTTAAACACTTTTTAAAATTTTGTTTGTCTAAATTAATACAATTTTTAAAAGAAACTATCTTATACCTGCTTTACTGCAGGGATGAACCTAACATCAAGGACGTAAAAAAACATTTTAATTTTAATTTTAGCGTATAGTAGGCACATAACAAAGATATTAAGTTTTATAAGAAAATGTCGGAGAGCAGAAAAGAGGATTTAACTAATAATCCGATATCAACGATCCATCTGACTTCAAACTTTTGGAAGGGAACCTCAGAGAGCATCAGCTTTGGAAATATTAATTAATCATTTTTGAGTGAAGCTTTCCATGGCACGTTTAAGCAATTCCAAAAAAAGAAACGCAAATGGACTTAGGCCACTATAGGTCTTTTACACAATTAGAATGAAATCCAGAATACAGCTATACATTACACTATTTAATATTTTCGGACACGCAGTAAACCATATACACATAAAGCTTGGGGAAAAGGACAGAAAAACTGCGTTCTCACTTTTTCCCTTGGACGTCAGGATTTTTTAGGTAATATTGCTATAATTTAGACCTAAAAAAATGAAAAAGCGTACCTTTGATTTTTACCTGCGTTACTTACGTTTTGCAAGCTTGTACGAAGAAACAATTGTTTTGCTCCTGTTCGGCACAAATTTTTTTTTCAATTCCTGGAAATTTTTTCAACCCGTAAGTTCTTTTTTTTTTAAACTCTCTTCATATTTTTATCATTTAAGCCATAAAAAGATAAAAAAACATAAATTTTATTTATGTCCGGTTGATTTTTTTTTATGAAATAGACCAAAAAGAAATTTTTTTGCTTTTCTTCGGCAGAAAATCAAACATCTAACTGAGTAAATATCTCAAAATTTATGATTTTCATGATGGTACATCTTTTTTCAGGGAACCAAAGGATTTAAAAAAAAAAGTTGTAAAATAAAAATAAAAATTACTTTCTAACATAGCCAATATATTGGGCAGATCCTTGGTGTGCAAACACCGCACATTTAAACGTTTTTAAGTTTTAGAATGCCAAAATTACAAAAAAAAAATGTTCTCCGATCGTAATAATTTTTTGATTTGCATTAGACGAATATACTGCTGTTACGAATATGTACTTTAAAAAAAAACAACAATTCCTTACCCCCATTCAGAATACCTTACCTTAAAATAAATATGTACTTGTAAACTGTCAAGCAATAAACGATATACGGCTAAATCTTGGTAACCCGGATTTCAACAAAATTCTAGGAAACGTAAACATCGACAACATCAAAATATGTATAAAATTTGTAAGCAAACTTAATCTGTACTTCCATATATTGTTTCCATATATTTTGTTTCACGACCTCATCATTTCCGGACAAGTGGAAAGTGGCCACTGCATTACCTATAGCAAAAAAGCAAAACCCATCTGGCCCCAGCGATTTCAGGCCTATAAGTATTTTACCGCCTCTTTCAAAAGTTTGTGAGAAACTCATGGCTCAGCAAATCAATAATTTTATACTCGGCAGAAACCTGTTATCCCCCTTTCAATCTGGTTTTCGAGCTGGACATAGTTGCTCCTCAGCTGTTGTTAAAGTTATTGACGGTATAAGACCTGAATACGATGCGGGTTCTTTGACTATAGTCTGTCTGCTAGACTTCTTTCTCTAAAGCTTTTAATAGTGTCAGTCATCCGTATTTGTGTCATAAGCTTAAGACGTTATTTGGTTTCTGTAATAGTGCTGTCAATCTAATTTCCAGTTATTTGTGTAATAGGTCTCAAAAAGTTAAAGTTGGTCAATTGTCCTCTCAGTACAAGTTAGTATTAACCCTAACACTGGTACTATTTACATATGTAAATATTTCACTTTTTAAATGGCTACAAATTTGATGTTTTTGGCACGATTCAGTGGCCAATTTTTACATTCAGTGGCCAATTTTTTTTATTTAAACAAATTTAAAAATTAGCCACTGAATGTAAATTATATTCAAATCGTGCCAAAACATCAAATATGTAGCCATTTAAAAAGTGAAATATTTACATATGTAAATAGTACCAGTGTTAGGGTTAAATGGTGTCCCACAAGGCTCCATACTTGGTCCTCTGTTATTTTCAATATTTATAAATGATATTTTTAATGTTTGCAAACAAGCGCGTCGGAAGCGAATTTCATCTGGGGGGGCAGTACAAATGGGGGGGCAGTACAAATGGTGGTGCAAAAAAAGTTCACCAAAATTTCTTCACATGAAACATGAAGAAGAGAGAAAGAAGAGAAAAATATATAATACAAAAATATTATCGTTGTAAAAAAAACTGATATTTTGAATAACTTTTCCTTTTAAATTGTTTATCTAGCTAAAAAAGAAAGGGGGCAACTGCCCCCCTTTCCCCCGCTTCCGACGCCAATGTTTGCAAACATGCATCTATTCATGCATATGCTGATGATGTTCAGCTTTATCTTTCACGACAAACAGGGTATCTTGACGAACTCTGTTGTAGAATGAATGAAGATCTCAACAGCATCAATGAATGGGCCAGTAAAAATGGTCTGCAATTAAATGCACAAAATCTGTATAAATGATATCCCTGATTTGTTTATTGGAATAAATAAGCTAGCTGCTGTGTCAAAAATTGTAAATCTTGGCTTTTATATAAATTCTTCTTTATCCTGTGTTGATCATGTTAGCAACGTAGTGAAAAAAGTTTATTATGTCCTACGTAATTTGAGAATGTCTGCTAGCGTAACTCCTGTAAATATAAAACGAAAGTTGGTGATACAATTAATTTTACCGTTGATAACATATTCTGAAACAGTGTACAGTAAGCTCAACTCATCTTCCCAATTAAAATTGCAAATAGCTTTTAATTATGCCACACGTTATGTTTATGGTTTAAGAAGATATGAACACCTATCTAGCTTTAGAAATTCAATACTTGGTTGCAACATAACATCATACATCAAAGCAAGAAACTGTATATACCTGCACAAACTTATTCATGAAAAATCGCCTCGTTACCTTTATGAAAAATTACGGTTTTGTATGCCTAGAAGAAGTCATATTCTTATTATACCAAGGCATAACTCTTAAAACACCTCTTACTTGTTTTTAATTAACGCCATTAGACTCTAGAATGCACTACCTAGATGGTTAAGAGAAATAACTAGGAGAGGTAATTTTAGGCAATCTATCTTAACTTTCTTCTCTACTCCATAGTATCTGCAATTTGCTTAAACTATTTCAAAGGTTATTTTTATTTCTTTTATCTTTTTTTCTCCTTTTCTTTTCCTCTTTATTAATGTATTTACTCTTGTTTAATCAAAAGTATTGTTAAATGTTATTAAATATTAAATCTTAAGCCCGGTTGTTATAATGTTAATCTAATTTAATCTAATTAAATTCTTATTTAACTAAACTAAATGATTTTTGTACTATAAAAGAACATAGTACTAAGTGTACTGATGTTAGCTTTTTAATTTTTTATAATTTTATAAAACAAATAAATAAAATAAAAAAAAATGTATATATAATTCCATCTAAAATCTATATTTATTACTTCATACTTGTTAATATCTTAGCTAAATACTAAAAACAAAAAATAAAAAAAGAACGCCATTTTATAGTCTGCAATTTTCAGTGAACTTTGCGGTGAAATAACTTACTTTTACATAAATATTTTGGAATAAACCTTTTAAATACTATAAAACTCTTTTTAATGCTAAGACAACCAAACTAATAAGAAATATGCCGACTTTCAGATTATGCAATTAGCTTTTGCACGAATTCTTTTCACCACTAATCAAACTTGTCAGTTGCTCACAAAGTAATCTTTAATGTTTGGCTAAAAAACAAGAAAGACAAAAGTACTTAATCATATTTTGAGTTTAATGAAAAGAGATGTTAATCACCTTAAACATATGTTATAATTGTCGCTCAATATGGGAACGTTCTATCTGAAATAACACCTTATATGGGACGTAGGCGAAAAATTGGGCGGATAATGCCCATTTTTTCTTTCCAATAAAGTGTCGATCTCTGCATTAGTTTTCAATTGTCATACCTACTTTTGTTTGGCTGTTATTACTTTTGGCATTTTTGCCAAATTGCCAATTGCACAGCTACAAGCCAATTTTTTTTTTAAATACAGTTTTAAGTTTTTCTATACTAGCATAATTTTCAAGCATAATTTTGTTTATGTAGCCTAATTTTAAATTGCTATTAAAATAATAATCATATATACAATAGTTAATGTGGAATATACTGTATCCTTTTGATAAATATTGAAATATTTACTTTTGCTAGAGCCATAAAAAAAGTTCCACGATATTTCTTTATAAGTTCGAACAAATAACATATAACTAGTGTAAAAAAGTCAAGTGTTGGTCCCCGTTTCTCCCCCTTTATTAATAATAATTGTTTCTCCCCCTTTAACAACCGAATAAAGGCTAAAAAAATTAAAGCACAACTTCATGAAATTGTATTAAACATGCTTGCGGTCACACTTTCTGAGGTAAGGAAATTATTTATTTATTTATTTATTTATTTATTTATTTATTTATTTATTTATTTATTTATTTATTTATTTATTTATTTATTTATTTATTTATTTATTTATTTATTTATTTATTTATTTATTTATTTATTTATTTATTTATTTATTTATTTATTTATTTATTTATTTATTTATTTATTTATTTATTTATTTATTTATTTATTTATTTATTTATTTATTTATTTATTTATTTATTTATTTATTTATTTATTTATTTATTTATTTATTTATTTATTTATTTATTTATTTATTTATTTATTTATTTATTTATTTATTTATTTATTTATTTATTTATTTATTTATTTATTTATTTATTTATTTATTTATTTATTTATTTATTTATTAGCCAAGCAAGGCAATTTACTTATTCTAACAGGTTTGTTTATTTTTTTTTCTTTTTTTTTCTTTCTCTCATTTCCTTGTTTTGGTGTTCGAAGATATGCAAATCAATGTGGGCGTAATCCGCCCACCTGATCGACATGAATTCAATAACACGTCAAAAAGAAAAGGAGAGAAGAAAAGAAAAAGAAAAGGAACTTAAATGCTAACATATTTTATACATAGTAATATAGCTAAGACTTTTATTTAATAAGATTAGGAGAGATCTGAGAAGGAAATAGGGAATTGGACTGGCTATATAATGCTAAGACAATAGCATTAAATTCTTAATGTCTAAAAGGACAATAAATGAAGAGTGCAGGATTATTGGGCTTTTAGTAGGGAAAAAAAATTTGGAGAGGGCATGCTTAATTATAGATTAAGATTTCAAACCTAGTTGCTTGAAGGAAGGTATTATGACGGAAATAGGGACTTGGAAAGATTTTTCTTAAAAGTTAATTTAGACATAGGGGGTGCATAGTACTCGCTGATATTATTGAATTCTCTACAGCACCTATTTATCGGCTCATTCCTTGCATAGACAGTGTGATGTTGATATTCATTTAATAGTCGTGTATGCCGTGTACGTCTGATCGGGTCATTAAATTGTATCTTGTTTGATATATACTCGCTATCAACAACACCGTTAATGACATCGAAGGTGAAACATGAACTAAGTAAAGTCCTTCTTGTTGAAAGGGGCATTAAATTCAGAAGGCTAAGCCTAAAATAATAAGGTGGCAATAAATTGTACTCACGGGGGTTATACGTGTCCCTAAGCGCAAAAAGCAGAAATTGCTTTTGAATAGATTCAAGTCTTTCACTGTGTGATTCGAAAGCAGGATTCAAATAATACATCCATATTCAAGAATAGGGCGCACTAACGCGCAGTATAAAGCTTTCGTGACCCAAACATTTTTGAACTCTTTTGCACGCCGTTTTATAAAACCGAGTAGTTTGCTGGCCCTAGATACAATTTTATCATAATGTAAGTTGAAACGCAAATTGTTGTCCAAGTCTACACCGAGATCAACAATATGGTTAACTCTTTTAAGTTCAATGCTATTGAGGAAGTAACTGTTATTTGTTACCAAATTTTTACGGGAGAAGGTTATTACGGAGCATTTCTTAACATTAAGATGAAGTTTGTTTTGATTGCACCAGTGCTCAAGAGATGACAGTTTCGACTGTAAGTAAATTACATCTGTTTCCGATTTAATAACATGGTACATTTTTAGGTCGTCTGCATACATTAGATGTGGGATATCGCAAAGAATATCAGATAGGTCTGAGATAAAAATATTAAAGAGAAGTGGACCAAGGTGACTACCTTGTGGTACGCCGGATGTAACTAAAATCTGTTCGGATAAGGTACCTTGAAATTTTACGAACTGAGACCTGTCGTGGAGATAGGACTTCAACCAACTGAGCAAAGATCCTGAGATACCAATCTTTTCCAATTCGGAAGCCAAGATATCATGATCGACTCGATCAAAAGCTTTGCTAAAGTCGGTGTATATTGCCTCCACTTGATGTCCTTTCTCCATTTTACTTAAAACATCAGAGATCATAGTCATTAGATTTGTTGTGGTTGATCTACCTTTACGGAAACCATGTTGCTGTTCATTGAGTAAAGGATTTATAATAGATGTTAGTTTTGCGCATATAATTTTTTCGAACAATTTTGGAATAGCCAATAATATGGCGATTCCTCTATAGTTTTCAACAGACCTTTTATCGCTATTTTTATATATTGGTGTTAGATGAGATATCTTCCAATACGATGGAAAAGATCCTTGGAGTAGAGATTTGTTAAATATTATATATAAAGGCATGATAAGTGTGTCTAAACATCGGACTAGTAAGTGCGGGGGTAACAAGTCTGGGCCGGGTCCTTTATTTGTATCAATTTCTTTAATCGCATTAGATATCTCATCACACGTTAGTTGGATATGATTAATTATAGGGCTAATTCCTGAAAAGGGAGGGGAACTATAAGTATTACTTGTGAAAACACAGAAAACTTCTTTAAAATAGTCTGCATATAAGTTGCTGATTTCATGAGGGTTGGAGGAATTGACATCACCTTTAAACATAGAAGATGGATAGCCGCTAGATTTTCGCTTCATGTTAACGAAGTCAAAAAATTTTTGTGGCTCTTGGACAATTTTCTCGCCGATAAGTTTAGTGTACAACTTATACGCTTCTTCTGACTTGATAGAGAACTCTTTAGATAGCTCGTCATATCTTAGCTTCAGTTCATCGCTTACATTTTCGGTGGTTTTGAGAAGTTTGTAAATTTTGTTTCTTTGGTTTCTCAAAAATCTGAGATTTTTGTCTAGCCATGGCTCCGAAAGCTTATTCTTTTTCTTTATTTTTGGCACATAGTTTTCGAAAGTAGAAATGTGCTGATAAAATCTTGAGACAGCGCTGTCTAAATCTATGTTGGATAGAATATTATTCCAGTTTAGAGCATTTAGATAACATTTAATACTTTCGTAATCGGCGTTGAGGTAATCGTATGCAATAGAGTTATTATAAGACTGGGTAAAAGTAATGTATTTAGCAGAGAAAGCAACTGTTAAAGCTGTATAGTGAACAGTATTAGTAAATAAATTTTCTGCTTTAGTGCATGGACTAACCTTCACTTCATCGTACGAGTTTGTAAAGATAAGGTCCAACCATCTCCCATTTTTATTTTGTTCAGAAGAAACTTGTTGCAGATCGTTGCCATAAAAGGTACTAAATAATGAGAAATCTATAGCATTAGAAAGGTTAACAGGAAGAAGATACTTGTCATTTTCATCAACAACAAAAGAGATATTTGGCCGGTTGAAGTCACCAAGAATAACAACCTTATCTTCCTCTTTAAGAGTGAATGTAAAGGAGGACAGTGTTTCACATAGCTCATTGTATGTTGTTTCACTTGAGCCGGGAGGAATGTAAACGACACCTATGTACATAAAAAGACTATTTCCTGAACAGACTTTAATTATCAGGTGATCAAAAAGTTTATGGGTATGCGTATCTATTAGCTCACTTGAAAGAGAATTGTGAGTTGCTATGAGAACGCCACCTCCTCTAGAGGAGTATTCCCGATCGTTTCTGAAGACAGTCCAATTCAAGAATTTCTTCATTATTGAAGGTATCATTTAACCATGTCTCAGTGAATACTAGAACATTGAAGTGACATGATTTGGCGTCAACATACAGTTTATTTAATTTGCTTCTCATGCCGCCACAGTTATGGTAAAATATATTTAAGAAATGGGAGTTAGGGACGATAACATTGTTGTTGGTCTTTACGCGATTTTTGAAGAAGGGAGACATGTTTAGTCCTGACGTGAGCACCATAGGTATCAAGATCCACCTTGACTTGATCGATCGTCACGCCGAGTTGGTCGTGAAAACGAATAAATAAGTTAAGCAAGTCATCAACATTGGTGGGCAGACCTTCTTGCTGAATTAAAACTTTAAGATTAGTTTTAGTCTTGCCTTCAATGCATGTTGAATCAGGGGCTTTGTGCATGTAGGCGAGATACAGACGAACGTTATTAAATACACTGTTCTCTCTAAGGCGAGAAAGGGCATATCTACTCTCAGTGTCTGCGCAAGAATTTAACGTTAATTTGACTCTTGGTGGTAGTAGAGGGTCTAGGAATGACTTCGGACTGACAGGTTGGTTCGAGGGCTCAATTTTAATTGGATCAGATGGAGATGGGCTTAGAGTATGAGAGTGCACGAAATTAGGATAGGATGTACTGTGGATTTTAGGTGTATTTTTGATGTAGGGGGAGTCAGATTCAGGGTTAAGGTTAAACGAGACGCGTTTAGATTTTAATGATTTTTGAACGGAAGAGGATAGAGGAATTGAAGTATTTCTTGGAAAAGGAGAAAATTTGGGAAAAACATTTGTTTTATAAGACCAGTTACAATCTGGCAAAGGTTTATTAGGAGCATTACTTTTATTAGACTTATAGTTAAACTTAGAAGAATAAACATTATTCGTAGGATTACTCATTGTTTTAATTTTATGATGAACATTGTCATCATTAATTGATGCTTTACTTTTAATAGGCTTTAAATTAAGTTTAGTGGAATTATCATTATTTACAGGCTTACTCATAGTTCTATTTATATGATGATCATCGTTATTTTCGCTGCTATTTCTAGGTGTCTTCAGCTTCTTCTCAGGGTTGTCTATCCACTCGAAGATTTTCCACTTACCATGCATCATTATGCCACCAGGGATGTTTAGAAACATCCATACATATTGAGTTGGAATGTCCAACTGAAAACTGTAGAATTTTCTGGCCTAGATGGACATTTTTATGCAGTCAGAAATTGCGAAACCAAATTTTTTCTGAAAATAATTACGCAGCCAGGATACTGTAGTTTTTACTGGGAGGCCCTTAACAAATTATGATTGTAATAACGAGTTTGATGATGGTGTTGAAGACAATTAAAACTCTGCAAAATATTTATAATTTGCATTTTGCTCAATTTTTATTTTATTAAACAAAAAATTTTATAGTTGTTTGTATAGAAGAGAATCAAACAAGCAGCTGTAAAATTATTTTAAATTAATCGAGTTAAAACTGTGTCTTCATTTAGCGTTCAGCTTATGAGACCAATTTCACAAATAACTAAAACTAATTAGGTAAATTTAAAAATTTATTCGCCGCCTATAATTATACTCATTACTCTTGTATTCAAATTAAAATCCCAAATTGCGCGATTATCCTTGGCTTCCTTATTTTTCTCTTTGAATATTTACATTTTTTTTTAACCCACATCAGGTGTTAATACGAACAACGGCAACGCTCGTCTTGTCCTGAATACCAGCCAGAGGACCAGTCGCGTAATTATTTCAATGAAAGTGAGTGTGGCATGAAGTCACAGACACTTGGAAGAGGATGAGCGAGAGTTTGTTGCATGTTGCGGTAGGCACGCGTACTTGATGTGGTTGTTTGTCAGTAATTATCTTTCAGTTTTGTCCTGCTGGTGGGGGTTTCTTTCGAATGTCCTTTGCGACAATTTAGCTGCTCGTTCACGCGTTAAATTTAATATAATATTTCTGACAGCAAGTCTGTTTTAACAAAAAAGTTATATAATTACATGCAGGTTGTGAGTAAGATATGTAGAGAAACATTTTTATAGTTAAACTAATACATTTTTAAGTTTTGTTGAAGTTTGGCCGATTTCTGAGCCGTTTTTTCAGAGTTTTTTAGAAGTTATAGTTAATTTTTAGTTCTTTTTTAGGTAGTTGTTTGGAAGGATGTTTATTAAAAGATTTTTCATAAGAATTTAACATATCTCAGTATCAAATTTATTTATACATAATTTGTTACAATTTTATAATATCGTCGTTGCAAAAGTAAACTAACGAATCTGAAAAATTTTATTTTAATTTTCCATAAAATTTTCATTGGAAATAAAAAATTTGATTTTTTAGATTCGCTAGTTTACTTTTGTAACTACGATATTAACAAAACTTTTTTAACTTTATATATTAAATTAATTATAAAATTCAAAATTCTAGCTAAGAACAAAAAACTTAACTTTCAAATACTCCATTGTAACCAGGGCTAGGATTTCGATGACATGTCAGTTTTTTTCTGCTGCTAGAAGCATATAGAAAATATTTCTTGTTTATTTAAAACGTCCATTTATGTTTCCTAAATTCCACATATGAAAAGTTTTTAGGACATTTTTTGTCATTTTTCATCGTTTTTTGTTATCAGGTCATTTTTACTAGATTTGAGGCATTTTTTTGGTTATTTTTAGACTTTTTTAAGTTATTTTATTGTCATTTTTGAAAGTTTTTAAAGCATTTTTCGGTTTTTTAGGTCATTTAAGTGTAATTTTTAAATATTTTTTTTTTTTTTTTTTTTTGTTCTAGGAAATGTCAAAATGCAAATTTTTAAACATATTCCTTTAACACTAGAGTCCCTTCAATCATTGCCTCTCTACAAAGGAGTGGCTTTATATATAGACTTCGATGAAAAAAAGCTCTGCGCGTCGTGAAACTGACGAAAGGGTATGTGGAAAAATGAAACAAGTCTTAGATAAAAACTCAGGATATGCTAATATAAAATAAATTTTAATTTAGCAATGTTTTATTTTTTAAAGCTGAATTTTTGTATATTTTTTATGCAATTGTTTGCGTTTTTTAGGTAATTTTCTGCAGTTTTTAGGTCATTTTTGTCATTTTTTTAACGTCATTTTTTGCAGTTTCTTAGGTCATTAAAATCCGAGCCCTGATTATAACTATTCTATAGCACAATATAAATCCGTTTAAACTGCTATGCATTCATTAATTTTCTCTTATGGCCATTACAATTTTATTTGAATATCGTAAACTTTTCCAGTTTCTATGTGTTACTTTTTAAATTTTAATTTTACAAATTGAACTCATTACAGCATAATACCAAATTTTGTGAAAAAGGGCAAAATCATTTCAAATCATACTAAAAAATCACACGAAATATTTCTGTGATGCAGCACATTACAGCACGCATCGAGCACATTTCAGCACATTAATTTTCTAATATATAAAAATTATTAATGACAAATCTAAACTGTAGCCATTATGAGGCCTTTAATTGCTGTTTTACATTTATTTTTTTCAATTCTTGCAATTGAGTGTGTCAAATTTCTCTTTCTAATTTTTCAAGTTTTGTTATATCTTGAGCACATCGTAGCACAATATTTGAATTTATTAAAAAAGCTAAGCCATATGAAAATCAAACCATCCGAAATTTTTAATCGATGTAAAAAATTACACGGTCCAAAATCAAGTGCGTGAAGATAAATTCGTCAATCCGACGCTAACTTAGCGAATACTCAAACCATTACTTTTGATCCGAAAAAAGTTAAATTCGTACTTTTTGCTAAAGAGGAATTTAAGTTTTGGGAGGAAATTAAATTCATTCTATTTGCAAAGTACGAATTTAACTTTTGGGAGGAAATTTGCAAAGTACGAGTTTAAATTTTGAATCGAATTTAGCTTTTGGCACAATTTTGAGTGCTTATTTAAGACTTTTGCCATAAACATTTTTTAAAAGAAGTGAAATTGGCGCTCATGGTACGAATGTTACTAATGCTACTAATTTTCCATTAGTACCATGAGCGCCAATTTCACTACTTTTAAAAAATGTTTACGGGAAAACTCTTAATTGTGCCCCTATAAGCTATATATATTGTTATAAAGGTGGTTTAATCACCTTTCCAATGATATTCTTGACAAAGATATGTAATGCACAGATTTTGAGAATTTTTGCATCGAAAATTAGTACCATTTTAGAACCATGAGCGCCAATTTCACTACTTTTAAAAAATGTTTATGGCAAAAGCTAAATTCGATTTAAAAGTTAAACTCGTACTTTGCAAATAGAACGAATTTAATTTCCTCCAAAGGTTAAATTCATACTTTTCAAAATGAACGATTTTAATTTTGGCAGGAAATTTGCTCCTAAAATTAAATTCGTACTTAACGAAAAGTACGAATTTAACTTTTTTGCGGATCAAAAATGTTGGTTTGAGTCTTTGCTAAGTTAGCGTCGTATTGACGAATTATGAGTGCACAATTAAGACTTTGGTCGGAAAATCGAAAAATTGCTTTAACTGACATAAATTCATAGCAAGGGTTAAATTCGTTCTTTGCAGTAGTACGAATTTAAAATTCTTGCCAAAAGCTAATTTCGAATCAAAAGTTATTACCTTACTGTTATAAACTCGTACTTTGCAAATATAACGAATTTAATTGCCTCCCAAAAGTTAAATTTCTGCTTTGCAAAAAGAACGGACTTAATTTCCTCCCAAAAGTTAAATACGTACTTTGCGAATAGTACGAATTTACATTTTTGCGGCTCAAAAGCATTGGTTTGAGTCTTCGCTAAGTTAGCGTCGGATTGACGAATTTATCTTCACGCACTTTCAAAAATCTTCCATTAATTTTAAATCCAATCGTTGGAATCATGCACTTTTGAATACTTGTTGTATTAGATTTTAAACTCTTCAAAATATAAATTTTTGTATTAAAACCTAGAATAAAATTAAATACATGTCGAAAGAAAGCAGCGTTCGGCTTGATTCAGTTCTTATGCATGTTTATCAATTCTATATACATGTAGCTACATAGAGCAGTTGGTAGAGGAATAAACTTATAACCTAAACGTAGTAGGTTCGAACATCACAGGTTTTATTTTTTTATTTTTGTCAAAAATATTTAAATACAAGCATGAATTAAGATTTAGTCCCTTAAGAAAATAAAACTTAATTTTAATATTTGACGTAATATAAAAAATGATTTACTTGAACTTAGTCCCAGATTTTTGAGCGTGTATAAAACGAGTTCATTTTAGCACAAACGCTGTTTTATTTTTAAATTTAAAATATCGCACCTGAAGATTTGCCTTTTTTTATGTCTTTAATTGTTATTTTAAGTTTTTATTTTTGCAATTCTTGCAATTAAAAGGGTTAGTTCAAATTCATTTCTCCAATTTTTACTGTCAACTTTTTTCTTCTGTACCTACCCAATCATTGCAGTTATTTTCCTACTAATCCTTAAATTGTTTCTCTTTTTCTTTCAGGTAAGACAACGAGCCGCAATTTAAGGCTTTGCATATATTTATAGCAACAACGTGGTGACATCGTAAGTACAAAAGATGACATTACAAATAGCTGTTTTTCGCCGCATGATCAACACCTACTTTTTTTTTCTCCTTAATCTTGCTCATTCAACTTAATTCTCTGAAAAATATATTCGTTTCTTATTATAGCTCCGTGCTCTATAAAAAATTACCTTGGCACAAAACCAAGAACATTTAAACCTCAAGAATATCCCCTAAGCAAGGTAATAACAAGATCGAGATGGCAACCACGATCGGACAGATAATGATCGACAGAAATCGATCAGTTTTCTTTAGCGGCCTTCAAATGCAACAGCGGCAGCTTATTTCTTGTCAAGGCATTATATACAGCCAATCTGTCTATTGATCCTTTATCAGCTTTAGAAATTAGACTGATATCTTTCGATCATGCATGAGTTCAAAACTATCCTATTACGCACAAGATGAAAACATAAAACATTCTAGTTCAGGATGATTTTAACCCCCGTTTGGGACATTGATTGATTTTTAAGTAAATATAAAATTGTTTCTCGATTTTTTCTTGATCTTTCGTTCTTAGAGATAGATATCTTTGTTTACTTTGCAATTTTTACTTACTTGCATTTAACTTTGTATTTCAGTTGAATATAGAACTACAGATATACTTTAAAAGTTTTTTTTTTAAATACTCTTTTATACACCAAAAATATCCCTATTTCCCTTTCATTATTTGAGCTCAGTCATGATTTGTGAAAAATTCAGCTCAACTGCGCTGTTGTAATGCGCAAATTTGTAAGAGGGTTGTTTTTCGTAAAGCAAGTCGTAAAAAGAAGGCCTCATCATGACATGATCGCACTATCTAAGATCAAAGTTCACCACGATCGATGCATTCGAAATTCGCAAATATTAGCAGTTATGCAGTTTTTTCGCCTTTTTTCTCAAAAACATTATGTATCGTTCATAATTTTGTAATTTTTAATTTATCTTCTATTTTTTAAGGGGTTGTTTTAGGGTTATTTCTGGGTTTTTTTCCTCCATTTAATTTGTTACAGTTTTCTTGATTTTGCCAACGACTTTATCATCATGAAAAATTCACTTTTTTGCTACTCTATTATTATTATTATATCTTTTGTTAAGTGCCTGTTTTTTATTTGACAGTTTATAAAACAGAATATTAAAAAATTTAGTATGTTTGTCATAAAAAAAAAGAATTTCTCACTTACGCCGTATCCAGAAACAAATGCGTATAATCCACCCAGTGAAAAAAACTATCCGTTTTTAATTCATTTATGAACTTTTTTGGGTAGAAAAATTCATTTTCGGCACTCATAAATGCACCATTTTCAACTCATTCGTCGGAATAAAATGCCTGTCAAAAGCGAACCTTTATTTCTTCGGAAGTGAGTTAAAAAAATCATAAATTGTCCATTTTTTTTGTTCGGCAACGATTTGAAAAAACTATTGAAAAATTTTTTTTTTGCCACTCATAAATGAACCATTTTTAACTCATTTGCTGGACTGAATTGGCTCTCAAAAACGAACCTTTTTTGTTCTAAAAAGATTTAAAAAACGAACTATAGAAATGCTTTCATTAATTATTTACATTTTTTTTATGGAATAAATTTCAGGAATTTTATCTTCTCTAGCAAGAACATTGATCATACAAATTAAAAAAAAAAAACAAAAATTCTCAAATAAATATCTATCCGAAGACGTACTCAAAACTATCACTTTACGCAAAACCCTCGCATATGGTCCAGTGAGCAGTGAAAAGAGCGAAGATTGTACCTTCAATTATCATTCTATATACTACAATTTTTTAATTTTTTGTTGTAAATAATGTGTCATAGAAAAAAAAATTTTAAATTAACTTCAATAACAGAAAAATTGCTTAAAATCATTTAGATGTTATGATAACAAACTAAAACATTCATAATTCGTAACCTCTATATAAATTAAAGGGCTCGACCTCTTGTATACGAGTACTACAACTTTTTGATTGATGAAGCAATTTAATGATAAAATTAATATATGATAATTATGAGTAGGGCTAGAAGGAATCTCATGCACTAAAAAAGATGAAATGCGCATTGGACATGCACTTAAAACTTTTCAATATGCGCTAAAAAAAGGTTTAATATGCAATTAAAAATATGTTTCTAAAATATTATTATTAGTTTCAAAATAAGTATTGCATGTAATTTTACAAAAAAAAAAAAAAGTCCTTATGAACTTCCTTATTTCGTTAAAACACGTCAACTCAGCATTGACAAAAATGTTATACTCAAATTTTGAGTTTCTGAGTGTGCCATTAGATGGGTCTTAAATGATTTAACAATTGTTGTTAAGAAGTGTTTTGAAGAAATAATAACCACATAAGAAGTTATGAACAAAATTGTTGCATTTCATGCTTGATGTAACTTTTTGAAGTAAAAAAATCAGTGGCCTTTTCCTGCTGTTTTAAAAAAGATAGTTTAAGACAGGGTTTCGTTCAAAACTATTTGCAGAACCCGAATTGGAAAAACTATCTTCGGTACCATTTCTGGTGCCCGAGATATAAAATCTTATGTTCATTTTTTTCAAAAAGTAAAAAAATTGCATTCAAGTATACATTTCTCCAAAACATGAAAATGCATATGCGAAAATTTGCAAATTATTAATTCGCCAAATTTAAGGAAAAAGTTAACACTGTAATCAATATCACCAAAATTTAGACAATCAGATAACAATTAAAAGTTATGTGCTATCTCGAGTGTACCTTTAGATTCGAATATCCTTCACACAGGACACTGTGGGTAGAAACCAAGAGTGTTTGCCAAAATATTGTTAGTTAAAGTCTATATTTACTTTTGCCTTAAGACATATGGGCATGCCAGAAAAAAGTCAACAGTGACCAAAAACTTAAAACTTATTAAAAACTTTTTAATTTATGATATTATTAAGGTAAGCATTTTAATATTATTAATTTTAGAAATTTCTATATAAATTCATTAACCATGATGATCAAATCGTCTGCTCTGTTTCACAAATGAAGTTTCCTTTTTCATAAATGTTGAGTAAATGTTTCGTAATTTTTTAAAATTTAGTTTAAGTAAAAATGGAAGGCATTGGCTAAAGATAATGGAAAAATAGTTGAGGCAAGAAGAGGACAATATATTATGTTTGTTTGTTAATTACTAAATTACATAATTACTTCACTACCTAATTACTTAATCACCCAATTTAAATTTAAGGAAATTTTGTCGCGCGGGTTATGTCGCGTGAGTTACGGAAAATATTTTTTGGAAACTGTACATTTTGAAATAAGCAAAGTCCTTAGGTAAAATGGGTTTATTATGAAACTTCACCGTTTTCCCATTATTTAAAGATTAAAAAAAAAAACTAATTATATGGGAAATTTCGCTGAATTTTTACAATCTAAACTTGCTTGTAAAACACACTTCCTTTTTTTGTCGCGTAAGTTACGCCCATATTTACCACTGCAATTCTTAATAAGTTACAGGAACGACAATTTTGGTAGATCATACCATTACTATGTCTTGTAAGACATAAGTACATAAGAAATTTTTTTACATTAATAACATAAACTTCCAAGAAAACGAAGCTTTAAGTCGTTCGCATGTCGCCTGAGTTACGATGTAAATGCCCATATGTAGTTTTTCTTAAAAAAGTTAAAGCATTTTGAGATCGTGATCGGATAGGAAGAGATCCTTATTTTTTTCAAAAATTTTTTTAGGAAATCATAACTACCCTATGCAACTTTTGAATGTGAAATTCGAACATCTTAGAATGTGAGATTCGAAAAAAAATTGTAATTCGATACGCCCTAGTGAACATACACAAAATAATTCTAAACTCTCTTTTTCCATTTTTAAAAATAATTCATTTCTTCAATCCATTTTTATATAGGCAAAACAATGCATTTATTGCAAGGTATGCAAAAATATGCACTAACGATTGAAAGCCATTTTAAAAGAAATTTCATATTTTATTAATTATTTATAGAAAAAAGATATTTTAACCATTTCCATTTTAAGATGCCCAGTAAGAACATGTATTTGCATATGATTCCTAGCCCTAGTCATGAAAAAGTAATGCTCTTAGATATCCTTAAATTGTTAATCAAAATGACTAAACTTAAAAACCAAATACTTGTTAAAATTTATTCAAATATTAAGTAATTTAAACAAATATTTTGAATTAAATTTTAAAACTCGATTAAACCAATAAAAAAATCTTCCCGATAATCTTAAATTTTTATTCAAGTTTAATGGCTTGTGTATTTACCTACGTGGACACATTAACTGCACAAAAATAAATTTAAATGCTTTAACGTAAATTAAAGTAAAATACATCAAGAAAACAAAAGTTTAAACGGAGTAAACCATATACACGTGAAACTGGAGGTAAAGGATAGTTTAACTGCGTTCTCACTTTTTATCTAGAGAGTCAGAATTTTTTTTAAGCTCTTTTAAGTAACAAGACATGTTTAAAAAATTTTACTTAAATACTTCAAACATTCCAAATCTGACAATATTGGTATCAAATGAAAAACGACATTACGATTAAGATTAAACGACATTCGGCTTGGCATTAAGCGTTATGGAAGTTTTCAAACAAATTGAAAATTATTTTCATAAATGATCAATTGTCAATTAAACTAATTTGCATACTTGGTATGGATCCATTGTCAATGCGTATTTATATTTTATTTTATAAAAGAGACTGTCCTCTTTCATTTGATAACCATATTGTCATGTTTGGAAGGTTTTAAGTATTTACATAAATTGATTTAAACAAATACGATATGTAACTTGAAAGTTCCTGTTAAAAAAATCCAGACGCTCTAGAGAAAAAGTGAGAACGCAGTTTTACTATCCTTTGCTCTGGTTTCACTTCTTTATGGTTTACTTCGTGGGTGAAAAGTGCTGTCGTACGGTGTTATCTATGTTAAGTAGAAAATAAAAAGAACAATAAAGTGAAAATATTACATTATTTTGGTAAAACCTAACGTCAATTTAAAAACTTCAAATAGAAAAGTTTTAAAGGTGTGGAACAGCGCACAGTGTCGCGGCTCCATATAGGCCGCGGGCAAAAATTGAAGGAGCCGCATGATCACGAAATTTTGTGAAAATAAGTTTTACGATAAAAGAACAATTCACACAAAATTTCGTTTAAATAAGGTTTTTCATTCAATACCCACCTCCCATTTAACCGAAATCGGTAATCTACTTTTTCCCATAAAAATTACCCCAGAACAATAAAAATTTGTTGACATGGTTTTTTTCACAGAAAATAGTTGGTGTAAAAATTATAGTTGGTGGGCTAACACGCCCACCTCCCATATAACCGAAGTCTGGAATCTGATATATTTGCCCAACAAATTATTCCAGAGCAATAAAATTTTGTACACACAGTTTTTTTATAAATTGGCCGATTAACAGGCCCATCCTCCATATAACCCGAAATTAGTGATCAGGTATATTTCCCCAATAAAATATCGGAAATCAATTACATTTGGTACACATAGTATTTGGTGTCACTGAGAAATTATTTATTTAAAGGGGTAATTTTCATTTGAAAATTTTTTTTCGAATTTATTGTTTTTCCATAGTGTAATTTTTCAATTTTTGCGTTCAAAATGTCGTCAAAAATAAATATGTGATCTAATTAGCTGATATTACTATGCGTCATCATTTTTGTGATCGGCCACTATTTTTTTCTTATAGTTTTTGGCCCGCTGAACACGAAAATCCCCAATCGAAGCATAGGTTTTCGCGATATATATTTTTTAATTGTTGAACTTAATTTTTTTGGATATAACTTGTGTCCGACCGAATATTCGGTTTCGGTTTCGGTTACGGCGAGTTTTGGCCCTTTTTGTCAATTTCGGCTATTCGGCCATATTGAGGATTATTTACTTTTAGTAAAAATTTCTTGCATCAGTCATTTAATTCAAATATATATAAGTTTGGTTTAATAAAAATATTTACAATGTATTGTACAAAACAAAAATTGTGAATTCATCTATAATCTGATTTATCGTGTTGACGAAAAATATTTCGGTTATTTTAATTGTTCGTATTTTATTCGTTCGAAGACCAACGAGAAAATAAGCTTAAGCACTTACATTTTTAAGAAAAAAAAAGGTAAAAAAATTAAATAAGATGCTTAATTTTTAACATCAAAATCGGCTATTTTAAGGTAGGAAAAATTTGAATTTTTTGTGTTTAAGTACAGTTTAGCAAGTTTATTTGTTTTTTTTTTAACATAAAAAACTCTGGGGTCACTTGTGTCTTTTTCAAAATTCAAACGCTCCTTACTTAGCAACGACCGAACATAAACTGATGAAACCAACGCCAGCTTTGAGCGCTCCAACCAAAGTTTTTTTCATGCGAGGTAAATGTTGCTAGCGCTACGCGTTCACGAGTTATACACCTTTCAAGAAATAACCTGGCCACGAGTGACCCCACGTTACAGGGTAAAGGGTTAAGATATTGCCAAATCCTTTAATATTCAAAATAATTGGACTCTTAGCTATGATTCTTTATACTTAGTTTTCTAAATTTGCATCCTAAAATATTATTTGACTTTTGTCAACACCCGCGACACTGTGCAGCGCCGCAACATATGCAAATATTTTGGCAATCAACAGTAAGATGATGTTGGAGTTTTTGTAGTCGAGGGTTGGTTGATTGGTTTGCTATATTTTTCATTTCTTGGGTTTTTTTTTTTGCTTTTTTATTGAAAAAAATCTACAAGGATTATGCCAGGACTATGCTATACTTTCGTGTTGTTTTTGAGTTCATATACATGGCAGTCATTCTATCTTCTCCATTTTTATTATTCATTCGTTCTTTTATTCATTGTATGCAGATTTTTGAGGATAATCAACAAATTTTTGTGTTTCTGGAAGCAGATGCAAGATGCTGAGCTGAATTCATATTTTTCAGCTTATTTGTATTATTACTACTTATTTCTTTTTTTGCAAAATAATTGCAACAAAATCTTGTGTTGCATAAATTCATGGAAGTTAATTTTAAATAAATATGCCAAGATGTGCGATAAGCTGCTGCGCAGCTCCCCTCATTTCATTTATATATTATTGCAAATATAAGCAAATTTTGAGGTTTTATTATTTGTTGTCCTGTTAAGTTGGCTTTAAAAGATTTACATTGTTGTTGATTTTCTTAGCTATTAAGTCAGCGGAAACACTTGAATGGATTAGCTGCAGATGTTCGCAGATAAACTTGCTGTAATTTTGTTAGAAATGCGTCAAAAACATTTATCAAAACTTTCTCAGCAATCAGTTAAAAAGCATTAAAATTTCTCAAAAATTTTCTTAAACTTTCTCATGTTCCCTTTGGAAACATCTTTTTCTTTTAGACATATTCAACCCTCTTCTTAGTTAAACTCAAACTGCAGCTAATGTTTTTATTTCACAAAAATTCTTTAGCACACAAAATTAATAATTCATAACTTTAACTAACACAAACAAGGGTAAAGTAGAGTGAGAGTGTATAATAAGGCTGGGTGGGAAATTTTCAAATTAAAAAATTATTCATGGTAAATTTTGCAATTTTCTCTAATCAAGCGGAAAAGAATTAAAGCCGTTAAATGACACATTTATGCAATTTACAAGATTTTTTAAAAAATTCGCAAACGAAAGCATTGAAAGCATCCAAACATGATATAATTATTAGTTCGACAACACAAAAATAGAGTAACGAATTTAGAGGAGGCAAAACAATAACTTGTAAAAGGGTTTTCGTCTTGAAGACAATTGCAAATTTTCCCTTTTGTTATGAAACTTTGTTTTTTTTTTTGCAAATATCAATGAACCCTCGTCTGGCCACTTAGATCCTTAGTGACACTCGTTATGCACTCAATTTTTTCAATTTGTCACGATGAACTAACTTACTGTGTTCTTTTGCCGAAACAAAAAATGATTTTGAAGTAAAAGGAAAGCATATAATAACACAGTCCAACATAAAAAAAAACTACAGACTTCTATAAACAGACTTCGATATAAAAGCCAAAAAAATGTACTTGTTTATCGTATCGGCATATTTAAGGTTTACGTCTAAGTCATACTAAACATAGGTTTCTTAAACTTGTTGCACACCCTAAAAAAATCTGAAAAAATTCATGAAAGTAGTTCATGAGAGTGAGCCGAAATCTCATGTGAGCCAGTGGTAATTTATTTATTTTAATTTTAATTGTAATAATAATAAATAAGCCTTTATCTATATCTATACTATTATATAAAACTGAAGTGCAAATTTACACTAACCATTTAATTTCAAAATTGCAATTGTAATTGTAATAATTTCATCTGCAATTGTAATTGTAAGCACAGCATATTTTGGAATTTTTCAACAGGCTAGGACACATTTCTCGCTGTTCTGCTGTAATGGTTCTCAAATTTTTTTTAAAGTTATGCTTTTTCTTTTGTAAAGGGTTGGCACAAATGCTGCGGAATTTTATTGTTTTTGGTACCATAATAAGAGGCAAAATTCTTCAGAAATAATGATAAATTCACTTCACAATAATGTTAAAAAACTTCTGCAGTACGCCCCGTATCTGCAGATTGCCCCAATCGAATGAAACGACAAGCATAACGACAAGCAACAAGGTGCTGCGTGGCAAAACAATGATTTTTTATATGGCGCGCGATTGGAGTGCATTCGTTTGAGGTTCCATGACTCCGGAACTAGTTGCGATCCCATGAACAAACTTTGAGAACGTATAGAAAAAATTTCAAGCATTTTTTTAAAAATAAAATAAAAAAAATTAGGGGAACCCATTTTGTCCAAAACTAAATTATTAATTTAGTTTTTTTTTTTTAAAAAAAAGTTAAGAAAACATTTTTTTCTTCCAATTTTTATAAAATTTAGGTTATATGCTTTCAGAAATGATTTTAATATTAAAATTCGGTTTAGTATGTCAAAAGTTATACTTCCTAGAAAATGACACTATTTTGACTAGTGCTGATGTTTGCCACGCCCTAGTTTTGAAACTAGGTTAAATAAAAAAAAAATATGGTACTCAGCCGTTCCCAAAGAGGTTAACAAATGCTGAAAATTTCAGCCCGATCGGAGAGCATCACCAAAAAAATTGGGAGAAGTATCATGGAACCCCTTCATATCAGGCCGAAAATGGAGTACTATTCGCACATTTGGGCATGGGCTTCAAGATCGTATTTGGAGCTTCTGGATTGAATTCAATGTCGTGCGAAAGTATTTCATCCCCTCTCAACTCTCATGGGTGATCGATGTAATGTTGGTTGCCTCAGCCTTCTGCATAGGTACTACCATGGGAAATGTTTTCCACCAGCTAATGTGTATCCCAAGTCCAGTCGGGCAGCTATCCAAGAACACCCCTTTACCATTGACTCGATGTTCAACAGAAGCTCGCATTACCGAGATAATTAATTTTGTGGTCGCACGGTAAAGTTGTGGAATAGTCTTCCTGCGAGCGTGTTTTTAGCTGTGGAATTTTTTAGCTGTGCAAATTTTAAACAAATCTTCACCGACACTACTCCATCTATCCACCCTCCAACTAACTATCACCCATTTTCCGAATCAATACAATGCCTACAAATTTAAAGGAGGCATCCTATGAGCGTTGGTTCAGTCTAAAAAAAAATAAAAAAAATGAAGGCATATTTTAAAAGATGTTTTCTAAAAAAGTATATTATATAGAAAAAAATTTAATTTGCATGTTAATTTTACATCATTCGTTTAAATAAAATATATTTTATTTTAAACCTAAAGTTTTTATACAGGGTCCGCCATATAACGTTTTTTTTTTCAACTAGTGCTTATTTCGTGAATGGTAACACTTAGCTCATGTCTGATTTGACAGATAATTAGTTTTATCCTTCCGCTGAACGAATATGGTTGTGTATACGCTTGAACAACGCTGAGAAGTGGGCCTGCGATCGACTTACAGAAGATGCCGATTTTGCCAAAAAATCATCTTTTCAGATGAAGCTCATTTTGATCTTGGCGGGTATGTAAACAAGCAAAATTGTAGCATATGGGGCACAAAAAACCCGCACGCATACATTGAAAAGCCGCTGAACCCAAAACGAGTCACTGTTTGGTGCGGATTTTGGTCCAGAGGAATAATTGGGCCATTTTTCTTCGAAAATGAGCAAGGAGTGGCCGTTACAGTCAATGGCGATCGTTATCGGGCCATGTTGAACGAATTTTTGTTCACAAAAATTGAAGAGCAGGATATTGGCAACATTTGGTTTCAGCAGGACGGCGCTACGTGCCACACAGCCGAAGCTACACTCGATGTTTTGCGCCCTGTTTTTGAAGATCGCATTATCAGCCGCAGAGCTGATGTCGTTTGGCCACCTCGGAGCTGCGATTTGACACCGTTGGACTTTTATTTGTGGGGTGCCCTCAAAGATAAGTGTTACGCCGACAAGCCAGAGACAATTGACGCTTAAAAAGGCAATATTCGTGAAGCCATTGGTGAAATACAGCTGCACACAATCGATAATGTGCTTAAGAATTGGACCGATCGTGTAGGCTTCTGCATGGCCAGCCGAGGCAGCCATTTGAATAAAATTATTTTCCATTATTAACCGGAAAAATTGTACTTTCAAATAAAATAAAAAAATTGAGAAAATATCCAGTAGTTTTTTTTATAGAATTTTCAAAAAAAAAAAGTTATTTGGTTGACCCTGTATATAAAGATGGCGCTGAAGTTGGTGTGCTTAAAAAAAGTTGAAAACCGGGCCGGCTCAGCTCCAGATAGTCTGGAAAGGAAACAAACTCGGTTTGAAGCGCTGCATAGTCTGTATTATAAGTGGGAGTGATTTGCATATTCTTGAATAGTTATACAACAATTATCTTTAAAAAAAAATTCAATTTTCAAAAAGTTGTTTGCCTAAAACCTCGCTTAAATATGCAACAAATGACTTTAAAATATGATTCTTTATTAAACTAATGTGCATTCACATCCTTTTTTGCACGATTTTGAAATAACTCCGTTCACGAACAAATTTTTTTACACGAATTTTTCGGTTTTGCACGAATTTTATTTACAAACAATTTTTATGCTGTATTCAACATATGATCGGTTTATGCACACACGAGTGTGTTACTGACTTGAAAATTTACCGACCACTGGCTTACAAGTTTCAAGGAACACCCGATTTCTATAATCATTTTTTACGTTGTACTCTTGTTTTTTTTATAAAATTGAATATTTTATATCATTCAATATAATCGTATATTATATTGAAATCATTTCTCTTTTGCACGTTTTTGTTGCAAAAATTTAAAAGTTTTTCAACTTGCATGATTTTTCAAAGTTTTTGAACACATCCCTAAATTTACCTTATATCGCTTGTATTTTTTACACGAATTTTTTTTACACGTTTTACCATATTTTACGGTTTGTATCTACCGTGTAAAAAAGATTTGAGTGTAAAAAGCTTTGAGATTTTTATTTATATATTCCATATGCCTTAAAAGACGACATTCTGTTCCGAAGTTCTTAATACTAACCGCTCTATTTTGTATAACGAAAATGCAAACCAACGACAAGCAAGACACTAAAAGCAATAGAATTTCGTATAGAAAAAAGTATTGCTTCTCGTGTCTTTCCTGTTGTTAGTGTGCTTTTTCGTTATTCAAAATAAAGCGGTAATTCTGCTTTTCTGCTCTCAAAAGCTTAGCGCAAAAAATATTTCACCCAATATGTTTGTCATACAAACGAAGTGAGCCAGCAAGCTGTAATAATTCTAAATTGCTTTGCGATTGAAATAAGCAGATCATATTTATTTTTTTTTGTCAAGTCAAAAACAAACACATTGCCTTAAGAAAAATAGTTTAATAGAAAGAGTAAACCTATTTCTCGGCATGCTGCCAAAGTAATCCCCAAAATTATCTATAGCAGATCAATAAATTTTGGCATATTGCGGCAATTATTTTGACGCATTCTTAAGCTTTCGGCACATATCTTTTTATCTGTTCATAAAATTCCCCATTTTTTCTTAATGCCTTGCCAACAAAGTACCTGTACTGTACATAAACACACGAAACAGTGTTGCGTAATTTAATAACGAATTTATTTCCCGTCTGTTGGCTAACAAATTATAAAAAATTCGTTTTTTTTTCATGAGACGAAATAAAACATGATGAAATAAAAAAAAGCTTTTGCTTGGCGGCAATAAAAGCAGACGAAGCAGAAGAGCACTTTAAATTTTTTGTTGCATATTTATTGGGGCATAATTTTAATAATTTAATTTAATTCTTCTGCTATTTTTGTATGTTTATATTATGTCAGTGTTTTTTTTTTAGTTTTACTTTTTCTTGAAATGATGTTTTCAAATTGCCTGCGAGTCAAATTTTCCACATCAGCCACTCTAGGTACCGCTGCGCTTACGACAGTGCATACTTTAAGGCGCTTGAGTTTATACATTCCTTAGATAACTTTTGCATCACAAACTTTGGGGATATGCGATATTATTTTGTTTTCTTTCTGGCAAGCTACCAAAATTGTAGGTATGTCGAGCACATGAGTTGAATGCTGAGAGTAGAAAAATAAATTGAAATCAAAGCATGCTTTTAGGCTATGTAGCCTAGTATTTGCTACCTTTTCCCTGACTTGCTTCAGGCTGCAAACAATTGTCTTTCAACTTCAGTGCAATTGAATTAAATAGTTAATGGATACGAAGCTAGCTGTTTATTATTTCGTATTCACTTTGATGTCAGGTCATGGCAAGTGCGCCTGAAAATTCTCTGTGTTTATTTGCTTATAACAGTAGCTATGATAAATCTGTTATTATTTTCTTAAACCAGAGTCAATGCTTATGAAATAATTAATGTGAAAGTAGGCGGGCAGAAAAGTTGTCAGTGAACTTTATTGGTTAAAATTTAAATATGCCACGATGCTGTAACATATTTTAAGTGCGCTGTCAGCTATGAATCTCTCAAAGCACAGGCTTTAAGCATAAATTTCTTATTTTTAATTTTAGCACTCGAATACCACAAATTGTTTGTGTACTGCCTAAGATATTTATTGCATAATCTTAGGATCTCCTTAATTTTATACACATCTTTTTACCGTCATGTTGTGCCTCATTAAACTGTCATATCTACGTGTGTCATCCCAATGTACCAAACGGATCCGTTTCGAATTCGAGACGGACTTACTTCTTCGTATTTTTTATCCGAAACAGATTGCATTTTGCATCCGGAACTAATCCTTTTTTGTATGCAATTCCTCTCAAAAATACGAATCACATTTTCCACTTTTTCGGATTTGTTGCGGACGCGGAACGGACTTCATATACGTATCCGTTTCGGACTTTTCTTTTAGATAATGCGAATTCGCAACTTCAAAAAGTTCGGATAAAAGAATAAGGTGTATACTATATTCAAAATATTTGTTTTTATTTTTTTTATTTTAGTTCTTAATTCTTACACATTACATTTGAAATAAATAAAGAACTGAAAATTTATTTTAATAATTTTTTATTCATGATTTTTCTTAGGCTGTCCGATCGTGTCCATAGTGGAATGACTTCTTCGCCACTGTCGATACTAGCTCGTTTGGGTATTTTCTTTGAAAGGCACCCAAATAAAAAATTAATATATAAGATTTACATATTTAAAAGCCTTAGTTGGCATGCGTAACCCTAAACTTGTCGATGCAAAAAAAGCTGCAACATACGACAATTTGTCAAGCAAAGAACAATTTAAGCGGCTATCCTACAGTCACAAGTAACTTGTTAAGGGGTCGTCCATAAACTACGTTACCAATTAAGGGGGGGGGAGGGGTTTTGAAATGCACTACGATAAGTAACGGTAGGGGGGGGAAGGTGTTTAGATATTGTAACGTTACCAAAAATTAAAAAATCGACGAAAAACCTCTAATTAATAACACAATCATTTCAAAAATTTTTAACCTTACATGTTTATGTTTGATCGTCTAAATTTATGGTTAACTTTTGTTTCAACGATTTCTTCCACCACCTTTTCCCTCGACACAGGAACCTTTAGGTATTCCTTCACCATCTCAGCACACGTCTGAAAAATTTGGGTCTTTGCTTTTGCGACAGGCTTTGACGTTAAGGCCTGAATGTTCTTGATCAAAGGAGATACCGTATGACATGTACTGTCCTTCTCAGAAAGAAGAAACCGGTTCAAGGTCGTGTCCTACATGCGGCTTGTATTTCGTTTTTAAAACTTCTATGAATTGTCATAAGTTTATATTATATCGTTTACAATAAATCGGAATAAAACATACTATTTAAATAAATCAATTTTCAGAAAGCATTTACACAAAAACACAGAACTTGGCGCAGCTCGGGTGCAGCCGTTAAGGGTACTCTGTCAAAGACCAGGGGAATTTCTTTGCGTTAGAAATGAGGATTCACCTGAATGGGTCGACATAGAATCCGATGAAAAATTCTATTTTGAAGAATCCTCAACAAAGCTACCCGCTTCTTCTATCCCAGTGATTGAGAGCATCGAATCTTGGATCGCAGATGGAATAGCTTTTACAGATGATATTAATTATCGATTTTTTTCCAATTGTTCCTTTAATGTATCTAGTCATACTAGACACTAATACTAGTGAAAATTGTCAGAGCTAGTCAAAATATATAATCATTCGAATGAATTCATTTCATATGTCACGTTACTTTATGGGGGGAGGTGTTTTGAAAAGCACTACGAAAAGTAACGCAGGGGGAGGGGGGGAGTAAAAAAACCGGAAAATCAGTAACGTAGTTTATGGACGACCCCTAACTCATGATTATTATTTAAAAATTCTGACAAGTAGTTTGATTCAATTTGAAGGAGGGCTTGAGGAGCACGTGCCTAATGATATAAAACAGTTATTTAAAATAAAAATAAGTACACAATTCGTCGCTTGAGCAAATAAATGTCGTATGTGAAAATGTTCACTTTTAAGATTATTGAGAAAATTGAGCTATAATTCAAAATCTAGCAGAGCAATATTCTTCAGAATTTCAGGTCTTTTTGCGGACACATTTCACAATAGATTACGAAATTTTTGTGGACTTACCGCTATTTTTTTAAGAATTTATAGCCTCTTTTTCTCAATAATCTCAAAAGTGAAATTTTTTACGTACGACATTTACTTTCTCAAGCGACGAATTGTATTTCATATCCCTAATCCACTGAAAATAAAATAAACGATTTTAAAATAAGTTTAAGACTGCCTTTTATGTTAACGTTGCGACCATTTTTTCAACGGATTCGTAACGGGTTCGAAAGGGTCCCTCAAAATATAAGAAAGCAAAATGCTTACTAATGGACTCGTAACGGGCTCGAAACGGATCCGTTTCCGCATCCGTTTTTGTGCACATTGGGATGTGACTGTAAAATGTAAATAAACACTCTTCTACTTTGTCACAAAATTCCGCAAAACCTTGCCTTGAGTAGATTAAAAAAACCTTGCATTAAAACTTTGCGCGCCTGCAAACAGATTTTGTTTGATAATAAAATTGCAGGACTGGCAGAAAATAAGCACGCTGAATTTAAAATTGTTATTTCAAATTTAGAGTAGGAAACAGTTACAGCTCCTTGTTGACCTTTTCAGCACTTTTAGGATGTGCTCCATGCAGCAAAAGCTGCTCATCAAAAATTTAAGAGCCACAAATAGAAGCGTTAAGCTCAGCAAAACAATGTGAAGTTTTTAAGCTCATTCCATCCATATCATCATCAATTTGGCGTGCATTAAATTTTTTTCTTAAAATAATTTTGTGGCTATTTTTTGCTTTTGTTTTTAGCGACTGCAAAATATTTTTACCACCTTGCGAACTGCTTAAAGGGTGTATAAAACTTCAAACGCATTTGATTTTTTGTAACGTAAATGACGTATAGTGTCAATTTGACACAATGCATTACAACCAAAGATTTAAGTGTAATACCACTGAAATTCTAATTTTTTCGATTTATATTCATGTTATATTGAAATACTCATTATAAAACAATTCAAAAAATAATGTTTTAGATTTGTTTGTCACACTAGAAATTTAAAATTAAAATAACTCATAAAATGTTATAATGAAAACTTTGATTACACAGTGACGCAATATTCAACTTTTTGACTCCAAACAAAAAATCACTTATCCCAGCCGAAAGTACTCGATGAGAAGAGAAAAGTAATTTCTGGATTTTGCTATATTGGTTGCCGTTCGTTTTTTATGAGCCTCTATAGTTTTTTCGCCAAATTCGATTTTTCGTATATAAAAAACGAAAATAAAAAAAAAATTACAAAAATGTTTGTCAAGGAGTGCTCGTATGAAGTTGGTATGTACTAGAAAGTTGTTCATAATTTTATAGGCTACATTTCTTTACTTGATTGTTTGGTAAAATTTTCAATAGTTCAAGAGCTGTAGTCGATAAACGGAAACTGCAGGACTGGCAGAAAATAAGCACGCTGAATTTAAAATTGTTATTTCAAATTTAGAGTAGGAAACAGTTACAGCTTCTTGTTGACCTTTTCAGCACTTTTAGGATGTGCTCCATGCAGCAAAAGCTGCTCATCAAAAATTTAAGAGCCACAAATAGAAGCGTTAAGCTCAGCAAAACAATGTGAAGTTTTTAAGCTCATTCCATCCATATCATCATCAATTTGGCGTGCATTAAATTTTTTTCTTAAAATAATTTTGTAGCTATTTTTTGCTTTTGTTTTTAGCGACTGCAAAATATTTTTACCACCTTGCGAACTGCTTAAAGAGTGTATAAAACTTCAAACGCATTTAATTTTTTGTAACGTAAATGACGTATAGTGTCAATTTGACACAATGCATTACAACCAAAGATTTAAGTGTAATACCACTGAAATTCTAATTTTTTCGATTGATATTCATGTTATATTGAAATATTCATTATAAAACAATTAAAAAAAAAAATGTTTTAGATTTGTTTGCCACACTAGAAATTTAAAATTGAAATAACTCATAAAATGTTATAATGAAAACTTTGATTACACAGTGACGCAATATTCAACTTTTTGACTCCAAACAAAAAATCACTTATCCCAGCCGAAAGTACTCGATGAGAAGAGAAAAGTAATTTCTGGATTTTGCTATATTGGTTGCCGTTCGTTTTTTATGAGCCTCTATAGTTTTTTCGCCAAATTCGATTTTTCGTATATAAAAAACGAAAATAAAAAAAAATTGCAAAAATGTTTGTCAAGGAGTGCTCGTATGAAGTTGGTATGTACTAGAAAGTTGTTCATAATTTTATAGGCTACATTTCTTTACTTGATTGTTTGGTAAAATTTTCAATAGTTCAAGAGCTGTAGTCGAAAAACGGAAAAAATCGGTGAAAAAAGTGGTAATTTTTTCGACATTTTTGGGGTTTTGAGCATGAAGATGAAATTTTTCCGACTTAATATATTCAGCATTTTTGTTGGCCGAGTCAAGAGCTACAACTTTGCTGCAGACCGCAAATAAAAATTCACAGCATTTTTCGAGCTATAGCCATGCGAAAAATAGAAGAAAATTGCAAAAAAGTGCTCAAAATCGAATTTGGCGAAAAAACTATAGAGGCTCATAAAAAACGAACGGCAACCAATTTAGCAAAATCCAGAAATTACTTTTCTCCTCTCATCGAGTACTTTCGGCTGGGATAAAAGATTTTTTGTTTGGAATGTTTGTGTTGTGTTGTGTTATTATTCCAAACTACACTAAGTTTGGGCACATTTTTTACATAATGTAAAAAATGAATTGGTCAAACATGGGAATCGCAGTTACTAAATCGCGTTCTGTGGAAATTTCCACTTGGTTTATGCGGACAAAAATATTTACAGTTATAGTTTTTCTTTTTTCTTAGAGTTTTATTCTTAGCATAGTGTAAATTTGACACTGAATTCCGTTTGAGGGAAATATTTTGTAAAGTTTTACAATGACATCTATTGGAATTTTTTCTTTGGCAAGATATAAATTAGGCATGATTTTGACATAGAGCCAAAATACCAAGTTGATTTGAGTACAAAGAAGAAGGTTATAAGGTTTTTTTTAATAGTGTCAAATTGACACTAAAAGCGTTTGAAGCTTAACTTAGTTATAGAAAAATATACATATTTTTTGTCAGCACCAAGTCTATTTAGTATGTCCGTCTATCAGCTTGTCCGTTTGTTTGTATGTCAATGCGATTACAGCCGCAGTTTTGGAGCTATCGTAATGAAATAAAAAATATTAGTTTTTTTAAAAAACTAAATTCAATTTCCTTTACAATGACATTATTAAAACGGTAAATATGGAGTGAAATATTCATCATATATATGAAATTTGTCAAAATCTAATGAAAATCGCACCGATCTCCCATACAAAGTAACTTTCTAAAACGATAAATCTCTTTATTTATAAATTTAATGACTTCAAATTCTGCACCTAAGTTTTAACCACAAAGTTGCACTGTGAGTATGAAATTTGCAAAAATCGAATAAAAAGCTTGACTACTTCTCATTTAAAATGACTTTATAAAAACGGTAAAAACTTTAAAATTCCATTAAAATTATTACAATTGCTTTAAATTTTGCAAATCAGTTTTAATCTGAATTATGCACTGGATGTTTGGAGTTTGGTAAAATAAAATAAAATGGAAAATTCCGCCTACCTCCCATACAAAGTGACGTCATTCCAGATGGAATTTCTGAATTTTGCTGATATTTCGTACAATTCGCAATTTCAAATTAATTTTTCTCAATTTTATACTATTAAACGAGCAATATTTGTTTGTTTATAAATGAGTTCTCGAAAACAGCCCGAGTGATTTCGATGAAATTTTCAATAGAGTGGTGGCGAAAAATCGATCTAACTAGGTCTCATTTCTGAGATCTGAGGTCTCATTCGTTTAGCAGCGCACATTGGGATATTTGACTGGTTTAGGCAGCCAAATTAATTAATTCGGTAAATAGTTTCTATTCAAGTCTGTTATTTGATTTTAACCCCGTACGACAATTAGGACATATTCAACACTATTTAACATTGCAAAAACAATTGGTTTAGCAGCGAAAATGGGGGTATTTGACCGATAGAGGCTGCCAAAATTATTATATTCGTTAAATAGTTTCCATTAAAGTCTGTTATTCGGTTTTAGCCTTGTGCGGCCATTGGGACATATTCTACTCTATTCAACATTGCAAAAAAAATTGTTTAGCAGTCCACATTGGGGTATTTGGCGAATTAAGGCAGCCAAAATTATTTTATTCGGAAAATAGTTTTTATTCAAGTCTGTTATTTGATTTTAACCCTGTACGACCATTAGGACACAATTAACACTATTCAGCACTGCAAAAAATTCGTTTAGCGCACATTGGGGTATTTGCCGAAGTAAGGCAGCCATTTTATTTTATTCGGAAAATAGTTTCTATTCAAGTCTGTTATTTGATTTTAACCCTGTACGAAATATTCAACAATATTCAATATTGTAAAACAATTTTTTTATCGAATCTGGGTTTAATAAATTGACTTTGGCAGCCCAAATCGGTGATTTACCCCTATGTGCAACCCGAAAAGTGTTCACTCCCAAAGTTCGATTCCAAAAATCCAGCTATTGGAATACATGCCGTTTTTATTTTAATTTCGTACTTGTCGCGACAGTCACAAAATGTGGTCCCGACAGTCACAAATATAATAATTTATATGCAGTATTTGATTTTAGTTAGCACATAGTTTTCTATTAGAGATGGTTGCCTCATTTTTCACTAATCTCTTACTATTAAATGAGCAATATTTGTTTGTTTGTTTGTTTGTAAATGAGTTCTCGAAAACGGCCCGAGCGATTTCGATAAATTTTTCCGGGGACGAAAAATCGGTCTAACTTGGTTTTATTTCTCAAAAAATTCGTTTTCTCTGTGTTTTCACGCAAATAATTTGTATTATTTTCCATTTCATTTTGCTTTCCTTTTGCTGCGTATAAAATTTTATTTTTCCGTGAATTTTAATTTGGTAGTGCACAGTAGAGTAATTATATTTTTTGCGCCCGTTCGCAGGTTTCCAAAGGCGTCCAGCTATTTACTTTAAGACCAAAACTATGTTATTAGTAGGTTACTAGAAGCGTAAGAGAAAACAAGAGAACTCTTGACAAAAAAAAGAAGAACAAGAAGAGACTTTTTAATTCAATAGTCATCATTTATTGCAACAGTTATATTATAAAAATATTTTATTTCATAAATAAATGTATATTTTATTTTAATAGAATTTGTTAAAAAAACAGCGATAGCGTTAAAAATAACTTTTTATTATATCAAATATAACAAAATTTATAATAAATCTTATAAGATTTCATCACAAAGTAGTCAAAAAGAAAACATATTAATTTTTATTGTTGTGTATTTTATGACGTTTTGATTTTATTATTAAATTAACAAATACTCAGTTTTAATTATTTATTAATTATTTCCAATATTTTCAACTCCTTCGGAGTACAATATCAAGGACTAAAAACAATTAAAAATACTTATAATAAAACCATTTTACACTAAGACAATTGAAAAAGAACTTACAATTATAAAAACAGTTTTTTTTTAAATTCACAGCGTTAACAACATTGACATCAAATATTGGAAATAATTACAATAATAAAAAAGAAAAACAGAAATGAGATCAATAATTTTCTTGTTGGTGAAATGATAAGATTAAGATGTTAAGTTTAAATACTTTGTATTTGACATTAACTGTTAACTGACGAATTTGCTAATGTCACAAAATATGACCAACTGATTGATTAAAATAACATCAGTAGCAGACTTGCTATTTAAATATGAAAGCAAACGGGTAAATCGACTTCGACCTTAATCGAGTTTTGCCAAACAAAGACGACTTTTTCTCTAAATAGTCGGCTTTTTTGACGTCGATTATTGCTCTCTGAGAAATTTTATTTCATCACATATTATTAAATTATTTTTCGTTTAGTTATATTTTATTATAATTATTTTCATCACATATTATTAAATTATTAATTTTGTTGTTACTTTAAAAAATAATGTTTTGCGAAAGAAATAAATATTTTAGTTTATCTTATTTTTTTTTTTAAATAAACGTTGCACACTGTAACGTCCCCATTCTTGGCCAATAGAAAGATTGATCGTAGAGCTATGGAAATTGGCACGAATATCTTTCATGACAAAATGAAGAAATATTGAAAAAGTTATACGAATCCGCCCTCTGCCACACCCACTTCCCATATAAACGAAACCCATTTTTGCCTGAAATTTCATTAAGTCTTTTCTCAAAAACACGAAATTTGCTACATAAACTTCTTTTGTGATCATAAATAAATGAAAAATTTCATAGGCGAATGTCACGGCCATTAATTATATTTTAGTAACTCAGCCTTGGAAAATACTACCAACACAAGTTAACTACGTTTTTGTTTTTATTTGTAAGCTTTTTCGATTACACCAAAGAAATTTTAAAAATTGAGTTGTTTGTGCTTGTAAATAAGTCTAAATTTTGAAAAATAATCAGCTGGCATACATCAAATTTCATGCATCTCACATTTTAACTAAACAGGTCACCATAAAAAATGTGTATCTGCCGTATTAGCAAGTATCAGCAAGAATTTTTTTTTTGGATTTCGTGTAACGTGATTCAAATGATGTTTTCGTGAAAAACTTATAGTCTCAATCTTTCTCAAAATTATTTTTAAACACTTTTAAAAATTGAATTTTTAAAAATTTGTATCCAGCTTTTTGTGTTTACTTTTATGATAAGCTTAAAGCCATATGTTCAAAATGTAAAAAAACCAGCAATATTGCCAGACATAAGAAATATTAAACTTTTTTTTTAAATATAAAAAAAAATTAAATACAATGTGAATAGCAAGAAAAATTGTATTTCTAAAAAATGCAACTTTGACGGCTTGTCGTAACGAAACGGTTGCTACTATTAAAAAATTAATTTTGATTTTTTCACTTACGATATTTTCTACTTTTAGAATTTAGCCATACAAATTTTGGAAAAATTCAAACATCGATATATTAGATTTTTGACCGCTTATTTTACACTGTGCGTCTTTCTCCACTTTATTTGTCATTTTCATAAAGGTACTCGAGGGCGCCCCTGGCTTATTTGCGCCCGCCCGCAATGCGGGCTCTGCGGGCCTGCTTTTTACTCCACTACTAGTGCAGAATGAAACTAGCAACGCATGTTGGGTTATTTGACCGCTTTAGGCGGCCAAAATTACTTTATTCAGTAAAATTTTTCTGTTATATCACAGATTAATATTTTTTTTGCAGATAAACGTATGGCGGTATGCGTACTTTTAAACTGAGAAGTAAAAATGTTGTTCAGAAAATTCCTGATTGCAGTAGCTTTAAATAAATTGATTGGTTTATCGATATGCAATCCAAAGGAAAAAAATTTAAATACATGAGTTTTAGCGGGAAGCCGAGCTAAGCTCGGTCGCCCATTTACTTTAAAATTAAATTTGTAAATTTTTATATTTATTCTAATTTTCACTTGATCTTTTCTGAATTTAACTCAATCTTTTCTAATTTTAACTTTATCCTTTTTTAATTTGAATTAAAATTTTTGATATTTAAATTGAATTAAATTTTAATTAAGCTTTTCTGAATTTCAAATATAATTCTTTTGGTTCAGTGTTTGTCTGTTTTGGATGTCAAATAGAATTTTTGAGTTTTATTTGTTTTGTTCTGAATTTTTAATGAACTATCTCAAATAGAGTTTTAATTCGTCTTTTCTGAATTTCGATTGAGTTTTTTCAAATTTCATATAGAACTACTAAGTTTTAATTAAACTTTTCTATATCTAAATTTCAATTTCAATTTTTAGTTTATAAATTTAGCATTTCAATTGGAATTCTTAATTTCGATTGCCTTTTTTTAAATTTAAAATTATTTATTTCTTATATTTTACTATGCTACAAATGAAGTTTTTTGTGTTCGGATGATCTTTTCGGAATTAAATCTGTGGTTACAAGGAATAACGACTAAACTCAAAGTATCGTAAAAAACGATATTTTATTTGCATGAACTACGACCCATTTTTTGAAATATATGAACCGTTACAAGCAAAATATGTGCAGGCATAAGTGATGATCAATTTTGGGCAAAAAAAAGGATATCTGCATACTTCCAAAAATTGGCAATAAAGTAAATTCCATATCGCTTTTTTACGATATTTTGAGTTTAGTCATTATGCTTTGTGACCACAGAAATATTGATTTCTGAATTTCTTTAAATCTTCTCTGATTCTTTTGAATGATTTTTTTGAATATCTAGTACATCCCTTTCCTTTGATTGCCACCTGTACCACTTAGGACCAGAACTGGTGTATGTTTTAACCTAACCTAACCTATATCATTTTTCCAAATGTTATCTAAGATTACTTTTTATGCAGAAACGTTAAAAATTTTGTTGCGGCAAAATATATGAGTACACCATTTCACAATGTATTTCAAAACAGATCATTTGAAATTCAGAAAAATCTATAAAAAATTTAATTAAACCACTGAAAATCCATTTTTAACTCAATTAAATTTAGAAAAAAACAACTGAAATTCAGAAAAAAGTTTAAAATTTAGAAAACATCTGTTTAAATTCAAAAAAGTTTAATTAAAATACCTTCAAGAATAAAAATAAAAAGTATCCGAAATAAGCACAACTTTAAGCATGCAGTATCCAACACTTTTCTTGATACTATCATAAATCTATATTTTAGCTCAATTATAATTTATTGTTTAAATTTAAGCTTAAAACTGAGTAATTTTGTACAGTCAAATGCATTCTTTTGTTTATTATAACTTGTTAAATTTAGTCGTTGCTAAATATTTTTAAATTTAGAATAAGTAATTTAAAATTTTTCTTTTTATTTATTTGTTGGCTATAACTTGTTTTATTTTTTATTTTTAACTGCATTTAAAAGACTTTGTCTGATATGTGAACTTGATTATTAAATTAAATAAATTAAAATTCAAATTCAATTAAATTAAAATGCTGTTGTTCACAAAAAGTCAAATCAAAATTGGAATAGGGCAATTGAGTTTAAGAAAAGATCGTTAATATTATTTTAAAATATTATTTGAAATTAGTAAAATATCAATTTAATTTAAGAAATTATATCTGAAATCAGAATAGCTCAATTGAAATTCAGAAAGTAATAATTGAAAATATTAAAATTCAGATAAAATCGTATGCAAATCATTCAGACCAATCGAAATTCAGAAATTCTATTTAAAATTAAAAAACGATATATTAAACTTTATATAAAATTATTTGTAATGTAAAATGCCATTTGTATTTCAGAGTACAACCAATGAAAATTCAGAAATTTTATTTAAAATTCGGGAAACTTAAGTGGTTGTGCGAAAATACGTTTGCTATTCAGAAAAGATCAATTGAAATTCGAAAAAGGTAACTTGTTAAATAGAAAAGATCAATTGCAGTTCAAAAGAGCATTCAAAAGAAATCAAAAAATTTACAGAAGTTCAGAATTCAGAATTAATTTCAAAAAGATCATCTGTGCAAAAAATATTCCATTTGTAACAAAGTTAAAATTAAGAAAAAATATTTTGAAATATAGAATGAAATAATTTTTTTTTTCATTTTTTATATCAATCAAAGCAACAAACAGACTAAAAATACTACAGGGTCCGCCTAACAACGTTTTTTTTTTCAACTAATGCTTATTTCGTGAATGTTAGCACTTAGCTCATGTCTGATTTAACAGATAATTAGTTTTATCCTTCCGCTGAACGAATATGGTTGTGTATACCCTTGAACAACGCTGGGAAATATTGCAACATTACTTTGAAAATCATGCTAATATTGCAGAATGTGTGCGAAAATTGCGTACGGATTTTGGAAGAAAAGAAGCACCGTCAGCTCCGTATGTTCGTTATCTTGTGGAAAAAGTGAAAGAAACTGGCATTCTCATCCATAAACCAAAGCGTGAAAAGCCAAAAGCAGTGCGTACACCCGAGAATATTGCTGCTGTTTCAGAAAGTGTGCGTGAAGCGCCATCAACATCAATTCACCGTCGTTCTCAACAATTGAACATTTTGGAGACATCATTGAGACGAATTTTGCATAAAGACCTTGGTATGACGCCATACAAAGTCCAATTGGTTCAGGAGCTGAAGCCAACTGACCATCCAATGCGTTTTCGCTTCGCTAAGTGGGCCTGCGATCGGCATCGAGAAGATGCCGATTTTGCCAAAAAAATCATCTTTTCAGATGAAGCTCATTTTGATCTTGGCGGGTATGTAAACAAGCAAAATTGTCGCATTTGGGGCACAGAAAATCCACACGCATACATTGAAAAGACGCTGCACCCAAAACGAGTCACTGTTTGGTGCGGATTTTGGTCCAGAGGCATAATTGGGCCATTTTTCTTCGAAAATGGGCAAGGAGTGGCCGTTACAGTCAATGGCGATCGTTATCGGGCCATGTTGAACGAATTTTTGTTCACAAAAATTGAAGAGGAGGATATTGGCAGCATTTGGTTTCAACAGGACGGCGCTACGTGCCACACAGCCGAAGCTACACTCGATGTTTTGCGCCCTGTTTTTGAAGATCGCATTATCAGCCGCAGAGCTGATGTCGTTTGGCCACCTCGGGGCTGCGATTTGACACCGTTGGACTATTATTTGTGGGATGCCCTCAGAGATAAGTGTTACGCCGACAAGCCAGAGACAATTGACGCTTTAAAGGACAATATTCGTGAAGCCATTGGTGAAATACAGCTGCACACAATCGATAATGTGCTTAAAAATTGAACCGATCGTGTAGGCTACTGCATGTCCAGCCGAGGCAGCCATTTGAATGAAATTATTTTTCATTAATAACCGGAAGGATTGTACTTTCAAATAACAAAGAAATTTAAGAAAATATTCAGTAGTTTTTTTTTTATAGAATTTTCAAAAAAAAAAGTTATTTGGCGGACCCTGTACATGTGTCCTTTTTGCTAATTATATCGATATTGTGTCAGGCAAAAAAAAAATACTCAAAAACCTTCCTTTTCCATTTGTTCTATTTTGCATTGGAATTTTTTGGTGTTGTGTCAAACTGACACACAAGCGACTCTTTCGTAACTTTTTATTAACGACGGATGCATGTCAACGCACTTGAGTTGTCTAGAAAAGCAGCAAGTGCGTATTCTTTGTAGTGGAGAGCTTTTCCTATGAGCACTACTAGGGAGTGTAGTGCCGTTTCAATCGATTTCTCTTTCGTGTATGCGTGTTAGTTGGTTGCTAACTGGATTGCATCATTTCTTAGGTGCACGTCAATCAGTTTCTCGATTGTTTTGAGTACAAAGGAGGTTAGATTTATTGGTCTGTAATCCTTCGAATACAAGTGTCTGCTTTTACCTGCTTTCAGTAAAAATACAGCCCCCGTTGTCCTCCACGCCACATGTACATAATCTGACCTGATACATCTGTTATATATTTTCTCAAGCCATAGGACGACGACTCTTTGTTTCGGCCGTTTGCAACATGACAGGAATTATACCGTCTGGTCCCAGAAACTTGCAAGCCGAGAACGAGTTTATAGCCCATAGGATTTTGTCAGGCGTTAAGACCTGTGGAACCTATAGCTGGTTTGTCCTGTGTCTTAGTTTTTGGGGCTTCAGTAAAGCCGGGAAAATGTGTCTTTAACAGCACTCCAAGAGATTCCTGATTGCTCTATGTCCACTCACGATTGTCTTTACGTAGCTGGCTCTGAAAGAGAGCTGCTTTAATAGTAGCTTTTTGAGTCTTGCTGTGTCCGTAGTTTATTTTATGCTTGAGCACAAGTTCTTCCAAGAGTGACTTTTTTACTCTGTGCAAAAGTTACAACATGCATTTGTATTCAATTATACAAGAGACGAGAATGCTTTTATCATAATATTAATCCTGAAATATGTATAACCCAATTTTCCTCTACATATTTTTTGGCGCAAGTGATAACTTGTTTTGTGTTTCAACTTAATTGTTTGTATAAACATATTTATTTAATATTCTGATATTGACTGACGTCATATGTTCCACTTCTTCCAAGCTCATTCATCCAGTTTTTCTCCACTTTAATGTATTATCTATTTTTAAGTTGTTTGTTTTATTTCTCCAAGGTGATTTCTTGTTTTTTGTAGAAAATATTTATCTGTCTTAATATCAGTTGTTTGTTCATTTATTCTGTTTTGCTTATATTTTCCTATGAATGCTTTTACAACTTGTTAATTCTATTTTTTTTAACCAATTAATTGCTTATGCCAAGAATTAGTTTTAAAATATTGTACTCCCTTTGTTTCGCTTAGATACATTTGTATATACAATATATCTGTATTTTTTCTACGTACTATAACAGAAAATTGTTTATTTGTTACAACTTTATTTGGACAAAAATGTTAAATATATGGTATTTATGTGAAGGTCAGTATAATAAATATAGATCAGATTTATAGATAATTGTTTCGATGTGTCTGAATTGGTTAACTGAGCGAACTCCTGTAGCTACGAAGCCGAAGATTTTTTCTTTCATTGCCATCTAATAAATGAAATGATTTGAAAATAGTATTGAAATGCAGATAGAAGAGATTAGTTCGAGATTTTGGAAGCATGTCTGCATAAGTGACATTTCAGCATTATGAACTCAGTATTTTAATATATGTTTTTGATAGATTAGATAACTGGGATAAGCTGAAACCAAGGTGATAAGTGATGTTTATTGATAGCAAAAAGCTCACCCAAGGTCCACTTTGCAATTCGTCGCTTCAGAAAATAAATGTCGTATGTGAAAACTTTCACTTTTCAGATTATTGACAAAAAGTGGCTATAATTCAAAATATAACAAAGCAATATTCTTCAGAATTTCATTCCTATTTGCAGACACATTTCACAATAGATTACAAAATTTTGTGGTTGTACCGCTATTTTTTAGAATTTATAGCTCCTTTTTCTCAATAATCGCAAAAGTGAAAAATTTCACATACGACATTAATTTTCTCAAGTGACAAATTTCCAAATACTTTGGTAAAAACTTAGAGTATTGTCTTAAATTTTGATAAGCAAAACAATACTGCAACACAAAAAATCATTTACCAACCACTCTATTTAAAGTTCCAGCTGCTTTGACTTTAACTCATAAGCCGTAAAGTTTTTTTATTTGGAAAGCATGTCTGCATAAGTGACATTTCAGCATTATGAACTGTTATGAAGCGGATTAGTTGTGGGTGGTAGAGCTGGGTGCATGCTTGTATAACCTGGACTAAGCTCGTCGAAAAGGCGTGGTTCTTGCTCTCCACAACTTAAGAAAACCCATTAAACATAAAGAATCATGCACAAAAAAAAATCATACCACTAACTTGATTAGTATTATTATTATACAAAAAAAATATTAGTATATAGATAGAAAAAAAAATCAAAATTGTGAATAACAATGCGAAGAAAAAAAAAACTCAAAGAAAGCAAAACCAAAATTAAAGGGGTTGAAAAGCTGAAGATGTTATTCGCTTTTCTATCCTCCCTACCCAACCATAAAATTCCGGATCAAACTCTGATCACCAATCCCAACCAATTCATTCTAATGGCCTAAATCAATTCACAACATTATATTTTAAATTCAATGTTTATTCATTGTTAACTAAGAAAAAAAAATGTTCAATACTTAAACACTAATACATATTCAATTCTCACTAGCATGATGCAGCGGATACAAAATGAAAATGAAACAGCACTGACTGAGAGCTTAAGGCTAACTTCTCATTAGGTAGTCAATGAACTATGCCATTGCTGTGATCGAAATGAAAAAATGGAACAAGTCAATATATGGTAGCAAAAGAAATAACTAAAGGCTATACAGGTGCATTACATATGTATATACAATACATATGTAAGCACCATAATGCATTTTACACTATACTTAAAGCATTAAATTGTTTTTTTTTTTTTTCTTTTTGGTTACTTATAAATATAGAATTTAAAATTTATAATAATTATCAGATATTTTTGCTCTTCAAATTAAATTCAGATTAAATTCATTAAATTTATGCAATATTAGGAGTCTTAGATAATTAGTAAGATAGTTTCTTAGACCACTTTTTTTTGTGTTTACTTAATTTATATTAAATATAAATAACCTTGAAAAGTACAACAATAATTAAATTAAAAAAAAAGAACAAGATCACTTACAGTTGGTAATAAGGTGCTCCCACGACGCTAGCGCTAACGTTTTGGTGACTTGCATTGATGTCGTTGCACAAAGGAATGTTAATTTTAGCGTTAAATTATATTTTAACATGTAAGACACCCTTCTTTTTTCTTATTTTTTTTTTGTTAATTATTTATATAAATTCACTATTCTTCAGACGTCCAATAAAGACTTTAAATCAATTTTTTTTTAACTTACTAATACTCCTTTCGCACTATTTTAATTTTTTTTTTTTTTAAATCGCGTTATAGAAATAAATCACTTTTAGGTGAATAAAATTAGATTAAGATAATAACTTTTTCCAAATATCGTTATAGTTTAGAGCATAATGATATTGTTGCGTTTAAGAACTAAATCAAAACTACATTTAAGACAGCGCGAGAAATTAACAATTGCCTAAATATTTACTGCAAGCCAACTGCGTAAACCGGTTTTCAGTTGAGAGAAAAGGTGGTGGAGCTTGATCTCTGCTTCACGCAGCGTTTTTGCGACGTGGCCGTTGTAGCGCCCGCTCCAACTGTGATCGTGTCCAACTTGTCTCTACGTCTCTTGCCTAGTGCTCCAATAGTGACTATTTTTGGGATGTTGCAGAACCCAAAATGCGAAGCACTTTCTGAGGGGAGAAATGCGTTTATCTTAACTGACTGAGACGAGGAATGTAATTTCTTAAGGCGATTTCTAGGCGTCCTATCAATATTTTTATTTAAATATTTTAATGATTATATAGATTTGCAGCAGTAGCTAAGCTTACCATGTGGCAATTAAAGAAATGTTTGATATTTTGATCCATACACGATTTCATAGACTATTTTTGAATATAAGCCAAAATAAACTTTATTCTATTTTATTTAAATAACTCTTGATATATTTTTATATTAAAATTATACACTTGTTCATCAGATTTTAAAAGATTTTTCCGAAGTAGTGTGTACTTGTATGCAGCTTAAATTTGAAAGAAGGCGGAAATAGAATGCCTTCAAGCTAATCCAATTATGTTTTAAGCGTTTTTCGTAAATTTTTCTTCGCTCAATTTACTGTATTATAACCAAAATCGGCTTCACTGCATTAAAAGTAAAAGATTTTTTTATGACCATTCTTAACAGTGACGGACTTTTGTGTCTGTTTTTAAATTAAATTATATTTCGAATCTTAATACAGAATTTTTCAGAAGTTTTATTTTTTTTTTTTATATATACCCGAAAGTTAAAGTAACGCGCTATCACAAAACAGTTAATTTGAAACAAATATTGCACCAAATCCCTAAAACTATTTTTTTCAAAGAAACTGGAAAATCGACTACTTCTACAAAATAATTTTTTTTTCTAACAGGGTTGCATATCTTTGGCGTGAAAGGTTCCTAAGTGCTTTCCATTCAAGTCTTTTAAAATATAATACGAAGATCCACATTGGTCATCAACAATCGCCTTAAGAAATGTTCTAGCTAGCTTGGCATTAAAGTTTTTGCCCATGTTGCTTTGAGAGAAATTCCTTCTCATAACTACCTGTCCTTTTTTGTAACTAATTGCACGAGATCTTAGGTTATACCGACTTTCAGTAGTTTTAAAACACTTTTGCAAATTATTTCTAACAACGTCACGAACATTTGAAATTTTGTCATTACGTAATTGCTGATTCTCAACAACCCCTTCTTCGATCATATTTATGTTCCTTAAAAGTGCATAATTGTCGCCATGTGTGACCATGTGTTGACCAAAAACTACGTAATATGGACTGTGGCCAATTGTTTGGTGAACTGAGTTACGAAGAGCAGAGTTAATGCTGCTCAGATGGCAATCCCAATCTCGCTGGTCTTTTTGAATGTACGCTCTTAAAGCAGCATTGATGGACCGATTCACTCTTTCAGAAGAATTACTCTGGGGTGAATATATTGCCGTGCACGTATGTTTGATGCCGCAATTTGACAAAAAGGTTTCAAAATCTTTGGATTTGAACTGACTTCCGTTGTCACTTACAATGAATTCAGGCACCCCAAAAACATCGAATACGTGCTCTTTTAAAAAATTAACAATGTGGCAGGTAGTAAACTTTTTAAGTGGACATAAAAGACTAAACTTTGACATATGATCAAGGACGATCAATATCCCTATGTTACCATTTTTAGACCTCGGAAAAGGTCCGATTAAATCAATATACAACTTTTGGAAGATTCTGTCAACAGGAGTAAATTTACCCATCGGAGGTCGTAAAACTTTTGTGGGGTGTTTTGTCGATTTGCACACATCGCAATTCAGCACGTAGCTTTGCACGAATCTAAATAAACCGGGCCAGTAAAAATAACGCCGTATCCTGTCCACGGTCTTTGCCACACCACCATGAGCACTAGTTGGTACATCATGAGCCCTATACACAACATTAACTCGAAGTGACTCCGGTACAAAAAGTTTCCATGCAGAATCTTCCTGTTCAGGATTTCCTTTATAAAACTCTTTTCTATGATAAATGAATTTATCAACAACCTTAAAGTCAGGATAGCAACTATTATTAGCTATTATTTTTTCTCTAAGTTCACTATAGTCTTTGTCATTGAATGCAGTCGAGGATAAGTCTATATCTGGGGTGTATTTAATTTCAAGACTGCCTATTTCAACAACACTTTCTGTGTGCAGACGTGAAAGAGCATCTGGAACTACATTGGCACTGCCTTTGCGATGCTCAATGGAAAAGTCAAAGGACTGCAATTTTAAAGCCCAGCGCGCTAATCGACCACTTAAATCATTTTGTTTCATAAGCCACCGCAGGCTGGCATGGTCGGTAATAACAGTAAAAACCTGTCCCTCTATATAAGCTCGAAATTTCTTAATAGCGAGCACTGCCGCCAAGCATTCTTGCTCTGTTACCGAGTAATTGCGCTGTGCTCGATTCAATTTTTGAGACATATAGGCTATGGGAATTTCCCCCCCATCCTCATTTCTTTGAGAGAGTACAGCACCAACACCAGTTTGACTTGCATCGCATTGTAAAATAAATGGTTTTTGAAAATTAGGATTACCTAAAACCGGCGCTGACGTAAGTTTCTGCTTTATTAAATCAAAAGTCTCTTGCGCCTCTGAAGACCATTCAAAAACTTTAGCTTTCTTTAACAAATCAGTTAAAGGATTGCTGACATCAGCAAAGTTCGCTATAAATCTTCTATACCAGCCTGCCATACCTAAAAATCTCCGCAACTGGCGAACTGATTTTGGTGCTGGATAAGAAGTAATGGCTGATATCTTTTCTGGGTCAGTTTTTAAAGTTCCACGCCCGACAATATAGCCCAGATAACGAACTTCTTTTAGACAAAATTTACTCTTGGCTATATTTATAGTAAGCCCGGCTTTCTTTATATGGCATGCCACTTCCTGGAGTAAATCAATATGCGCTTGAAAACTTTCGGATAAGAGCAATAGATCGTCAAGGTAAACGAATACCTGTTCCTTTAGATAGTAGGGAATTACTTTATCCATTAACCTGCACATTGATTGGGGAGCATTGCACAGACCGAATGGCATCACAGTGTACTGATAAAGGGGTCTGTTGGGTACAGTGAAGGCGGTTTTTTCACGTGAACTCATCTCCAAAGGGATTTGCCAGAATGCATCTTTTAAATCAAGACTGGAGATGAATTCCGCTTTAGGTAGTCTGCTCAAGATCCCCTCAATGTGAGGCAATGGATAAGCATCTTTTAATGTCACACTGTTTACTTTCCTACTGTCTAAGCATAGACGAACTTTACCTGGTTTTCGCACCAAGACGACAGGCGAAGACCAAGCACTATTTGACTCTTCGATTACTCCCATTGACAACATCCGGTCGATTTCATCACACATAAGTTTTTCCACTGCTGGTGAAATGGGAAAGTGGCGTTGTTTGATCGGTTTCGCATCGCACACTTCAATTACATGCTCAATCAATTTCGTCTTGCCTAAACCCATTTCTTCAAAACTTGGGTAACAAGCAATAGCTGCTTTTAATTTTCTTCTTTCAATATCAGTTAATTCATGACAATTAAGGTCTACTTCAACCTTATCAATTTCACCAACAATATTAGTTGCTATCTCAAAAGCCTTCCAGAAGTCAACACCAAGATATAGATCCTGTGTTAATGAAGGAATTATGAAAAACTCAATAAGTTTCGTATCGCCCTTGAATTTGATTTCAAGAGCAACAACACCAGCAATATTCTGAACAGCACCATCGGCGGTGTGAACAGTTGAATTTAGTTTTTTTATTTTAATGTTTTTAAAAAAAATATCTTTTGCTAGTCTTGCCCCAATGCACGATATAGAGGCGCCTGAATCTAGCAAGCCTAGCATTTCTTGTCCCAGTATTACAACGGATGCATAAGGTCTTAAATCATTATGCTTTTGAAAAATTGTCGAAATTAAATTGCGTTTATTTTGTTTGACTTTGGCCCAGAACTCTCTTGATCTTTTTACTGATCTTGAAGGTTGAAAAATTCGAGATCAAGCCATTTGGTAGCTTATCAGGCGTTCATGGAAAGGTATAATTGGATATAATTTGGGCAAGATTGGTTTTGGAGTAGAATAGTTTGTTAGAAGTTTTATTGGTTTGTTCGGTCTATCTCCGATAGTTGATTTTTTCTGGGATGACTGTTGGTGCTGTAGCCATCCCTGCGACAGTTTCCCGTACTATTGCAGTTAGGACAGTTTGGCAAAAAATATGCTACCAGACCACAACCATAACAGAAAACTCTGCGAGGCTTAATACAAATCTTATAGTTATGTCCAGTTTCCTCGCAGTTCCAGCACTTATTTTCTGAATTTGTTGATGAACAACTAAAGTTTAAAGCAGAAATACCGTTACCTAATGATGTTTGGTCAGGTTCAACTTCGGAAATGTGGCGACGCGATGGGAGATATGGTTTTTGTGACTGAAATTTGTTATGAATTTCAGCAAAAAAGTTTTCGCGGCGTCGACAGGCTCTACGTAAATCAGAAATTGTATCTAATTTCAAATGCAACATTTCGTGGCGAACTTCTGGGTGTAAATTACGAACTATCATCGCAACCATTTCCTGCTCATTTAACTGTGTTCGCAGTCCATCTGCTATAGCTAGAATGCTGTCAAGATAACTCTCGAAAGATTCACCATTTCTTTGTTTTCTGTTTCGAATGGATTCTTTTATATCGAAATCCGTTCGAAAATCTTTAAAGTTTCGACACAACTCCTCACATATATCATGCCAATCTAAAACGTCAACAGAATGGTGATATCTCCAAAACCAGCTCTTTGCCTTGCCTTCAAATAACATGTGAGCGTTTTGGCACAAGAAATTTAGATTTCCTCGTAAAGATGTCATTGTGAGTGCATTAACTCGGTATATGAATTCATCCACTGAAATGCTATTCATTGAGCCATCAAAAGTTAGTCGCCAATCTAATATAATTTTAGAGACAGTGGCAGGTGAGAGAACTGAATCAGAACGAGTATTTGAACCTTGGGTAGCATTAGGATAAATGTTTTCAGGTAAATCGTTTAATGAATTGTGGTTTGAGCTACGGATATAATCCTGATTTACCCTGTCACTCTGTATTGGTGCATTACGATTTGCACGACTTCTTCCACCTTCATTATTACTGCCTGCATTATTTATATTTAAATTCTGAAAATAATTTTGTAGAGATTGAGTTACTAGACTCCCAACGACATTTTGAATTTCTCTAACGGTTAGTTGATGCTGCTGCCGAATAGAACTGTCAATCATAATTTGAATTTGGTCTTGATCAACTGTTTCAAAATCGCGATCTTGGAAATTTTGACGTGGTGTACCTTGATTAGTTCTTGGACGCCCACGATTCTTGGTCTTGCCTGCAAGTGGTCTATTAGAGTAAGCTTCTGTTGTCGGCAAGTTTAAATTTGTAGTTCTTGATCTTGTTGCATGACCATGCGCATTGTCACTTAAGTTTTTCGGTATTGCTCCTCGGGTATTTAAGGAATCCAGGACAATATGCTGATTCCGCTCTTCAATATTTTTGAGGGCATTAATGTCGCAATAACTTCTACACAACGGACAAGACTCATGCTTAACTAACCAGGTAGATATGCATTCAAGATGAAATGCATGTTGACACGGAGTCACCGAAAAATTTTCAGCATCCTTGTCCTCATTACATATTGTGCAGATAGCATGAGGAACTGATAAATTTATATTCTCATTACTATGGTGTACGGCCATTTTGAAAAAAAAACTAAATAGTAGAGATATTTTCTTATGATTTTTTTTTCTGTTAAGAATTTCAAAACAATTTAAACTTTATAAAAAAAATTTCAACTAATAAAACTCTTCCAGCACCCGTTGCTGGAAAAAAAATATTTTACTTGTTTAACAGATTTGAATTTGTAATGTTGTGAATGAATTCAGATTTTGCCATTAAAAAAATTTTTGGTTTTGCTAAAAAAAAAATAATACTAAACCTAAAAGCTAGTAGTGTTCCACAATTTCCAGGTGTAAAGAGCACACTAAACTCATTTAAATTCCATAGAAATTATAGAATACTTAGTTTGGTTCTGCAAAAAAAACAATCGGTAAGCAAATCTATAAATAAATGTTTAAGCTATTTCCAAATCGAATACGCAGACAACAAAACCATTAAGTTTTTCTTAAAATGTGCGCAAAACAAATTCTCATTAACTGGTTACACAAACAATTTGATTATTTGAAGCAATTCCAAAATTAACTATAGAAAATGTAACACTATCACATTAAAAAGGCAATAAATCCAAATAAACTATAATTGAGTCACAACCAAGTTGTGCCCCACGTTGGGCGCCATTTATGTTATGAAGCGGATTAGTTGTGGGTGGTAGAGCTGGGTGCATGCTTGTATAACCTGGACTAAGCTCGTCGAAAAGGCGTGGTTCTTGCTCTCCACAACTTAAGAAAACCCATTAAACATAAAGAATCATGCACAAAAAAAAATCATACCACTAACTTGATTAGTATTATTATTATACAAAAAAAATATTAGTATATAGATAGAAAAAAAAATCAAAATTGTGAATAACAATGCGAAGAAAAAAAAACTCAAAGAAAGCAAAACCAAAATTAAAGGGGTTGAAAAGCTGAAGATGTTATTCGCTTTTCTATCCTCCCTACCCAACCATAAAATTCCGGATCAAACTCTGATCACCAATCCCAACCAATTCATTCTAATGGCCTAAATCAATTCACAACATTATATTTTAAATTCAATGTTTATTCATTGTTAACTAAGAAAAAAAAATGTTCAATACTTAAACACTAATACATATTCAATTCTCACTAGCATGATGCAGCGGATACAAAATGAAAATGAAACAGCACTGACTGAGAGCTTAAGGCTAACTTCTCATTAGGTAGTCAATGAACTATGCCATTGCTGTGATCGAAATGAAAAAATGGAACAAGTCAATATATGGTAGCAAAAGAAATAACTAAAGGCTATACAGGTGCATTACATATGTATATACAATACATATGTAAGCACCATAATGCATTTTACACTATACTTAAAGCATTAAATTGTTTTTTTTTTTTCTTTTTGGTTACTTATAAATATAGAATTTAAAATTTATAATAATTATCAGATATTTTTGCTCTTCAAATTAAATTCAGATTAAATTCATTAAATTTATGCAATATTAGGAGTCTTAGATAATTAGTAAGATAGTTTCTTAGACCACTTTTTTTTGTGTTTACTTAATTTATATTAAATATAAATAACCTTGAAAAGTACAACAATAATTAAATTAAAAAAAAAGAACAAGATCACTTACAGTTGGTAATAAGGTGCTCCCACGACGCTAGCGCTAACGTTTTGGTGACTTGCATTGATGTCGTTGCACAAAGGAATGTTAATTTTAGCGTTAAATTATATTTTAACATGTAAGACACCCTTCTTTTTTCTTATTTTTTTTTTGTTAATTATTTATATAAATTCACTATTCTTCAGACGTCCAATAAAGACTTTAAATCAATTTTTTTTTAACTTACTAATACTCCTTTCGCACTATTTTAATTTTTTTTTTTTTTAAATCGCGTTATAGAAATAAATCACTTTTAGGTGAATAAAATTAGATTAAGATAATAACTTTTTCCAAATATCGTTATAGTTTAGAGCATAATGATATTGTTGCGTTTAAGAACTAAATCAAAACTACATTTAAGACAGCGCGAGAAATTAACAATTGCCTAAATATTTACTGCAAGCCAACTGCGTAAACCGGTTTTCAGTTGAGAGAAAAGGTGGTGGAGCTTGATCTCTGCTTCACGCAGCGTTTTTGCGACGTGGCCGTTGTAGCGCCCGCTCCAACTGTGATCGTGTCCAACTTGTCTCTACGTCTCTTGCCTAGTGCTCCAATAGTGACTATTTTTGGGATGTTGCAGAACCCAAAATGCGAAGCACTTTCTGAGGGGAGAAATGCGTTTATCTTAACTGACTGAGACGAGGAATGTAATTTCTTAAGGCGATTTCTAGGCGTCCTATCAATATTTTTATTTAAATATTTTAATGATTATATAGATTTGCAGCAGTAGCTAAGCTTACCATGTGGCAATTAAAGAAATGTTTGATATTTTGATCCATACACGATTTCATAGACTATTTTTGAATATAAGCCAAAATAAACTTTATTCTATTTTATTTAAATAACTCTTGATATATTTTTATATTAAAATTATACACTTGTTCATCAGATTTTAAAAGATTTTTCCGAAGTAGTGTGTACTTGTATGCAGCTTAAATTTGAAAGAAGGCGGAAATAGAATGCCTTCAAGCTAATCCAATTATGTTTTAAGCGTTTTTCGTAAATTTTTCTTCGCTCAATTTACTGTATTATAACCAAAATCGGCTTCACTGCATTAAAAGTAAAAGATTTTTTTATGACCATTCTTAACAGTGACGGACTTTTGTGTCTGTTTTTAAATTAAATTATATTTCGAATCTTAATACAGAATTTTTCAGAAGTTTTATTTTTTTTTTTATATATACCCGAAAGTTAAAGTAACGCGCTATCACAGAACTCAGTATTTTAATATATGTTTTTGATAACTTGGATATGCTGAAACCAAGGTGATAAGTGATGTTTATTGATAGCAAAAAGCTCACCCAAGGGCCTCTTTGCAATTCGTCGCTTCAGAAAATAAATGTCGTATGTGAAAACTTTCACTTTTGAGATTATTGACAAAAAGTGGCTATAATTCAAAATCTAGCAGAGCAATATTCTGCAGAATTTCATTCTTATTTGGAGACACATTTCACAAAAGATTACAAAATTTTGTGGTTGTACCGCTATTTTTTAGAATTTATAGCTCCTTTTTCTCAATAATCGCAAAAGTGAAAATTTTCACATACGACATTAATATTCTCAAGTGACAAATTTTCAAATACTTTGGTCAAAACTTAGAGTATGTCTTAAATTTTGATAAGCAAAACAATACTGCAACACAAAAAATCATTTACCAACCACTCTTTTTAAAGTTCCAGCTGCTTTGACTTTAACTCATAAGCCGTAAAGTTTTTTTATTTGCATCAAAATCGCTTGAAGTAATGATAACTTTCATTGCAATTATATAAATATAATTTCCTTGAACCTTATTACTCGTATTGCAAAAAAAAACTTAATTTCAATCTCGCGAATCTCCAAAATTAGCGTCTTTGCACATCGTTTCGCGGCTAATTCATACTAACTTAGTTACAGCATTTTTGTTTTAGTCCCACTTTCGACTCACTTTTAGCTTAACAACATTGCACTATTCAACCATAACTTGAAGTTTTAATCTATTTTGCATCTGTTGAATGTACTAGTAAAAGTAACATTTTTTGCTACCTGGTCTGAGCGTAGCCGTTTATATTTATGTTTTATGTTTATTTTTTCCTTGTATATTTTTAGTTTTTTTTTTATTGTTTTTAATTGTTTCTTTTGTTTTTTCTTTTTGTGTAGTGCTGCCAAGCCATATAATTTTCGTTTTTAATGTTTGTAATTATTTGTTATAGCATTTGCCGACTAAAAACAACAATAACAGCGAAGATAAAAACAAATTATTTTTCCTTCAATCGAATTTAAAAATCGTGTAACTTGTTTTTCATCCAACCAACATGTGTTTATTTATTGCCACGGAGATGTGTGATGTTGGCATATTATTGTTTATGCTTCATTTCAGTGTTTTGATTGTTGTTTTGTATCAAATTTTGAGTGTGTTTTCACTTAATGTGGATATCTTGTTGTTATTTGAATATTCACAAGTTGCCGCCACACAATACCATGGGACAATACCCTACTGTTCCAACTTAATTGATTTTACTCGTCGTTTTTAAAAACTTTGTGATTAATCTCTCAATTTGGTCGAAGCTTTTAATTTCCTTTCCTATTCTTCACGTTTTGTATTGAAAAATTAGATTTTTTGTTAACATTAAATTAAATCATTTTCCAATAAATATGAAAATTTAATATGAGTTATCGATTTTTTTAAATAACTATTTCGTTTTTGAATTATTTTGCAATCTATTTAGTGTTTCGATTGATTTTTCTATTTTCTAAAAATTTTTGTTTTTAAAAGGCAATTTTTTGAATGAATGGGAATGGGTTTTCCAATGTTTTTTTTTCTAAAAAAAGCAACAACTTTGCACAAAGTCTTATACAAAATGATATCAATTAGTCAAGTCATATGTAAAAAAAAATTTTAATTTTTTAGTCATTTTTTGTTACTTTTTAAAAAATACAAAATCAAAATATTCTAAAAAAACTTACGCTTTCTTTGGCAGTTTTGTCTGCGAATTTTATTGTAAATTTTATCTTTTTTTTATAATAACTTGAAGAAATCATAAATTAATTTTGAAATAAATTTTAACTCTTATTTTTATTTATACTAGTGTTTACTTGTAAGCAGTGTGGCCACAAACTTAAAAAAATAAAGCTAAACTGACAAAAAAAAAAGTTAAAACAAGCTTAGTGGTTTAAAAAAACAAGCTAAAAAACAACCAAATCTTTTTTATCATACCATTTTAGGGCTTTTATTTAATTTTTAACACAATATTTATTTTTAATATACTACCAGAAGAAATTTCGACGCACACCATCTAATTCGAAGCGTTTTTGAAGAGTAATTCCGCAAAAATTTTTACCAAACATTTCGTCATATCTTCGACATTTACAGTACAATCTTAATTTATGGGTTATCGATGTTTTTGTCTTGAGAAGACTATCCAGAGGTCATTGACCTCAAGTACCCAGTTCTAGTACTTATCCACTAAATCTGAGTTCTTACCATCCAAATAAACCACTAATGTCAGGAAATTAATGCTCTCCAAAAATAATTGCCTTTTCCTTATTAAGTATTTCGATTATTTCAGTAGAACTATTCAAAAAAATGTTTTCAATTTATTTTGCCAAACGTAGTCGAACCTTTTCAAATTTTTCGTTTTAGCTTCGGTATTTAGAGTTTGATCTTAAAGTATGATGCATCTATCGATGTTTGTATCTTGAGGACACCAATTTATTGCTTTAAAGGTCATTGACATCAAGTACCCCATTCTAGTACTCAGCTAACAGATCTAAACTTTTAAAACATGAGTTTTTTAAAAAAAGTAAATCAAATAAAAAGTTTTGAAACCGTTCTTCAATTTTTAATTTTTACTGATACCCCTGAAGTATATTCTACAAAGTCCCCATACAAAATTTTTACCAGGGACGTCTTACTTAAATGACTTATTTTTTTTAAAATAGACTATGTCCTCTTTTTACTTAGTACTTACTTAGTTGGCGCTACAACCGTATGTCGGTCTTGGCCTCATCTAAGAATTTGCGCCAGCCATTTCTGTCTTTCGCTTGCTGGCGCCAGTTGGAAATTTCAAGCTTTGTCAGGTTGTCCTCTACTTGGTCTTTCCAACGAAGATGCGGTCGTCCTCCTCTGCGTTGACCGCCGCTGGGTACCGAATCGAATGTTTTCTTCACTGGAGCATCGTCTTTCATGCGCTGAACATGACCAAGCCAGCGAAGCCGCTCGATTTTAATGCGCTTGACTATGTCGATGTCAGCGTACAGCTCATACAGTTCATCATTCCACCGTATTCGGTACTCGCCATTGACGCAGATTGGTCCGTAGATCTTACGAAGAATCTTTCGAGGACGGGCATGATGAGCGATTTATAGAGCGTGATTTTCGTTCGTCGAGAGAGGGCTCTGCTTCTCAATTGCCTACTGAGCCCAAAGTAATACCTGTTGGCAAGAGTTATTCTTCGTTTGATCTCAATGCTGATGTCGTTGGTTGAAATAATGCTGGATCCCAGATAAACGAAGTTCTTCACAACCTCGAAGGGGGTATTGTCAACTGTAACGTGGGTTCCAAGACGCTGGTACTGTTTGTTTGTGTACACTAAGTATTTCGTCTTATCTGCATTCACTGCCAGACCCATTCGGCTTGACTCTCTTTCTAATTTGGAAAATGCTGCACTGACTTCGCGCGTATTATGGCCAATGATATCTATGTCATCAGCATACGCTGATACGCAGCATAACACTCTTGTAGAATATTGTGCCACTACGTCTCAGATCAGCAGCTCGGATGATCTTTTCCATCATTAGGTTGAAAAAGTCGCACGATAAGGAATCACCTTGTCTGAAACCTCGTTTGGTAATAAATGGTGGGGAGAGGTCCTTCCCGATTTTAACTGCGCTGCTGGTGTTGCTCAGTGTCATCCTGCAAAGTCGTATTAGTTTTGCAGGAATACCAAATTCAGACATGGTGGAGTACAGGTGCTACCTTATTGGGCTGTCGAAGGCGGCTTTGTAGTCGACAAAAAGATGGTGGGTGTCGACTTGTTTTTCTTGAGTCTTCTCCAAGATTTGTCGTAGCGTGAAAATCTGGTCGATGGTGGACTTTCCAGGTCTGAAACCACACTGATAAGGTCCGATCAGTTCGTTTACAATGGGCTTCAATCTTTCACATAAAACGCTCGACAGGACCTTATATGCGATATTAAGAAGGCTTATCCCACGGTAATTGGCACAGATTGTGGGATCGCCCTTCTTGCGGATTGGGCAGAGCACACTGAGATTCCAATCGTTCGGAATGCATTCTTCCGACCATATTCTGCATAGAAGCTCATGAATGTCCTTTTTTTAGTAATAATAAAAATAATTTAGTAATAATAGGAAAGTTACAATAATTTTTTATTTTAAAATACTTGCCAAACTTATACCTAATATGCTAAACTTAATACTTTATGTGCTAAAAATAATATTTTATATTGCAGAAACTCAAAGCAAAACTGATTTCGTTGCAAAGTAGGTGCACTGATGAAAATATCCATCAAAACAAATTGTTATAAAATAAGCACACGTTCTATCAGTTCTATCTAACAGTTCTCGACTTTTGCATTTGGCACAGGATGAAAGATATTGTATACTCAACAGAAAATCCAACATTGCAGCAATTGCGACAGCGGATAGAGACAGCAGCTAAGTAAATCAGCGAGGAAATAACTAATATTAATACTACACAAACTATTGAGAGACGGTCCATTGCTTGCATTCAATCTAATGGAGGACACCTTGAACAATTATTGTAACTTTGAGATCATTATTTAATTTGCGGACTTTGCGGAGCCCCATCTCCACATCCTAAACTCAGTATTCAACTGTTATGGTACCGAAACAAAGCCTGCACTCTAACAAAAATTCATTTTGCAGAAGGCGCTACTCTTTCCTACTCCAGTAGGCTTGAGTAATTAAGCTGTGACCAATCTACTAGCTGTGATAAATCTACTGTTTAAAATGTATATAATTGGCATATAATATATAAATGTATATAATAAATGTATATAATAAAATGTATGTATATAACTTGTTCGAATAAACTCTTTTAAAGCATATGACGTTAAAGCAGAGGTGTTTATTTAAGGGCAAGCATAAAATACCGCTGCTGGAGCGTTTTTAGGAGTTTCTGAGCGAGAACACGCTGAAATCGTGTGAAAAGCAGAAAATATACATATTTTAGAATTCTTTGAGCGAAAACACGCTGAAATAGCGTGAAAAGTAGATAATATATATATTTTAGGGCTCTCTGAGCGAAAACACGCTAAAATAGAGTGAAAAGTAGAAAGATATACATATTTTAAAACTCTCTGAGCGAAAACACGCTCAAATAGCGTAAATAGTATAGTAAATATACATATTTTGGAAAAAGACGCTGATTCTCAGACAAAATTAAAAAAACTCACTGTATAGTGTGGTTTTTTTACAAAATCGCCAATAAATGTCGTAAAATTTCACATTTATTGTAGAGATTTTTCAATCAGTTAGACAATCATATTAGAATTGTCGTAGGTCTGGCTATCTGGAGGCTATGGTATTATCTTTGATAGCACCTACGTTACCAAACACGTTTTTTTAAACACCGTGTATCTCAGTGGATGTTGAATATAGACCCCCCTTCCCGTTAATTTTTTTTTTTTGCTCAAAATAAGTCAAGAAATCACCTCTTAGCAGATTAGCATCTTAAGTCCGGATACTCTGTATATTAGAGAGGAGTATTTTTTCCATCCAGTTTCAGATTCTACGTGAAATTTTGGTTAAAAAACTCCTTGGGATCATATAGTTCCGATGAAATTTTTCACAGCACAGAACTGCTCAAAATGCGCATCAATTTACTGGGTCTACGGATGGCCAAAAAAAGGGTACTCCTGGGGTTCTCACGGTCGCTGATCATAAATCCGGTGGAAACATTTTATTATAAAAAAACAGCTTCGGAAGTGCGGACATGACCATATTCATAAAAATAATGAAAGTAAAATTCTTCTCTTTTTAAAAGACTTGTTTAAACCTTTATCGATCAAACAAAAAAATTCAAAAATTTGTATTCCAGGCATTAGTTTGAAGAGTATTTACCGCAAGGCATTATCTTGTACCTATTCGGACTTATGACACTTTTAATTTGCCCTAAAATATACAGTGTTAAACCTTTAGCTCCTTGAATTTCTCAAATGTTCAAAAAACCTGAAAACACTTTTTAAATTATAGGGAAAGTAATCAGTTGAAAGAAAGTAATAGGGAAGTAAAAAGTTTAATCCGTTAAAAGAACTTTGACATCTCAGGTATAACTTCAAGTAGCCCGGTACCCATTTTTGCCCTTTAACGAAATTTTAACTCTTTAAGGACATAATTTTCAAAATAATTTTTTAAGTTCGCATCTACATAATCAAAGTACTATTCTTATTAAATTTCATTTTTCTAGGCCAAGTAACTACTTGCTGTAAGCAACAACATAGAGCCAACGCTCTATGAAATTATTAAGGGTTCTCATCTAAGCATGTAACTGACCCGTAAACATTGTAAACCTTGTAAACTTACATGCGCGTAAACTATCTGTCAAAATTTGAATGGGCGTGAGTTTACATCATTTCCGAGCCTATTTTGTAGTGTCTAGATTTAGCATGTAAATCTACGTGTGAATGAGGGTTGTCTTTGGCGCTAATCATTACATATTTAAAGTAGTTGAAGTAAATATGACCACGTTTTATTTATTTTTTATATGTTAATGAAGATTTTTAAAAGGCTTAAAATTTAAAAAAGTCATAATGTTGTCGCAGCCGCCATTTTGTCAACATTTACGATATTTACACTTTATAGCTCATCAAAAGTTTAAATGCTATAATGGTTAACATGTTTTCATGCTTAGATGAGAACCCTTATTATTAAGGAATCTTTAAACGATTTTTCGCTGGGAAAAATGTTATCGGAGTTATATGGTTCCAAGGAGTTTTTAACTCAGAATTTCATATAGAATCCAAAACTGAATGTTACCAGCATGTTAATTTTCGATCGGAATTTTCGGACTAGAAAATGTACACTCAAAACATTTATTAGTTTAATTTCTACGAATGATATTCGTAAACAAAATATTCGTACACTCTACAAATGTTATATACTAATATATTCGTTTTATATACTTATGATATTCGGAAACAAAAATAAATCAATTCGTATTAGTGCATTGTAACAATGATTATGTACATATACATAATAATATTCCAAAATTTCTTGACGAATAACTTTGTAATTTTTTCCATAAGCTTCGAAGTATTAACTAATGCTTTTGTATTATTTACGAATGAAAAACCATATTAGTAAAAAAATTTCATTCGTTGGTTGACCGTACGAATTATTCGTAGAATGTACGAATTATTAGTTGAGTTTAAAAAATTTAAGACCGAAATTGCTTAACTTGACTTGTCGAACAACTACAGAACAGAAGGAACTGTATGATTATAAAGTGGTTGTAGCCTACTGGTAAAGAACGTGGCCCGTAAGCTAAAGAGTCGAGGTTCAAACTCCAGCTCAAACAGAATGTTTTTTTTTTATATATTATGATCATTCTTAAATGTAACAAATGTATTCGTACAATATACATTTGTTTTTGTACGAATACGAATAAAATATTCGTAATATTTGCTAATATACATCCATTCTACGAATCCTATTTGTAGCTGAAAACTACGAATAAAAGTCGTAGCTGAAAACTACGAATAAAATTCGTAGCTGAAGACTACGAATTAAATTCTTAGAATGGACGCAGTTGGTAGTAATATTTACACACAAAAATTTATGAGTGTAGAGACAATATTAAGAAAAGTATAGAAAAATTTCATGCTTAAAGATGTGTTTCTTAGGGATACTTTTAATTATAAAAGGCAACGCATTCCACATTCTTATAGCGTTCACAAAAATTAGTCTGTTGGAGTTGAAATAATTATAAACAGGAATAGTGAGGTTCCAATTTTTATTAGATCTACAAAGTTGAAGCTTCTAAAACAGGTAATTTGGTGTTTTGGTATGTATGAAATCATGTAAAAATATGCAGTTCCTAGCATTCTACTTACTTTTTTTTTAACTACTACTTAGGTAGTTAAAAATATTGCAACTAAGTATTTGATTGCTCAAGTGACTGATGCAGTCAAACTTTCGAACGCCATAAACATAACTAACAGTATTATTAAAAGCATGTTTTAACTTAAGTTTAGACCTGGAATAAATCTACTAAATCATATAAATCATCAACAAGGTTAATAAGTCTGGACAAGTACAGTTGCAGATCACCAGCATATGCATGCATGGTAACATGCTGACATTTGCTGAACAAACGGACAGAAATGCCAGAAAAATTTAAGCTATTTACAAGTTTCTGACTCAATAGAGTATAGTCAACAGAGTCAAATACCTTGGAAAATCCAGCAGGCAGAGTCAATTTTTGATCCCTAAGTCGTATGTCACCCTTAGGTCATCTTAAGTCTTTAAGAACGCTATGCTATAGCGCAACTGTGGCCAGGTCGAAAGACAGTCTGAAGTGGAAACATGAAGTAATCTTTTCTTATGTGTTCCGAGATTTTGCTCGCCATGAGAAACTTACCTACTTAGTTAGCACTACAACCGTACGTCGATCTTGGCCTTATCTAAGAATGTGCGCCAGCCATTTCTGTCTCTCGTTTGCTGGCGCCGGTTATAAATTTCGATTTTTTTCGCTTGGAAACCGAAACCGAAGCCGCTCGGTTCTAATGCGCTTGACTATGTCGATGTCAGCATACAGCTCTTACAGTTCATCATTCCACCGTATTCGGTCTCGCCATTGACGCAGATTTGTCCGTATATCTTACGAAAAATCTATCTCTCGAAGGCTCTTTAAGTCTTTTCACCTGAACTGCTCAGTGCCTAGGTTTGTGATGCATAAAGTAGAATGGGCATGATGACCGATTTATAGAGCGAGATTCTCGTTCGTCGGGAGAGGTCTCTGCTTCTCAATTTCCTAATAAGCCCAAAGTAACACCTGTTGACCAAAATTATTCTTCGTTTGATCCCAAAGCTGATGTCGTTTGTTGATTTTATGCTGGATCCCAGATAGACGAAGTCGTTGGCAACGTCACAGGATGTATTGTCAACTGTAACGTGGGTTTTAAAACGCTGCGACTGTTTGTTGACACCAACTATTTCGTCTTATCTACATTCACTGCCAAACCCATTCGACTTACTCTCTTTCTCATCTAGAGAATGCTGCACTGACCTCTCGCGTATTATGGCCAATGATCTTGATGTCATCAGCATACGCAAGCAACATAGCACTCCATAACACAGCCATGAGAGTACTTTTTCTCGAGATTTAGAATGTGGGTTAATGGACTCAAAATGTGCCGTAATATTATTTTAATAAGTAACGCTGAATCTAACTTCTTTTTAAAAAAAAAGTCGTTTAGACAAATTAGCAGTAGAGTTAGCTTCATTTCTTGCTCTTTTGTACTGCTCCCAATAAGATGTTGTGGGATTTATTTTGGAGCAATTGTACATTTTATTACGTGTTTAAATGGGTAACATAACATTTCTGCTGAACCACGGACAACATCAAGAAACCCAGCGAGTATTTTACGGAACATATACATCAAACAGTGCGAAGATCTTAATTATGAAAAAATAAAGCTGAAATTAACTGAACTAAGAAACCAGCGTTCGGACCAATTTATAATAGACAAGTCATAAAACAAATACCTGTAATAAAAATATTTATAATCCCGAAAAGGGATAGTTTAATCAATGACAACAGGTGAAAGATTTATAATTAATGTGCAAAAACGGAGACCATGATCGGAAATAAGAGATATTTGGTCAAACAATAAAACAGAAGATACATCTGAAACAATTAACAAACAAGAAAAACATTCAAAAATCTCCAGCTAGACGGATTGAGGTCTAAGGTACCTCAAGGTCTAAGATATAAGGTCCAAGGTGTAAGGTCTCAGAACCAAGGTCTAAGATCTAAGGTGTAAAGCTTAAGGTCTCAGGTCTAAGGATTAAGGCCTAAGATATAAGCCTTAAGGTCTAAAGTGTCAGGTCTAAGGTCCAAGGTTTAAGGTCTCAGGTCTGAAATCTAAGGTCTCAGGTCTAAGGTTCAAGGTTTAAAGTCTAAGGTTTCAGGTCTAAGGTGTAAAGTTTAATGTTTCATTTCTTAAGTCAAAGGCCTAAGATCTAAGTCCTGAGGTCTTAATCTAGTGATAAGTCTACGTCTTATCAAAATCTAAGTCGTGACTAAGCACTATTTTTCTTGCTCTAATTCAAGCACCAACTATTATTCTTACCTTAATTATGAATTATTCGTGCTCCAACTTAAGACTCTTTCTCTTTTGTATCAGTTATTTTAACCTTAACTCCAACTTTGACTTTACCCTTCTTTCTCTGCATTTCTTTTACATCACTCTCTGCACTTGAAGTAAAAGTTCAAGTTGTGCAATAATCAAGTTATACTGATTAGCTACGAGTACGAGTAACGAGCACTCTAACAAAGTTCATTGACAAGCACGAGTCTGTAGATACGCGTGATACAAGTTGTGGATGCCAGCAGCGAATATCTGTAAATGGATGCTGCCGTTGTAAGTTTGTGTAAGTGTTAAAAATCAAGTGCTTAGTTCGCTTATATATGTTGTTGTTGTTGTTGCAATTTGGTTATTTTTTCAGTGAACTTTTGCACGTTTTCGCTTTCATTTAATAACGTCGAAAGCGATAACGATAAAATAGGTTGCATAAATTAAATTTTTTCTTGCAAAATAATTTTTTTATTATCATTCAATGCTTTTTACAAGCTGCAGGGAGCGAACGACTTGTTATCACATTAAAAAATGTTTTATTGGTGTGGGATTTATTGATGTTTGAGCTATAAGCTTTTTAAGAGTCTTTTACGCAGTTTTCAGTCAAAGAAGTTGAGCCACTTAAGTTAAATTCGGTGGCCAGACAGCTTTGGCGAAGGTGAAATTGAAAAAGCTATCTAAAAAGGTCCAGTTGCAGTTCAAATGATTTTATTGCTTCATGAACTTATTTGGCTTTAAGCTCAAATATAATTCTAAAAAAATTTTATTAAAATATGCCATCATTAATTTTTCAATTTTGTATATAATGTTCAATTGAATGGGAAATGCATTGTATCAGAGTATCTTAAATTTTCCACCTTTGATACGTGATCCATCTTTATGATTTACTACCGTTGCTTACATAGTCTTTACTTCCGCCTACATGTTAGGATTTTCTTCCACGTTTGTGGGCGTTTCTTTTTAATAATAAAGCAGCTTTTTATCTTAAGCACGATATTTTCGCAACTACAAAAAATACTAACACTAAAAATAAAAACAAACAACAACACAATTATATGATTCATACTCAGACAATGGAAGAAAAAAATTATGCTAACAAGTTATAGCCAGGTGTAAATGATTGGATACAGTCTAAGTTAATGAGGTGTTAGAGACTAGTAAGAGTTTATTTTTTCAAGTTGCAAAGCAATTGCTTTAAATACTAGTTGATGGTAATAGTGACATAATTGGGTACCTTTTTGTTATTTGTTTTTGTATGAAAAAATATACTGTTTTGAGTAATAAAAGATTTATTGGCTATTATGTTGTATTAGGTTGTTTTAAAATTGAGAAAAACATAAATTTTGATTTAATTCCTGACCAACAATTTGATTTTAAAAAAGGTCATTCGACTGTTAATGCTCTTCTCAAACTTCATGACGATATCATGTGTAACTTAAGAAAACAATCCTACATCATCATAGTTTCTCTCGATATTGAGAAAATCTTCGATGGAGCATTTTATATAAATTAATAAACATTGGTTTCGATCCTTTTATCGTAAAAATTTATTTAGTTTTCTTTCCGATAGGACTTTCCGAATTCATATTCATGAAGCTAATTCAGAAATAGGTCTTATAAAAAGTAGAGTCCCTCAAGGGGCCATACTTGCTTCTTTCCTTTATAATATCCTTATACATGACTTAACACATGAGGTAAATGACAGCAAAAGCATCCTTTATGCCGATGACTCCTTAATATATGCCCATAGCAAATTCCCAATTGATGCACTGCATTCAGTCACCACTTAAATATTATTAACATTTAATATCTTATTTGGGGAATCAATATTAACACCTCTAAGCCTCAAGCCATTTGCATCAGAGACGCTTCTGGTAAATGTAGCAAAAAACTGTCTATGAAAGCAAATCTTTAAATCTTACTCTTAACGGGGCAAATATTTCTTTAATAATAGTATAAAACATTTGGGTATTACTTTTAATAAACTCTTTAAATTCAATCATGCCTTAGACTTGTCATTAAAAAAGTTAACAAGATAAAAGCCTTATTCTCAAATTTTTTTCATAGTAAATCTTTACGTGAAAACACAAAACTTCTTATTTACAAAGTGAGTATTCGCTCTTCCATCCAAGGACGCTGGTAGGGGAACAGTGGGGGCAATTGCCCCTCTCCTAAATCTGATTTTTTTTTAATCGATCGCTTTTTAATAGTTTCTATATGTGATCCTTTTTTAATGTCTAGTTTTACCTTTTTCTTTGAATCTAGACCTGAAAAAGTTAAAAGCAGACCAGTATTTTTAAAGCGATATTGTATAATTTTGTAAAATATTGTATACTGTTCAAACGAGAAGTTAAAAACTAAGATATTGACATGAAGTAGATAATATGAAAATTATTAGATTTATAATTAAATTGTGGCATTTTCATGATTTTACAAGGTTAAAATTTTTAGAGCTTTAGGTCAAGTAATTTATAAATGCATGTGCAATAGAAGGTTCGTTTAGCGAAAAAGAAAAGTGAAAACATGGCTACGATCAACGATGGGCGATGACCGATTAAATGGTACACACATTTTTATCTATTCCAAGCTTATAACATAATTTAGAAAAATTTTTAAAACTCTTCTGTTAGAGGTTCGTGCATGTTGAGTGTTCATCGCAATTTTGTGGCAGAAAACTAGGAAAACATTCTAGTCGAAACTATTGACCGTTTTGCGGAAAATCCTCACCGATCGATATTCAAATAAGAAAAAAATTATTTCTTCTATATGATTTTTTGTATAATTTTGTTGAGAATTCCTTAGTTTGAGTTTTTGTTAATTTTTTTTACCAAATTTTTTGACGATATCATATTTTATAATAAATTTAACCTGAATTTAATAAAATAATCTTTATCTTATGCATTTCTTCTTTGATATACATACCTTGAAAATCTTTTTTCACTTAAAACATCAGGTAATAAGACACCATACAATCATTTTGAACTATTTTCCATGACTCATAAAATTCATGAATGAAAGATATGGTAATCAAATTTTTATAAGGTCTCCCCTAATTTTCATCCTGCCTACGCCTTTGCTTCCATCTTATCTGCATTATATCTTATGCAATCTAGTTTATGATTACGCCAACGTTTCATAATAATACTATAATACTATAATAATTTATAATTTATAATTTATAATTTATAATTTATAATTTATAATTTATAATTTATAATTTATAATTTATAATTTATAATTTATAATTTATAATTTATAATTTATAATTTATAATTTATAATTTATAATTTATAATTTATAATTTATAATTTATAATTTATAATTTATAATTTATAATTTATAATTTATAATTTATAATTTATAATTTATAATTTATAATTTATAATTTATAATTTATAATTTATAATTTATAATTTATAATTTATAATTTATAATTTATAATTTATAATTTATAATTTATAATTTATAATTTATAATTTATAATTTATAATTTATAATTTATAATTTATAATTTATAATTTATAATTTATAATTTATAATTTATAATTTATAATTTATAATTTATAATTTATAATTTATAATTTATAATTTATAATTTATAATTTATAATTTATAATTTACAATTTATAATTTATAATTTATAATTTATAATTTACAATTTATAATTTATAATTTATAATTTATAATTTATAATTTATAATTTATAATTTATAATTTATAATTTATAATTTATAATTTATAATTTATAATTTATAATTTATAATTTATAATTTATAATTTATAATTTATAATTTATAATTTATAATTTATAATTTATAATTTATAATTTATAATTTATAATTTATAATTTATAATTTATAATTTATTTTAATTTATAATTTATAATTTATAATTTATAATATAATAATATTATATTATATTATATTATTAATATTATATTATAAATTTATAATATAATAATAAATTATAAATTATAAATAATAATAAATTATAAATTATAAATTATAAATTATAAATTATAAATTATAAATTATAAATTATAAATTATAAATTATAAATTATAAATTATAAATTATAAATTATAAATTATAAATTATAAATTATAAATTATAAATTATAAATTATACATTATAAATTATAAATTATAAATTATAAATTATAAATTATAAATTATAAATTATAAATTATAAATTATAAATTATAAATTATAAATTATAAATTATAAATTATAAATTATAAATTATAAATTATAAATTATACATTATAAATTATAAATTATAAATTATAAATTATAAATTATAAATTATAAATTATAAATTATAAATTATAAATTATAAATTATAAATTATAAATTATAAATTATAAATTATAAATTATAAATTATAAATTATAAATTATAAATTATAAATTATAAATTATAAATTATAAATTATAAATTATAAATTATAAATTATAAATTATAAATTATAAATTATAAATTATAAATTATAAATTATAAATTATAAATTATAAATTATAAATTATAAATTATAAATTATAAATTATAAATTATAAATTATAAATTATAAATTATAAATTATAAATTATAAATTATAAATTATAAATTATAAATTATAAATTATAAATTATAAATTATAAATTATAAATTATAAATTATAAATTATAAATTATAAATTATAAATTATAAATTATAAATTATAAATTATAAATTATAAATTATAAATTATAAATTATAAATTATAAATTATAAATTATAAATTATAAATTATAAATTATAAATTATAAATTATAAATTATAAATTATAAATTATAAATTATAAATTATAAATTATAAATTATAAATTATAAATTATAAATTATAAATTATAAATTATAAATTATAAATTATAAATTATAAATTATAAATTATAAATTATAAATTATAAATTATAAATTATAAATTATAAATTATAAATTATAAATTATAAATTATAAATTATAAATTATAAATTATAAATTATAAATTATAAATTATAAATTATAAATTATAAATTATAAATTATAAATTATAAATTATAAATTATAAATTATAAATTATAAATTATAAATTATAAATTATAAATTATAAATTATAAATTATAAATTATAAATTATAAATTATAAATTATAAATTATAAATTATAAATTATAAATTATAAATTATAAATTATAAATTATAAATTATAAATTATAAATTATAAATTATAAATTATAAATTATAAATTATAAATTATAAATTATAAATTATAAATTATAAATTATAAATTATAAATTATAAATTATAAATTATAAATTATAAATTATAAATTATAAATTATAAATTATAAATTATAAATTATAAATTATAAATTATAAATTATAAATTATAAATTATAAATTATAAATTATAAATTATAAATTATAAATTATAATATATAAATAATAGATGTATTCACCAAAAAGCATTTTTAGAAAAAAACATTTTTTTATGTACAACTAACGGTTTCAAAACTACATCTTTTTGAATACATGCACTTATTGTATTTTTTAAGATTTTTTGATATTTTTCACAGTGTGTATCTTTAAAACAAAATTTCAAATCCAAAAAAGGACGCAGATATAATACTTTTCAGGAGAACTATTCACCTGAGAGTTTCAAAATTTTAAAAAAAATTGTGATGTCAGAAACGTGGGCGCTGTGACATGGAATCACCGATTGATAGTTTTCTGATAAGCAGCCCAATTCTGAATGATTTTTCCCGGGGAACTGGGAAAGAGAATTTTAATTTTTAGGACTGCAGATAAAGATATCACATTTTATTTGCTTAAACTCTTGAATATTGACAGTTGATAAACAAATTGGCATTAAAAATTTTCAAAGTGTATTTGAACTTTGTCTTAAAAATGAAAACTTCCTTTTCCGATTCCTCGGGAAAAATCATTCAACATTGGGCTGAAGATTGAAAATAAAAAACTCATTTATATCTGGAAATTATTAATATATGATTTTTTTAACTTTTTTTCTCTTAAAAATTTATAGGAAAATAATCACGACATATAATTTTAACATTTTTATGATTTTCCACTTGTTTTGTTTAAATGTTTAGAAAGCTAATTTTTTTCTTTTTCTCTTTCAGGTAAGCATTTTCGCAGCTAAGTTGTTAGCATTTTCAGTAATGAGAAGCTTATGTCTTAAAATCAACATTTAGGTAATTATAAAAAATAAAAAAAAAATAAAAATGAGATGAGCTCATATGCGTGATTCAAAAAAGCATTGATGCGCAATTGTTTACAGTTGTTTTATATTATGCAGATTTTATTAAGTTTACTAACTGATTGTTCTGTGAGTCATAACTGAAACTCATAACAAAAAAATTAAAACCTTGTTTGTTTACTCTGTGTTCTATCCTGGTTGACTAAAGCACCCTTTTCCAAAGCAAGTCACCCTGAAAAGGCTTTAAATTTGCCTATTAACTGTGTCGAAATGTACCAAATTTACTCTCTTTGTTTTGTTCTATTTTGAGTATGCATCAAAGACTTCAATCAAAATAGTATCAAATAACGACAGTTAAGAATAGAATGCACCCTTTTGTCGAAAGTGTTGAATTTCATTGCTCTTTGTTTTCTGGGTGCAGCAGCACCAACACAAACCCAATTAAATTCAGCTAATTACAATAATTTCCACAAATAGTAGTTTGCATTCTTATTGTCAAAATGGGTCAGTTCTGTCCAACTGGCAATTTTAACCCTCATAGAAACCGTTACCGCCACACAAGTGGTCAATTGCACTATCGTAAATACGTTAATCCGCACCCTGAAGTTTCGTTGCACATTTTAACCCTTAGTTGTAACAAGTTGTGTAAAAGTTTATCGCAAAATAAATTAACTTCAGTTAAAGATTAAAATCTTAGCCCAAACCTTAGAACCACAACTGGCGTGCTTGTGCAATACCCTGAAATTATTCCAAAAAAATCCATTGAAAGGTTAACAAGTCAGTAGCGTGCGTTGTCATTTATAAGAAACATACAAACATTTATCAATAGCGCGTGCCGCTAAATGTGTGTTGGTAGAGTGTGTGTTAGTTTGTGTGCTGTGCAATAATCACCCAAAAACAAACGAGCGAAAATCACCCATCCATCCCACTCAATGCATTAGGGTGATGGTGGGTGTAAAATGCGTTTCCTTGATGTTTCTTTGTTGTTTGGGTGTTTTTTTTTTCTTTTTTGAAGGGTGTAACAAATGAATTTGCCCGATTTTTGTGACGTTTTCACTTTCACTGCATAATTTTTTTTTTTTTTTTTTTTGCTCAATTCGATCCCGGCCCACATTACCACCAAAAACACCCTTTTTAAAAGCACTACCTACACTTTTTAATGACATTGACGTAATTAAGTCAAAAGTGTTGTCTCACTACACTTGTAAAGCACTACAGTCTCTGCCCTACCTTCTTACTACCCCCTCACACAAGAATACTGCATACCACTGATGGGTGCGGTGCAACACAGTCACCCTTAAATTTATTTATGGTTCACTTTATATTTTTCTTTTCGTTTTTAAGAATTTATAGAGAAAAAATTCACTTTCATTTGAAATATCGTTCAAATAAGCATAATCAGTAACGCTATGAAAGGTGGTATATTTTTCAAAGAATCCATCACATTAATAGAAATGAGGCATAAAAATGTTTTTGTAATTAATGTCATCAAAATAGGTCTAGCAAAAATGAAAGTGCCCGAAATTCTACTTGTACATATGATTTACATGTCATTCACCAACTAAAAAACCACATTAAATCCTATTTCTAATATTTTTTATCCAAGCCCATTGGCAGGATATAATACCTGTAAATTGTTAAAAGTAATAATATTTAACTTTCTGAATGCCACATTGGTCAATTTTTTAATTTTCTTGAATGAGGATTTTATTTTTACATAAATGTCGTCATAGTTACCTTTTTTTCAAAAAATTTTAAGTAATTTCTTTTATTTGCAAAAAATACCTGTCAAATAATTGAAATAAAGAGATTTTTCTTCTATTGTATATTGCAAAACGTAGGTAATTTTTAGGGCGTCCAATCCTGGAATCCCGGACATTTCTTAGTCCCGACAGTCCTGGGATCGCAGGACTAAAATCTCGGTATTTTCGGGATCCCGGGATTGCCTCAACTGCAAACAAATTCCAAAATATTCCAACAAAAAATTCAATGAAATTTTTAAATAAAAACGTTTGTAAAACTATCTGTACAAAATAACACAATGGGCTTTACCAATACTCATTTAAATGTTGACTCTAAGCTTAGTGTAAGCTTTTTGACTGAAAATTCTATAGAAATAATGTCAGAAAAGCTCATATTAAATTAAGAGTAGGCATTAAATCGACTATTGGTTAGGCTCAATGTGTTAAACACATGATACTTTTTTCTTAGACTAAACCAACGCTCAGGGGATGCCCCCTATAAATGTGTAAGCATTGTATTGATTTGGAAGATGGTTGATGGTTGAGGGTTGATAAACGGAAACTTCCTAAGAAATTCTGATTTGTGATTTTAATAATTCAAACATAAATTTTTTTAGCCAGCTGTACAAAATATTACGTGATACTACCTTAGAATTACAAAAATGTGACCTTAAAAATTTAAAAAAAAAAATTTCTTTAACAGGCTGTACAAAATATCACAGAATTCTTACTTATAAATAGTAAAATTACTATACCATTAAATTTTTATAATAATTTTATTAAAATGTACAAAAAATTCAACATTGAAAAAAAAATTAAAAAATCTGAATGTGATTTTAAAAAATTTTAAAATAAATACCTTTCTTAAACTAGCTGTATAAAAATAACACAAAGTTTTAAACACATGATACTTTCTTAGCAATACTGAAATATGATTTTAATAATACAACAATAAAACTATTTTTTAACTAGCTGTGCAAAATCACTGAAAAATATAAAATATAAACCTTTCTTGAACAAACTGTGCAAAATATCAAAAAATTCCTACTTAGAAATTCCAAAATTTTTAAACTATTTTATTTTTTTTAATAATTTTATGAACCTGATTGATCTCATTTTTTTTTTTTTTAAGAATTGATTTTTTTTCCATTAATAGCCAAAACTAGTTATTGAAATTCAGAAATTCAATTTCGCCACTAAACATATTGTATTAATTTTGATACTCCATTTGTAAGTCCCATAAAGAGCAGTAGTTGGTATAAAAGTAGGGTGTTTTTTAAAGAGTGATACAACTTTGAGTTGGCATCACTGCTTTATTTGACCACCCATTTAACAGCTGATAGTTGCATTTTGTTAAGTTTGTTTTGAAATTTCATTATAAATCGTCATACACCAGAGAAATTTTTAATCAGAATAATGGTTCTGTTCGTCAAACTTGTCGTGCACTTCGTACATTTTATGGCGTACATAATCGTCATTCAGAGCTGCTAATTCGAAGAACAATAGATCGTTTTCGGACCACATTTACTGTTACTTATAATATGCATCCAGTAAGATGCCGAACAGTGCGCACTGAAGAATCTGTAGCCGCTGTACAGGAAACCATTGAAAATGATCCTAATCAATCAATTCGTCGACGTTCTCAGCAACTGGGGTTGTGTCCTTCCACTTTATGGAAGATTTTACGAAAAGATCTTGGCTTAAAACCTTTCAAGATTCAACTTGTGCAGGAATTAAAGCCAAACGACCATCGTATGCGCATGCCAATTCGGCGAATGGGCTGAAGCACAAATTGATATTGATTTTGAATTTCCATGGAAAATTTTATTTTCCATTTTTGGTTGAATGGGTACGTAAATAAACAGAATTGTCGTATTTGGAGTGAGGGGAATCCACAAGCTTTTGTCGAAACACCATTACATCTACAGAAAATTACTGTTTGGTGCGCTTTATGGGCTGGCGGAGTCATTGGCCCATATGTCTTCGAAAACGATGATGGTCAGAATGTTACTGTCAATGGTGAACGGTATATTAACATGATTCGAAGTTTTTTCGTACCTCAATTAGCTGACATTAATCTTGCTGATATGTGGTTCCAACAGGACGGAGCCACATGTCACACAGCAGGCGCTACAAAAGATTTACTCAAGGAAACTTTTGATGAAAAAATAATTTCACGAAATGGCCCAATTAATTGGCCCCCAAGATCGTGTGATTTAACCCCATTGGATTATTGTCTTTGGGGTTATGTAAAGTCACTTGTCTACGTCGATAAACCACAAACAATTGCACAACTGGAAACCAACATTCGAAGAGTTATCGGCGAGATACGGCCGCAAATGCTGCGAAAAATTTGTGAAAATTGGTGTTCCAGATTGCGTCTTATACGCGCCAGCCGTGGCGGCCACATGACCGAAATCATATTTAAGCATTAATGTCTATCCAATAAAGTCCGTTTCATTGCTATTAAAAGTATATTACTATGTTTTATTGTGATTTAAACTTGTATCACTCTATAAAAAAACACCCTTTATTTAAATATATATTTTTGATATGCATCACCACCTGAGTCGATTTATTCTGAAAATTGATAATGTACACCCAAACAAAAAGCTTCGTACTATGTACAAAACAATTATTATATTCTACAAAGCTGTTTGCTCTTTTCAGCCTACGAACGACTTTGTGAATATTACAAATGACCGTTTGTACCTTGTACAAAGAAATATTTGTATATTTTACAAACACATTCGTTTCATCTACAAAGATACGAACAAATATACGAACGCTGCTGCCACCGCTTTGTATATTATTAAACAATGTTCGTTCAGTTCACAAATTTATACATTATAGATTTTTACAAACTAGCGTTTGTAGAATGTACAAAGTTACGAATTCAAAAATTTTTATCATGCGGCCAACACTACAAACGTTTGTACTATGTACAAAACATTTGTACATTCTACGAATAGCCTCAGTTTGTATTTCTACAAAGATTTTATTCGTATTTTTATCCTAAATATTTTTTGGGTGTATGCAGGGAATACAGCCATAGTCGTAATTTTGACAGTGTCGTAACTAAAAGGGGAGCAGATGACTTCGCACAGTGTAACGCTCCCATATAGCGAGTGAACAAAAATAGAAAAAATCGCCGTTGAATCATGATATTTAAGGAAATAAGTTTTAGGATAAGAAAATTATTAACACAAAATTTCATTCAAATCAGATGAATGTTACGCCCACCTCCCATGTAACCGAAATCGATAATCTAATATAATTTCCCAAATATTTATCCCAGATCAATAAAATTTGGTACACATACACTCAAGGAATTATTGAATTTCGTATACGGCTGCCATGAAAAAGATGAGGCTGTGGCAGCCATACTAGAGTTATTGTATATAAAATGAAGTCACTTTAGCTGAAAGTTTATTGCAAACACTTTATGAGAGCTCTCATAGCCCCAATTTAATCTGCAATAATCATAAAAAAAACAAAAATTTTGTTGAGCGTCTTTTGCAAATAAGAGCTATGGTTACAGTTGTGATACATTCAGTATTGTGGCTACTGCAACCAACTTTTAAATCTTGCGTGTAGAGAAACTCCAATTCGGCTATTGCAGCCTCAATACGGTTTTCACGCTTTTACTGAGGATACTAAAACCACAAAAGACAAATTTCGCCATTTTAGTTTTGACTTTGCAGCGTGCTTGTTGGCAAATTTTAAAAAAATTGTTTTTAAAGTTAATCGGTATTTACTTTGATAATCGCTTTACTTTTATAATCATTATTATGCCTATTGTATTGAAAAAGGCATGGACTATTTTACAATTCCATTGTCTAAAACTATTTGTAAGCATGTTTCAGAAGTAACTTAAAATGCTAATGGTTTGTCATTTATAATATGGGGTTTTTAAAATTATATTAAAAAAATTAGTTTGTAAAGTTCTATGAACAATTAAAATTGTATATTAATTTGATCAAAAAAGTAGTATTTTTTCAAATGATTTGAAATAAAAATTTAAAAAATATTTAAAAATAACAGTTTTACTAAGCAAACGGCATTAAGAAATTGGTGATAACCTTAAAAGCGAAGAGGTAAGTAGCTTAAATAGAAAAAGTTCTGACAACCACAACATAAGGATTTATGGCTAGGGGTCGTCCATAAACTACGTTACCAATTTAGGGGGGGGAGGGGTTTTGAAATGCACTACGATAAGTAACGGTAGGGGGGGAGGTGTTTAGATATTGTAACGTTACCAAAAATTAAAAATATCTACGAAAAACCTCTAATTAATAACACAATCATTTCAAAAATTTTTAACCTTACATGTTTATGTTTGATCGTCTAAATTTATGGTTAACTTTTGTTTCAACGATTTCTTCCACCGCCTTTTCCCTCGACACAGGAACCTTTAGGTATTCCTTCACCATCTCAGCACACGTCTGAAAAATTTGGGTCTTTGCTTTTGCGACAGGCTTTGACGTTAAGGCCTGATTGTTCTTGATCAAAGGAGATACCGTATAACATGTACTGTCCTTCTCAGAAAGAAGAAATCGGTTCAAGGTCGTGTCCTTCCTGCGGCTTGTATTTCGTTTTTAAAACTTCTATGAATTGCCATAAGTTTGTATTATATCGTTTACAATAAATCGGAATAAAAAATACTATTTAAATAAATCAATTTTCAGAAAGCATTTACACAAAAACACAGAACTTGGTGCAGCTCGGGTGCAGCCTTTAAGGGTACACTGTCAAAGACCAGGTGAATTTCTTTGCGTTAGAAATGAGGATTCACCTGAATGGGTCGACATAGAATCCGATGAAAAATTCTATTTTGAAGAATCCTCAACAAAGCTACCAGCTTCTTCTATCCCAGTGATTGAGAGCATCAAATCTTGGATCGCAGATGGAATAGCTTTTACAGATGATATTAATTATTGATTTTTTTCCAATTGTTCCTTTAATGTATCTAGTCATACTAGTCACTAATACTAGTGAAAATTGTCAGAGCTAGTCAAAATATATAATCATTCGAATGAATTAATTTCATATGTCGCGTTACTTTAGGGGGGGGAGGGGTTTTGAAAAGCACTACGAAAAGTAACGCAGGGGGAGGAGGGGGTAAAAAAAACCGGAAAATCAGTAACGTAGTTTATGGACGACCCCCTATCAAAACCGAATTCCTCTCACCATTGCAAATGGCGCTGTTATGACCCCTCCACAATTCGGCTATCAAAACCGGATTCCTCTCACCATTAAAAGTTCTTACAACTTCTGTGAGGTTGTCAAAACCTGCAGAGCATCTCTTAAACTGGAATCTTACAGCCCTTATGGAAGTTGTCAGAGCCTCACATATTAAATTTTTTGAGAACCGTAATATTACGGCTAGAAGAAGCGAAGTTTTGATAGCATCGCCAGTTCTGTAAGTGTAGTATTATTGTAGCAAAAAACAGTTGGTGTGATAATTAATCTAGTCAAATGACTTACACTCCTACCTCCTATACTTATAAGCGAAATCGAAAATCACGCAAGCATTTAACCCTGCTTTAATAACCTACGTCTGCGAGACGTATGCTTTCTAAATTTTTTGCCATCTCTCTCGTAAAACGCTTTCACTGAAAGTTTTATTCTCATTTTTATATAAGAAGACAATTATAAGAAAACAAGTTTGAATTAAAAGGGAATATGTAAAAGGGTAATGTAAGTACAAAAAAAATTGTTTAATTGCTATTGACATATCATTAAGCCACGAAAACAATGACACGTCTGTTAGACGTATGGTTAACTTTTGAGCGACTTCTAATAAGGTTATCAAAGTAGGGTTAATTGGTTATCTTTACGATATGTGCATTAATATTTTTAAGAATTTTATTAGAGCATATAAAGTGGAGAAGCCATATTTGAAATATTCAACACACAAATTACGCTCTACAACATTGAAAAAATTAATTATTTTTGGAGTAGCAAGAACCATGGTTAAATGCATTTTAAATGTTACATCTAATTTAAAGCTATAAATATCTATAGTAAAGGATTTATTATATAATTCGATTCGAAAAGTTTGAATTTCCAAGCTTTCGTAAAAAAATCTATATATAAGGTTATGATTCCATCAAACACATTAAGATTATGTTCGAAAATGAACATGCTCAATCAAATGAAAACCAGTCTTACCTCCCATTACTAAATGATTTCTTTTAAGTTCATTTATTTCACTGTATCCCGTATTATCCTTTAGTTTTGATTTTCTTGAAGAATGATTTGATACCTAAGTATCAAAGTTTCATTTATATGATTATAATATCGCTAAAAATAAGCTTATAATAGCTCAAAATTGACCATTTGGAAAAAACTCATTTTTTTTGCGCTAATCTAGCTAGATCGAGGACACTGTTCTACTCAGAAGACTGCCTTAAATCCGTAAAAGTCGGTCTTACCGCAATACCAAAACTGAACTACAACAGTGTTTTTAGTGTCAAGGATAAAACTTCTTAGGATAAGACAACTTTATTATAACTAAACCATCTCATTGACATCATCTATGTCTTGTCGCAACTGTACGCACTCTTCTGTTTTGAGGTATCAAATATGTTTCAGCATGAAATTAAATTTTACACCCCATACATTCAGCCGTCACTTGCAGATTGCTTTAATACAAACAACATTTTGTTTTTATCCCACAAACTTTCACTTGACTTCATTTCAATTTCAATTACAAATATTTAATTATAATTTTCTAATTAAAAAGGTTGCTATTTTTTTTTAATGAATGACAGCTTGTCAGCCTTAAATTGTCAATCGCGCGCTGGTGTTAAAGTCAACCGCATTAAACTAGCTGATGTCTACACAAAGTATGGATATATGAAATGAGGGTGCTTTTTCGCAAGGATTATGAATTAAGTCCTTCTAAATGTTGAGCTGCTTAATTCCACTTTTGCTATACATAAAACAGCTTCACAATTTGAACACCCCTTATAAAAAGGGGTGCAAAACATTTATTCTAATTACGTCAGTTGAATGACTAAATGTGAAGAGTGTTACAAATGACGCCTTGCAAAAAATATTTCCCTAAAAGTAATGTAAAAAATATTGTTTTTTGTTTGAACGAAAGAAGATATGGAAGCGTAATATATGTTGAATGAGTGGTTTTTTATGCTGTTTACGCCCCCCTTTATATTTTACTAAGTATAAAATCTGAAAAATCCATTGTTCATAAGTGTCAAAAATTAACACAGCGTCACTCATTATAAAATTTTTTTAAAAATATACTCAGTTGAAGTAGCTCTTTATTTTTATTGTCGTGAAAGACAAGTAATAATTACTCTAAATGACGTCACACTTCACAGTTTTTCATATAAAATTATATGCTAGTATAATCCAAAGTTGCTAAAAGCTGATTCAATGAGCATTTCTTGCTTGCAACAGCTTCATTTACGCCCTCTTGATTGCACACCTCATTCTGTATCTATTGGTTAAATATGATTTCATCACATATTGTTAATTTTTTTTATTATATATTATGATGAACAAAGAAATCGTGCATTTTATGTGTTTTATTGTGGTGTTTTTATTTGAAAATAAGCTTTGTAAAGCTACATTTGAAGTGTACATGGAAATAATCGTGAGGTGTTAAAATTATCAGTGCTGTTACTTTGCGGTAAATGAGCACTCAAATAAAGATTTTGCTTTATATTTTTATTTTATTTCTATGACTAATCATTAATTGTTTCCTAAAGTCTTAAGTTATTTAAAAATTTCTTTGATACCACGTTTTAATTTAAATTCATTTTGACCAAAAACTGTTTTCCACAAATTCAATTATATGCTTATATGCATTTACACAATTCATTTGCACTTCATATTTAAATCATCGTCCATTTTCAATTATTTTTTAATTGCATTTTGCGCAACTATCAAATACCCATCTATAATATTTTATTATTTTTTTTTTATACTCACAGAAAAGCAATTAAACGCATATCAATTATGATTTTCTGCAATAATTTTTGGGTTTTTGTGTATTTTTTTTTTTTGTTTGTTTGTTGTTGTTTGTGAATATTTGCCATTTTGTTAGTTTAAGCCACAAAGGCTTATACGGCTTAATCATAATATTTGCGAAATATCTTTGTACATACTTTAGACACACTAAAACAATAAATTCTTTATCGATTATTTAAATAATATTTTATAAATTTTTAATAGCCGCCAGTATTTCAATGAATAGTAGTCGTTATTTAAATATTTATTTTTTAATTAGACACGGTGGACTCCATTTTTAAGCGTTTATTTTCAAAAGTTTCTGCCGTTCTCTAAAATTTGTAAATTGAATCAAGTGTTTCATTACTTAAGTACTTGCACCTATTTGACTTTGTAACGTGGTTTTGTCTAAGGCTTAGGCAAAACTCAGTCGTTCCAGGATTCTCTGAAGGATCCACTTAACCTCCAGCAATTAAGAACGATGTTTAAATTTATTTTCAATCTTTATTTAACAATTCCAATTTCTTATGCCAGTTCTTATTATGCTTTACAAATTTATTACAGTACAGCGTATGTATTCGGAAGCGGTTCTATGTAATGGGTACTCGGTTCTGTAAAACGGGTGATCGATTCTGGTTTGGTTATAAATTGTTTAGATGTTGGTTCTGGTATTCAATTTAACAGCGGTTTTATGACGGATAATCAGTTCTTATGACGGTAATTGGTTCTTACGACGGTAATCGCTCCTTATGGCGGTAATCGGTTCTTATGACGGTATTAGCTTATGACGGTAGTCGGTTCTTACGACGGCAAACGGTTTTTATGACGGTAATCGATTCTTATGACGAGAATCGGTTTTTATGACGGTATTTGGTTCTTACGACCGTAAATACTTCTTATGATGGTAATCAGTTCTTATGACGGCAATCGCTTATGATGGTAATCGGTACTTACGACGGCAATCCGTTCTTATGACGGTAATCGGTTCTTATGACGGCTCGATGGCAATGAGATAGCCGGTTCTGGTCTTTAATTACTTTAGACGGCTTATCTACTTATCTACAGCAATAAAGGTTCTGCGGCGAGGGGGTCTAAAAGCTGTTTCAGGCAGTCAGAGGCTGAAAGATTGTGCAAAGTCCAATTAAATAAAACTTGATTCCTGGTGCTGGGGCCATCGAGGCAGCGCAGCGAGCAGAATCTGAAGAATTTACGGGGGCAGACGACCGCAAAGTTTGACTGCGACGCTTGAATTCTGTTGCAAAGGCAGATAGCACGGAGAGCAGAATCCAGGCATATGGAATGCAAAGTAATGAGTTTGACTTCTATTTTTATTGAATACAGGAAAATATAAAAAAAAACAAATATAATTATTAATAACCAAAAGCTTAAGTTTATGCAGCGAGGGGACAGTAAACCACTAGATTTTTAAAAATTTACTTTTTTAAAATGCAAATTTTTTTAGAAAGGAAAGAATAAAAGTGATCTATATAACCTTGTTATTTATTATGTTGATTTTCTATGATTTAAGTACAAATTCTAAATGTTTGATAGTTTAAATCATTCTTGATTTTAAATAAAAATTCTAGTTGTTTGATAGTTTAAAATCGTTTATTGAGTTTTAGGTCACTTAATTAGGTCAATTAATTGCTCTAACGAATTTTTTTCTAAAGAAACAGCATATATGTGTATCTTATTGAAACTTTGCATATTTATTTTTATGTAAAAAAAAGTATGCAAAAAAAATTTTTTTATTTTTCCAGTGTGTTTTTTGGCTGCTGCAGGTTTTTGAAAATAATATCAAAAAATCATGGATGACGCGATTTTGGCTTACTGGAACGTCTGAAAAAAATAAAAACGCGGTTTTAATCAGCATCGAAGCCGCTTTAGATTGAACTATATGAAAAATGTTTGGCCAAAATTGACAAAATGGCGGCGTTTTTTTAAAATTAGCCGATTTTTGGGACCTAAAAATCCCTGGAAAACCAAAAAAATACTCCACTGATCGTTCTAATCGTAGTTCAATCTATAGATTTATATGTGAACAATAACATATTAAGATTTTAGAACGATCACTCCAGTAGTTTTTTTTATCACGCCCACCAACTCAAAAAAATTTGGTTTCTAGAAAAAGTGCTTTAAAGTTTTTAACATCGTCTATACGGCCTTGACGCTCTGCGTTTAAAACCTTGACTATTTAAAATAGAAATTAATTTCAAATTTTATTCATTAAAAATAGATTCTTTAAGGTCTTTTGAACCAAAATCAATCATACAAAAAAAAAATCGATTTTTTGAAAATTCAAGGGAGCACTGTCCCCTTAAACCAGGAACCAGAGGTTATAAGTGGTACTAATCCTACCAGTCGCTGCTGATGTGCCATTAGGTCTGTTTCCGTACTTGAACATTCGTGCTATTTTCTGCTATTTCCTGTTCCCGTACCCCAAAAACTCGCGCTTAGGTTATGTTCGGTAAATAGGGTCGTGCACTGTTACCGGCGCTTTCGCGGGGCCGATAGGTCCATTGCGAATCCCTTTTTTTATTGTTTGTGGTACCATGTTAGCCATTGTTCCAATTTATTCCTCAAACCAGCCTGTGGTTTTTATGAACCTCCAGATGTCTAACAGTGGTGTGTTCGCTAAATCTTAAAAGTCTTTGAAAAATCTGTTATCGGAGGCGACGTTTTGTTGCTGTTTGCTGATTGTTTCTGTTTCTTCCGAACCCTTGCAGCTCCGACATAAGTATGGGGCTGTTATATTCATTCTATTGGCCATTACCCCAATGCACAGTGAATCGTGTAGAACATCCTAGCTGGACAAATTTTGATTTTCTCACTTTGAGAAAATATCTGTACAAGTTGATGAGTAATAATCTAAAAGAGATGATATTAAGAATTTTTAACTGGAAGATAAGTATTAAGTAATAAGCAGTGTAAAACAGGTATTTAGTTTTAATAATTTTGTTTTGATTACACTATGCGACAATTCAAGGGTCATGGAATCTAACGAAAAAGTGACCAACACAGATCGATGGTACTGATCTAGACCAACAAAACCCTAAACGGATTTTGCAAAGTTAGCTCGCTTTTAAAAGACATAGGCATTGAAAGTTTGCCTCTTGCAGAGTATCGAATTAAAAGTAATTTTTTTAATTTCTCATTTAAATCTGAGTGTTTACGTTTTCCTTATATTTAATGTATTAAGAATTTGCACATTTTTTGCCTATGTATTTACTATGTTTTGAGAAAAGCATACTTGAACGAAGCTCTTCAACTTTTTGAAATAATTAGTGGTAAAATAATTTTCGTTTTTTGAATTCTTTAGATATCTCCTTTAAGGCTATTATTTTTTTTAAAAAACACTTCTAAAAAATACTTTCAGACAGTGTTTCGTTCAGAAATATTTTATGAATCCAAATTCACAAAATTATCTTCGGTACCACTTCTGATGCTAAGAATATATAAAACCTTATCTTAATTTTTTTGAAAAACTTATAAAATTGTATTCAAAATACATTTCTCGAAAACAAGAAAATGCATTTGCGAAAAATATGCAAATATTTAACTCGCCAAATTTAAAGAAAACGAAAACACTTCAATCAATAACACCAACATTTAGACAATCAGATAACATTCAAAAGTTCTGTGCTCTTTCGAGTGTACCTTTGGATTCGAGTATCTCTCACACAGGACAATGAGAGTAGAAATCGAGAGTTGCATTTTGTCTAGCGAGGTATTCTTAGTTGAAGGCAGTATTTAGTTTTGCTTTAAGACATATGTAGTTTTATTTACAAAAATTAAAGCATTTATAGATCGTTATTTTTTACTATTTTTCTCAAAAAACAACTTTGTCCTTGTGTAAGAAGACATCCTTTTTTTTCTCTTTATTTTTGCAACTTTTGAGACCTCTAATGTGAATTCGAATGTGAAATTCGAAAAAATTGTAATTCGATACGCCTTAATGAGCACTTTATGTTGAAAAAATACTCTGCAAGAGGCAAACTTTTAATGCCTATATCTTTTAAAAGCGAGCTAACTTTGCAAATTCCTTTTAGGGTTTTCTTACTATACACTAGTACTATCATCCTGTGCTAACCGCTTTTCCGTTAGAAAATTGTGTTGCACAGTGTTATCAGTGGAATTTAGTAAAGTTTTTAAGACGCAAGTGCATTTTTCTACAATATTTTTGTTTTTAAATGTTTGCAATGGAATTTCAAGTATAAGTTATGATACATATAATCTTATTTAAAACAAGTGCGAAAAAGGATTTATATTTTGCAAATATTCAAAACTGTCAGAAGCACGCTATTTCTTTTTTTTAGTATATGTTGAATATGTGTTTAATCATTATTTTAAAACTAATTTTGGGTTTCGCTTACGTTCGCTTCTATTTAAATTCCTTTTTTTTTTTAGAGTACACATTCTCCGCCAGTAAATGGGAATTGTATGAAATGTGGTGCAAATTTTCGAAGAACGAAAGAAAGGAAAATATGTTTAAGTTCGTTGAATCAAAATTTTATCTTGTTGATGCTAATAAAGATTTTTTTTTTTATTTATTACTAAATCATAACGATTACATTTTTGAAAGTTACAAAAAAAAGTAAGACTAACCATAATATATGTATAATTTTTAATTTAATATAGAGTTTAATTCATTATGTAATCTTTTATTGTGAAATAATATATAGAATTTCATAATATAAAATTAATGAAGTTTTTTTTCTCAAAGTCTTTAAAATTCAATAAAAATAAACTCACAAGTTTTTCTAGCAAAATAGTTATAAAGTGTCGCGCTTGGGGGAGCAGCAAGGAATGTTTGATAGAAAAATTTTCGGAACTTTTGAGGAAAGAAGTAATCTGCATTGTTTGAAATAGTTTTCGTTTTTATTTTATGAGCTTAATTTTAATTTTGAGCCGACTTCAATTATTACAAATTATGGTCAAAAAAGTGTGCGTTATTCTATAAAGGGCGTGGCAATATAATAAAAACGCTCTAACTTGAATAATAGTGACACTAGGTTACTGAAATTAGAAACAGAGGTAGGCATAATTATGGAAATGTACAGTCAACAAAGTGGGCGTTATTGGACAAAAGGGCGTGACAATGTAGGAAAAAATACCGTATCTCAGTTAATATTGACACTACGGTACTGGAAACTGGTATAGGGGTTGGAACAATTATTACAAATTACGGTCAAAAAGTGGGCGTTGTTCGACGAAGGCGTAGCAATATTAGAAAAATGCCATAACTGGAATAATATTGACACTAGAATACTGAAATTAGGTACAGGGGTGGGCATAATTATGAAAATTTACGGTCAAGAAAGTGGGCGTTATTGGCCGAAAGGGCGTGAAAATATAAGAAAAATACTGTTTCTCAGTTAATGTTGACACTAGGGTACGAAAATTCGTTACAAGAATGCAAAAAATTGTTATCATAATCTCTTAAAAGAAAGAAATAAAAACTTTTTAACAAAAAAAAAAAACCAACTTCAAAACCACTACTAAGTAAAAAATAATTTTAAATTACTTTTCACATTAATTCTTAATCAAATTTGATAATTTATTTATATATTGTATTAAATTGAAAATCTTATTGTTATAATTTTTTTTCCTATTTTGTATTATTATCATAAATATATTAATTTCTCCATGAATAAAAAACCTTGGAATTCGGCGCCTATATAATCTGACTTTTATAAAATAAACGCTTCGGCTTTAAAATGTTAAAATCCTAGAATTTGTATGGCTTGTGCGATTGCTAAAGACGATACCAGGATCGTCACGTTCGAATGAAAGAAGTTTTTCCGTACTTTTTTTTCTTAAGACGATTCTGAGGTTGACGTTGAGCTCGCGGAGCAATGCAATTTCTGGTGAAATATGTTTTAAAATTCATAGTTATATTGATTCTATTCCAAAAAAGGAAATCCATTATTCCAATACTATCATAAAAAATACTTACCATCTTCACTGAACGAATATTGCATAAAATGTTTCTTGCTAGATACCCTGATGTGACAAAAAAAAATTAATTATCAGTTCTTTAGAGAACATTTTAACAAAATCTTTGACATTTCATTTGGCAGACCACAGATTGATGTTTGCTGCAAGTGTGAAAAACTGCAGGAAGAGTTAAAAGACCCTCATCTAAATGACGAAGCAAAGAAAATAATTACCGACAAGCTAACGGAACATAAACTTGAAGCTACAAAATTGTACGAGAAAGTTAAGGAAGTTGAAATAAAAAGTTCTCAAAGTGATACCATAGTCATTTGATTACATGCAGAACTTACCTCTTCCAACTTTACCCGTTCAAGAAATTTTTTACTATCGTAAGTTATGGGTATTTTAATTTTGCATCCATAACATGAAAACTAACAAAGGTACATTTTATTCATACCATGAAGGATAGGCCTTAAAAGGACCAAACGAAGTTGCATCATTTTTGAATGATTATATATCAAATTTTATTAGCGCATCTATAACCGCGTTGCATCTGTTTTGTGACGGATGTCCAGGCCAGAATAAAAATAACCTAATCACAAAATTTGTATTAACATTAGCGTCACAAAAAAATATAAAGATACACCTCTACTTTCCTCAGAGCGGACATTCGTACAATGAATGTGACCGCAATTTTGGTGTGGTAAGGAGAAAAATAAATCGAAAAGACGGGATAATTAGTTTTTATGATCTATTGAATAATTACATGAATTATAATTGAGCTTTAGATCAAGTGAGTTTTCAAGAAGGCAACAACAACAACAACAACTCTGTATAGAGTCAATCACTTAGCTGACTAGACAGTCTGTTTCGGAAATCGCTACATATTCCTCATCAGTAGTCTTTGAGTGATTAAGCTGTGATCAACTCACTGTTTAAACTAGCATATGAATGTGTAGATCCTCTAATTCATTCTCATGAATTGTATGGCTGCTAATCATATGACACTTCAAAGCAGTAAGCCATTTTAGATCACCGCCATCAACTCTATCAAGGGTTGCCATCTGTTCTAGTTGCTTCTTCATTTGTTTCAATATTCATTGGTGTTCGATTGTTTGTCGAAATGCACCATAGAAATGAAACGAGTTTTTGCTTCGCCAGAAGCTAGTGTTCTAACTGAGAGACGGGATACTTACCTACCCACAATATATCAAAAATGGTAAAAACTTAACTTTAAATCGAACGTACTTGCAAAAAGCAGTTACGAAAGAAAGTTTCAAAAACTCAAAAAGTTACTTTTAAAGTGTCCTCTTTTTTTTGAATTTATATTTGATCCTGAAAAGCCGAAAGTTGTGGTAACAAGGAACTACATAGATGATAACACTACAGAAGAGGAATTTAACCTTGCAAAATTAAATGGAGTTTGCGCTTTGCTGCCTAATTTAGATTATTTGGCTTACTGTAACCAAATACCAATGAACCACCTTAAAATATTAGATATTAGACACGCCAAGGTGGAAAAATATATATTCCACCTGAGGGCACGCCTCTGAGAGTAAAAATTTAGACATGTGCACTTTTCGTTCTTGTTTTCTATATTTTCAACTAATTCATTCAAATTTAATAATGGTAAAACAGTTTAAATGTTAAGTGTCCATAGTTTTTCATCAATGAAGAAATATAACTTTAAATGCATTTACAGGAGCTTAAAACGACTTATTTTAAGTATGTGCATCTGCAAGAGAAATTGGGTACTTTATGTTTTTTTTTTATTAAAAATAGCCTTTAGTTACAACATTCAGCTAAATTATCGAAAAATAATGAAATTTTTCTAAAGATTTTATGCAATTTAAAATACCAAGTTTGAAAGGGCGCATCCCTAGAATAAAAACTACCAAAAATGCACGAATTGACGGTTAAGATATAATTTTTTTGTAATGATATAATGTGTTATGACTTTTTAAATAAAATTGCATTCTCACTTGCAACCTGAAGCTCATATTCTTTGCATGGTTACGTTTTTTGTATCTCCTGAACATTTTCTAATTTCAGAGATGTGCCCTTTTCAAAAATTATGATGTAATTTAATTTTAAACGTGCCGGAAAAATAAAAATTACGGAATGACCATATCTGATTTAAATCAAATTTTGCATGAAGCATCACTGATGGAAATAAAAAACATAATTTGGACGAAAAAAGCTTTGCGTGATTTTTGGCTGAGTTACAAGTGCACAAAATTGACTTAAATCGACAAAAAGTTGAAAATTTGTTATTGTTATTCGTATTGTTGTTGTTGTTGTTGTCTTTTACATTTTCTTAGTTTCTACTTCCATTTTGTTCTGGTTATATTAAGTGTTTTTTTTTGGTGTTGTTTATAATTAGTTCTTGGAGCCAAGGTTCGATCCCAGCGGCAGCAGGTGAATATTGTAATTTTAATGTTTTATAATCTTTATAACGCCTAGTCTTATGTTTTTAAATGTTTAACCTCTTTTCTTATATTATGTCAATAGTAATCAGTAAGCAAATTGAGACCAATGAACTTAAAAATAATTTAATTTGTTAATTAAATATTATCAGCCCAATTCTGAATGATTTTTCCCGGCGGTTAATCGAAAAGGGGAGTTTTCGTTTTTAAGATAAATTTCAAAAATATTCTGAAAATTTTTAGTGCCAATTTGTTCATCAACCGTCAATATTGATGAGTGTAAACAAAAAAATGAGACATCCATATCTGCTATTTTAAAAATTAAAATTCCCTTTTCCAATTCCCCGGGAAAAATCATTCGGAATTGGGTTGTATGATTGTGGTATTGCAGCGAATACATAAAATACGTGCTGGCGGCCAGGGTTTTATCCCGGCGGTCGCCCAGATGAATATTTTAATCTTTATGTTTTTTATACAATATTTTTAATGTTTTTATATTTTTTAAGATTATTTCGAACATTAATCAATAAGAAACTTGGAAATAATAAGTTAAAAATAATTTACTTCGTTAATTAAATATTATGTTCTCATACCTTGTTTTCCAACAAATGATCAATGTACTTATAATTGTATTTATTTGTAACGGGTTGTTACAACTTTGCATAATCTTGTTAACTATCTTTCTTCCTAGTTATATGCGCTCTATGGTTTTTCTTTCTCGCCACTGCATCGTGACTCACCTCAGCCGGTGACCCCATCAACATTAATTTTAATGTTGATGAAATCTAGTCTTATTTTTTTTGTTTAAAAAAAGTGAAAGTGAAAGGAAATTTGTTTAAATAATTAAATCTATGCTAAGTTTTACTGAGCAACAGAAAATCTTTTAAAAAAATGTGTAGTTAAAACTTTGTTTTAAAGCGAAATAAAATATAATCAAATCACCGTAACAAAAAAGAAAATACAAGTACTCTATTATTTCAAAGTTATCAGGCTACTAAAGCACAGTCTTTAGTTTTTTCAACTATTGACACTATCGATGGCAGCCCAAAATCGGTTGTCATACTATCGATGATCCTGATTCAAAAGTTTTCCACCACAACAAATTACGTGTGCCATTTCATACGTACTCTGCTGATAATGCCAAAATCCAAATTATCACTAGATCTTGTGTGTGGTTGAATGTGTTGAAACCATAAGCTTTTCTGTTAATTCCATAAAACATCCTCCACTTGCCAAAAACTTTCTTACACATTCACTAGCATTTTAGTATGATTTTTATTTGTTTTATTATTTAAACTGACCGCCTTTTTAACACACCAAGCAATTCACAAGTGTCTTGTTATTTTGTTTGTGTGTATCTGCGAAGCGTGTCATTTATATTTTTTGAGCACATGTTTAAGGTTGACAACTTGTCTGCCGACCGACGCTGCTGTTTTGGCTCATATCTTTTTAGCTGCTGTTTTCATTTATGCGTTACTTAATTTGACATAAAAAAAACAAACAAAATTCTTGGATTTTGAAATGAGTGGAAAAATAAAAGAAATTCGCAAAGATGTGTTATGATAAATGCGAAAAAAATGTCTTTCAAATTAAATAAAAATATGTTTGGCAAAACGGAAGTAGTTTATTTGAGGTACACAACGCATAACTGTGTTAAAGTTTAGACTATTAAAAAAAAAACTGAAAGCTTTTTAAACATAAGTTTTCTTAACCGTAGCGAACGCAAAGTTACACAAAATTAGCACTATTTAAAGCTTGCCAAGAACAGAAAGAACTTGTTAAAATTTCAAAAAGCTCTCAAACTGTAATGCATAAATAAGCGCAGAGCAAAAAGCGCATAAATGCAATTTTAAAAAAATAAGCTTAGAAACATACCTAAACTAGAAATTTTTTGCACTAACGTAAAACTTGCCACCAACCAGAACATAGCACACCCTCCAAACACCACCTCGCATTAAATATATTATTTATAAAATGCAGGTGAATATCGGTTGGCAAAAAACAGCTCTTTACCAGAATTTCAGTGTTTGCATTGATAATGGTATGGTTGCAGTTCTTTTTTCTGTTGCATATTTATAGGCGCACAAAATATTCACAACATTTCATGCATAATAGTTTGACACACATTTTCGATGGAAGCAAAACAGATGGTAAAAAAGATAGAACGACTAGGAAATTTTCCAATATAATTGCAGCTAAATCAGGAAGATTTTTATCTGCGAAAAAGGGACGAAAAAAGATTGATGAGTCATGATGGCGGCTGCCTCTATTTTTTAATGAAAATGTTTACTTTTGCTGCGCATATCTTTTGCAGCATTGATTAAATGTATATCGATTTTAGGTGCATGGATGCGCCTAGTCGATATTTAGGTCAAATATGATTGAGAGAAAAATTTTGGTTGCAACGTTTTTACTGCTTCATTGCAACAAATACTAGAAATATTTCTTTTAACTGCAAAAGAGCTCCCGAATTCCCCGTTGTTTGCAACAAAATTTTTTTATGTAATTTAGATTTGTAAATATGTTTAATTTTCTTCTTTTGCATTGAAAGAAAATATAAAGCTTAAATAAATATCCCATACATGGAACTATTCAATATATATTATATATTTTTTTTATTTATTTTATTTTATTTCTTAAATATTATATTTGAAAAAGGTCCTTACTCTTGCTTACTTATTTTTTTTTTAGTTATTACTTAATTATTTTGTATTATTTTATTCTTTAGTTTTATTAAATAAACATTGTTAAATAAATAAATAAAAATATTTAGTGTTTGGTTACATTATTTATTTTATATTATTAATTTGTTTTTTTTTTAAGTAAGATATAGTATTTTTTTACAAAATAAAGAAAAACAAAAAAATATTTATTTACCATTTTTTTTAATAATTTAAAGATTTCTAAATAAGATGAATATCTTTAATTTTCTTGTTTTGGAATAGATGCGAAAAATTCAGCTTTTATTTTTTTTTTTAATGTAGGTATATTATTAATTTTTTAAATCATATTTATATTTTTAAATATTATATATGCAAAAAATGCCTTTGTCTTTTAAATTTAATGGTTTGTGTGTTTTTTATATGTATGTATATTCATTAATTTTTATATATATTATTTTATTTATAGTTTTATATAATTTTTATATATATTTAATTTGTTTTTTAATGAGAGTCTTGAGATTATGATGAATATCTTTTATTTTCTTCTTTTGGACTGCTTTTAAAAAATAAAGCTTTTATCACATGCATTGAAATTATTTTATATTGGTATATTACTTTTAATATTATTATATTTGGTATTTTACTTAACTTTTTATATTATATTTTTAAATATAATGTGATATTTCTTCGACCTCTTCATTTATAATTTTGGATTGTGATCGGGCTCAAGGTAATTTTTTCAATAAAAAACACTATTTTATTTGTTTTGCTATTAATTTCATCTCGTCCGATATTTGCACTCGATTGTAATTTTATATTATATTGCAAAAGTAACCTTGAGCCCGATTATAACCAAAAATCGTTTTAAATTATTATATATAAAAATAAGGCCTTTCTGTCTTACATTTAATTGTTCACTTTTTTTATTTTTATTGCTTAATTATTTATTTTAAAGTTATTTTAATATATGTTTACATTTTTTTATTAACTTAGTGTTTTAAAATTAAAACGAATATCTTAAATTTTTCTCTTTTGAATTATAATACAAAATTAAGCTTTGAATTTTATGATTTCTTTTATATGAAAAAATTTAATAATAAATATTTATTTTAATATCATAAGAATAGTAAATACAACAAATTTAAGCTTGATTTTTTTCTTCAGTAAATAAAAAAGAATTTAAGGATATTCATCTGAATTGTCTTAATTTTTATTTTAACTATGTCTTTACTTTTCTATTTTTGGATTGAATACCTACAATTAATTTTTTTAAATATATTATTTAATATTTTTATATCATATTTATATTTTAAAATATAATATTATATGTTAATTATTATAATAATTATTGAATACATACATTGATTTCTTTTTTAAATATACTTTATAATTTTTTTATATCATAATTAGTTATCTGTTTTAATATCATATTATATTTTCATAATTATTGTAATGATATATATATTATCTAATTTTTTATATCATATTTATTAAATAATAAGTCCATTCTAGTTTACATTCAAATTTTTTACGTATTATTTTTCATTTATATCTTTTGCTTAATTATTTTATATAATTTTATTTTAATTTTTTTTTTATATTTATTTTTGTTTTTATATTATTAAAGTTTTAAAATTGAAATGAATATCGTTATTTTTTAGCTTTCGGATTGAAAGAAAAAGCTTTTCTCAAAAACATTAAATTTTTAATTTATTATTTAATTTTTTTAATCTTAATAAATAAAATCATATAAAGGAATAAAATCATAAAAAGGAACAAAATCATATAAAGGAATAAAATAATAATACAATAAAATAATAAAATAATAAAATAATAAAATAATAAATTAATAAAATAATAAAATAATAAAATAATAAAATAATAAAATAATAAAATAATAAAATAATAAAATAATAAAATAATAAAATAATAAAATAATAAAATAATAAAATAATAAAATAATAAAATAATAAAATAATAAAATAATAAAATAATAAAATAATAAAATAATAAAATAATAAAATAATAAAATAATAAAATAATAAAATAATAAAATAATAAAATAATAAAATAATCAAATAATCAAATAATCAAATAATCAAATAATCAAATAATAAAATAATAAAATAATAAATTATTAAAATAATAAAATAATAAAATAATAAAATAGTAAAATAATAAAATAAAAAATAATAAAATAATAAAATAATAAAATAATAAAATAATTAAATAATAAAATAATTAAATAATAAAATAATAAAATAATAAAATAATAAAATAATAAAATAATAAATAAATAAATTAATAAATAAGTAAATAAATAAAATAGAAACATTTAATTGCAAACAACAGTGAATTCGGAATTTGTTTCTAAAAATCAAAGGAAATATTTTTGTATTTGTTGCAACGAGGCAGAACTAGTATCTGTATATAAAATTATTTTCACTAAAAACACAAATTACATGGAAAAACTTTGTATATTAAAACTTTTTAAATGCAGTTTTTATATAAAATAGGCTACAAATTTGCAATCAAAACACACTGATTTTTTTTTAAGGGAGGTTTAGTTGAAAGTGATCTACTATAATATGTTGAAAACGCGATTTCGCATAAAAAATTAGTTACGCCTTTTCTTTATTAAGCCATCGATATATAACATTCTAATTATGTAAAAAGTTAGTTCAGTAAATTTTTTTGTAAATTTTTGTAAATTGCTTGTAAATTTTTTAAACACATTTTTATTTACTAACTAAAAAATTTATAACAATAAAACATGTAATCAAAAATAGAAAGTTTACGACGAATTTGCTTACAGTTTAAAATGTCTGTTACATATTTATTAAAAGTGTATTACAACTACACCACATAGTTAATACTCATATTGCATTTATTTATTTTATTCCAAAATTGCTATAATTTATATAAAAAATTGCATGCTTCAAAGAGTAATGATTCCTTACTTCAAAAAGCTTTAGTTTTTTCATTAAAGCTTCTCTACATAAGCTTCTGCTTGCATTGCTCTTCGATTCTAACGTCAAGAAAGAAAAAACTACTGACACACTTAAAACCCGACAGCACAGGATGCAGGATACACCTAACTGCTGTTGCATCACCAACAGCGGGAGCTGCAAGCTGAAGTTCCAACAACAGGACACAAACTCATTGAAGCAGCAGGAGTAATTGTACCATTTTTTCTTTTTTTTTTTAGCTCCTTTTGTTGTTAGTGTTGTTGTCTCTAAAGTGTCTGACTTGCAGTTGTCTCTGAGTTCCGTTATAGTTAGGATTTTGTTCTGTGTTTTTTTAGTTATACAAAATCATGCACCACTTCGACAGTCTTTTTATAAAGCCTCAGTATGAGTATCTTAAGGACACTCCACATAAGAGCAAATAGGACAAAATCAATGAGGCTGAATATTTCAGAGAGCAAATTTCCCTGCACACAAACATGTTGCAGCTCGGAGCCAACCAAAAGGGATATTTTTTAGTTTGCTTGTTTCGCTTAGCATATTCACAATACAAAATTATAAATCAAAAATTCAGTTTTAAATAAATTATAACGATAGCCATTCACCATTTTTAAACTTTTCCCAAATTACAAAATTCGATCAATGGATTTTAGTAGAAGATACAAAAAAATTAAACGTGTGTCAACATTTTAAAAGCTTACATCTGAGTAAGTCTTAATATATCTAGGTTTAAAATTTACGTTATTTTTTAACTATAGCTAACTTTTTAAGTTTAAGAAAGCTACAAAATATATTCTTTTGGCATATTTTTTAAAGATTTTCATAAGATTTGTTTAAAATCGTAATAAAATCAAAAAATAACTTTATTCTAATGTATTCAGATTATATTGCATTGTTATCGTATGAATCAGCACTCATTTCATTATTTTATTTTTATATTAATTTAATTTTTTTTATGAACAGAATGGAAATGAACGAAAAATAAAGCTTTTATTCCATACATTGGAAATTTTTTATATATATTATTTTTTTTTTATATTATTATATTTTTAAATTAATTAAATTACTGATTTTTTTAGAGACATAATACAATTGTGGGCAAAAGCACCAGATTGTGCTTTTAATTAAATGGCATCTCATTATATTTACCCTGATGATATAAAATAAGGCTTCTTCGATCGAGCATAGTTTAAATCTATTTTCTCCTTCATTCCTGTGAAACTCTTGTTAACATTTCCTAATACATTTATGGTTAAAAAATTTCTATTGATAAATATAATTGCAAAAAGTAATTTTTTCAGCGTGGAGTAATTTGACAAATATTGTTGTTGTATGACAAATATTTTTTGTTTTAATAGTTGAACTCTGTTGCGCCGTTTTTATGGATCTTTTTTGACCCATTACAAAATGAGTTTTATTGTATAAAAGTACAGTTAAACGCAGTCGTAGAGGGTTGAAATATTCTATAAAAATGCTTCTTTGAAAATTGCACTATTGTATCTTTGGGAAAGATTTATATAGACTATATACTTTTTTGGAAAAAATGGTAAATTTTTTATTACTTCATATAAAAAATGTATCACCTGCTGCAACGTTCACTACGCATAATCATTAGAAATTTTTGTTGCATAGTTTCAGCAAGCTTCTCAATTATTCTTAATATTTTTTGCTATAGATGTACTCTGTAGACAATTATTGTCTTAAGAGGCTAACAGTAAAATTTGGCTAACTTTAACCAACTTTAACCCTTAACTGGTACACCTCAAAAAAATTATACTTACAGTACATCTGGTCCTAGGGACCACTCCAACTAGAATGCTAAAATCTACAAAATTTAGTGAGAAATGCATGTTGTTTTTTTTTCAAAAATGTCTTAAATAGAGTTTTGTCTTTCTATTAACCCATTAGCCGCGGCTCCCAAACGCTTCGTACGATTTTTTTTTTTTTAAATTTCATATGATTTCTTATATTGTTCACAGAAACTACCACATCCAATTTCAACTTTGCATCTTTCACCATAGTCGAGATATGAGTTGGGTCTAAAAATACCCAATCGTCGTTAATGTGGTCTAAATGGGCTCAAATTCCTTCTACAACGACAGCACAGTTTTCTACCAGGAATTTTCAAACAACAGCGGGTATAGTTGTTTAATTGGCTAATAGAGCTTTTACATTTTTTTGACTTTATTTTTTACAATGATAATAACACAAATTTTCTGATTTTTAAACTCAATCACTTTTGACCTTGAATATGTAGTAGTTAACGAAAAAATTTCTTGACAAATTCCAAAAATTAATAATTTATAGCTCTATGTTTTCTTAAAGCAACAAACAGAAAATTAAATACTTAGCTGTTACCAATCTTGAGATATGAATAATTCTTCAGAAGCATTTTCATGGATAAAAAAATACCCAGCCGCGGCTTATGGGTTAAGAAATAATTTTTTTAATTATTTGGAATAATTGAATTGAACCGAATTTAATTTAAATTGAACTATTAGAGATACATACTCTTTTGTTTTTTTGTTGTGGTCCCACAGACCAGGAGTACCAGTTAAGCGTTAGGAGTACTTTTTGAAGATTTTTTAAAAAGGATCTAAAACGAGCTTTACAATAGAGAGCTCAGTTCTTAAAACATTTTATAAAAATATTTGTTATAAGATTTGGTTATTGGACTGTGAAAGCAGAATAAAATGTGTTAGCTGAAGTTTTGCTAAATCAGTACTTTGAGCTTTTTGATGTTACAAGTACAATACGCCTATTTTTAAAAAAACAAGCACCCTTATAAAAAAGCTCTAATTTTGTATAATTTATATTGTAGTAGGTACCTATAGTTTTTTTCGGTGTTAAGCCCAGAAATATAAATTTATTCGAAGCCCTGAATACCCAAAAATCATAAAATTATCCAAATGTTTTATTAATAAGTATGCAGATTCTTGTTTTCTAAAAAGTCATTTTACGTAATTAGTTTAAGGAGTCAGTGAATTTTTAAATTTCCGGCGTATTAGCTTTAAATGCAACACTGGTACTGTCAACTTCCATCTATTTATTAATAGACTACTGGCCAGCCATTGAAATCAGACATCCTCGTGAATTTTCACGAAAATGAAAAATAGTGAATTTCTTGAACTCATCAAACACTATTTTTTGCGAACAAAAACCATCACCGAAACCGAGGAAAAACTTGATAAATACTATGGAGACTCTCTGCACCATAAATTTTAATGTTTAACACTTTCAGTGGATTTACCCAATATATTGGACACGTCAGAAAGTAATTTTTATGTGTATTTTGCAACGCTTTTTTTAAATCAAATCGTTTGGTTCTGCGAAAAAAAGACGAACCAACATGAAAAAAATAAATTTAAACAGATATTTGAAATAAAAATCAGTTCGATTTTCGATTTTGTGCCTGAAGAAAAACGAAAAATGTTTTGCTTATTTTATAAGAAAAATCAACCGGGCACAGAAGGTTTTAAACAAAGATCTAAAGGGTTGAAAAACCTTCAAGGGATTGAAAAAAATTTTGTGCCGAACAGAAGCAAAACAATTATTTCTTTGTACAAGCTTGCAAAACGTAAGTAGCGCAGGTAAAAATTAAAGGTATGTTTTTTCATCTTTTTAGGAGCTTTATGATAGGAATATTAAGAAATTGTTCCTAGCTTAGTCTAGCCATGGAAAGGGTTTAGAAGTGGTTTACTGAACTCCGTTGTGGTCATACCAGCTCAAGTGACGCTTCAGGTCGGCTGAACAAGGTTGTCACACCAGAAAACGGCGATAAAATCCATGGATTGATACTGGACGATTGGAGAATGGAACTGCTTGAGGTGATTGCCTGAGATTGAGGCCTGTAGATATTTCAATTGAGCATTTTGCATGAAGATTTGAACATGAATAAACTTTCGCGCGACGAGTGCCGCGATTGCTCACACTCGACCATAAACGCAGCTTTGTGACCACTTCAAAGGAGTGTTTGGCAATGTTCAACCGCAATCCGAAGAAGCTTTTGCGCCGTTTCTTAACCGTAGACAAAACATGGCTTTATCACAAATCACCGAAGACCGAGAAACGGTCAAAGCAGTAGACTTCTCCGGATAAACGTGTACCAAAGAATGCAAAGGTGGGTTTGTCGGCCAACAAGGTCATGGCGACAGTTTTTTTGGGATGCATGCGGAATCATTCACCTAGATTTGAAGCAAAACGTCCGCATTTAGCAAAGAAAAACGTGCACCGTCGCACACGTATGTATTCGACATGGCAAAAATCCATAAATTGGGCTACGAACACCCTATTCTCCAGATTTAGCCTCCTGCGACTATATCCTATTTTCGAACCTAAAAAATGGCTCGGAGGCAGTGGCGTAGCTAGGGTTGTAGGTACCCGGGGCGCAAAATAAATTGTGCACCCTCAAAGGCCGGTTATCCTTATCCAATTCTAAAATCTCTATAAAAAACTAAAAATTTGCAAACATACGGTTTTGCTTAAAATTTTTTATTTGTATCTTTTAATAATTTTGTTATGATGCATCGAGTTAATTTAACTTTTTTGTTTTAAAACATCAATTGGGTGTCTGAAAATATAAAAACATTATTTAATGATCAAAAATAATGAATAAAATCAAACTTTAAGGTACCATCAAGATTTAAAATTCCTTCTTTCTTGCTTTCAGAGAAGCAAACTTTTCGATAACTTCATCGAAATCGATTTTCTCAGTCTCTTCGGCTTCAATAGATAATATTGAAAGGTCTGTGAGTCTTGACTGCCCCATTTTTGACCGTAAATAATTTTTTATTAATTTAAGTTTTGAAAAGCTTCTTTCGCATGAAGCAACTGAAACGCAAATCGTTAAAAATAATTTTAAACTAAGTGCTAGATTCGGCAACGTCTCTTCGAATCCCCATTCATATATAAAGTTTAAAAAATCTATTGAGGTCCAGTTTTTATGAGTTTCTAAAGCAATGTCTGCAGCTTTAAGGTGCCTTCTTAGCCTTGGTATTTCAATTGCTAACTCTTCTTCATAGACCTCATCATGGACAGCGACCAATCTTTATATTAAGATCTGTACTTCACTTTTAGAAGTGGATAGCAAGCTTGGTGGTAGAATTGCTTCAAATACATTTTCAATTTCTTGTATCGATTTTGTTCTACTATTAAGTTAAGAATGAAACCTATCCAGGCACTCGAACATCGCCCTCTTATTTTCTTCTTGCAGACTTAATCCACAGTCTCTGGTATGTTCTCCTGGCATTCTTTTTCTGTATCGGATTCGTCTCTCAACTAGGATCCCACAGTTTTTTGATTCGACAAGTGCTTTTTGAATTGCTTGTTGCACTTAATTGTAACGTTCCTCGAAAACAAAACTGTTCAATGCCTTGTGCTTTATTAAAACATTGTCAAGCGATAAGCCCTTAGTTTGCAAGTACTGTTGCGTTATTTGAACTTCCCGGAGGACATCATGCCAAAAGTATAAGCGAAAAATAAAAGTATAAAGCGAAAGAAAAATAAAAAGCGAGTTTCGAAAATAAAAGTTGTCAAAATGATGTCTGATGTACTTCCACGTCAGTAGAATTGTGAAAATTAAGGCACGTCAATCGCAGAGGACTAAAAAAAATGTATGTTTAAACAAACAAATTACACAATTTAGTACAGATTTATGTTAAAATTTTTTTGTTAATTTTGCACCCCTTCTGTCTGTGCACCCGGTGCGGACCGCCCCCCCTTGCTACGCTACTGCTCGGAGGTTGAAGATTTCAGTCGAATCAGAAGAAGTCATCACAAAAACAAACGCCTATTTAGTGGACCTTGATAAAACGTTAAATTTGGAAGGATAAAAAAAAAATATGAAAAACCCTTAAATGTTCGATCTAAAAGGAGACCGTGTTGAGAATGAAACACATTTTGGCCGAAAAACTACCTTTTATTCCAAAAGTTACTGATTTATCAAATTTCCCTCGATAATATACAAAAAATATTTTAAATAAATATGCCAAAATCATCTTAGAATAATAAGAAAAATGCAACTAAATGAATTTTTTCTTACGTCTTTAATCCTTTATAAGTCTAATTATTTATTTAAAGAATCAAAAAACGTGATTCCTTGATTTTAGTATGTCAGTATGTTCAGAAGGAATGTTGAGGGTAGAAATAAATAGGAGTAACTCGAACATTTGAGAACGTTTCAGAAAAATGCAACTGAATGAATTTTTTTCTTACGTTTTTAATCCTTTGTAAACCTTATTATTCATTTAAAAAATCGGAAAACGTGATGTGGTACCTTTAGCCATTTTTTTTTTTTGTATTTTTAGTATGTCATTACGTTCAGTAGGAATGTTGAGGGTAGAAATAAATGGGACTAACTCAAACGTTTGAGCCCTATATGAGGTCAATTGGGACGTGATATGAACTATTTTCGACATAATTTTTAATTTTTTTTTTATGGTGACCCCAGAATGGTGAAGGTATGTCCAGAAGAAGTGTTGGTGGTAAACAAGTCTGTGGTCACAAAGCATAACATCATAACTCAAAATATCCTAAAAATTATAAAGTTTTGCAACTTGACATGCCTTATTCCCTGAAGTTAAAGAATCAGGCCTAGCAAGGTTAAAAACTATAACAAATTTTACGGTAGTTTGAGTTCAGTTAGACTCACTGAAGTTAAAGAATCAGGCCTGGCATGGCTCAAAACTTTATCGTTTTTTACGATAATTTGAGTTATGCTGTTATGCAGACTTGTGATCACAGAAGATATAGGCCCAGCTTCTCATGCATTTAACTTCTCTAAAGGTCAACTCGGAAGCAGTGATGCCACTAGTAGGGAAAAGAGGCTACATGTCAAGAAATTTATCCTTAGTTTTGAGATGTAGGGGAAAAAGGACAGATTTCCAATATATGCTCATATGTAGGGAATTTTTAAAATTTTAAATTTCTCTCTATATTTCTCAAAAAATGTGTATTTATATTCGCATATAATTTCTTTAATTGAGTTGAAATTCTTTCAGTGTGAAAAACCTGAGCAAGTTAAGTCTTCATATATGCTTAAACATACCCACTACATAATCATTCTGTTCTGTGCTTGAACATACCCATTTGTCGCTGAGCTTACTTGATGTCAATTTTGCCGCGTTTTCGTTTAGATTTTCTCCAACAAGATTAATTTTACCGCTTAATTTTTTATTTAAATTCACAAAATCAGAGTCTGAATAAAGGAGTAAAAACCGTAAGTTGCTTCTGTTATGTTATACATACTTTACTAAACAAATTTTCAATAAAATTGTTTTTAGAAAAATGAGTAATTCTTCCGATTCCATTTCTTCTGAAACGGGTGCTGTGAAGCGACGTGTGAAGTACAGAAAACAAAAATTTAATAAAAGCTGGCTGGAGATCGATGAATTCAACGGATGGCTCGAAAAAATTGAAACGGATGCTTTCAAGTGTAAGTGTGCAGCTTGTGACAAGATTTTAAGCTGTGGAAAATCGGACCTCCTGAAGCATTCGCAAAGCAAATCACATAAAAAAAACGTAGTTTCCATTAAAAATTAAAAATCGATTGAAAAATTTTTTGAAAAACCTCCGAAAAATAGCTTTGCTGTGGAAAACTTATATATTATGTTTTGGTATTTTTTTTATTTATGTTTAATACCATGATATGGATTTATCAATGTTAACTAGTCAACATATATTTATTTTGTTTTTTGTGTACAATTCAATTATATGGATTTATCGATGTTAACTAGTCTACATATACTTATGTTAATTTTTTATTGTTTTTTTGAGTACGTACAATACAATTTTATGGATTAATCGATGTGAAATATAATATAAAATAAACATTTTAAGGCATACGTACATGCTATTTTTTTGTTTGCAACAAACTTTTTGTGTTTCATTTAGATGTATGAAATAAATATGTAGGGAAACTTGTAGGGAAAAATTATGTTTGCATAGGGAAAAGTAGGGATTTTCATGAAATGCGGTAGGGATTTTTTCAAAAATTTAGTGGCATCACTGCTCGGAAGTGATATGAACTATTTCTGAAATTTTTTGTATGGGGACCTCTAGATAGGCCAAATAAATGTTGCGGGCGAAACAAATAAGAGGACCATTTTGTACATTTGAACCCTTTGCGAGTCGATTCGGAAGATATTTTCGACATTATTTTGTATATATATTTACTAGGCCGGGTCGATTTGTGGGGAGGCAAAAAAAATGCCCATTGCTCAGTGAAAATCGTATTCTAGAGATCAAAATAAGAAACTTCGCCCGAGGAACTATACCTCTAAAACAGTGTCGGGCAGCTTTGCACACCTATGCTTTCTCATCTTGAGTATGTATTAATGAGTGCTTTAAAGCTCACACTGAAAAAAAGTAGTGCTAAAGCGCCTTTTGCAGAAATCTTACTAGGCATTTATATATTATATAAATTTATATAAATTAAATAAATAAGTAATGGACGGAATGTCAAAAAAAACAGAACTACAGACGGATAAAGTGAAATACTGATAAGCAGACGGAAATGTAAAAAGGCAGGCTAATAGTAAAAAACTAATATGTTTTTTATTGTGCTTATGTTGCTTATTGTAATTTGCCACGGCCAAACTGACAGCGTAAGATGCTTTCATTATACGTACTTGGAACTGATCACTATATGATATGGTATGTGGACATGGCGCTTTTAAATAATTAATTAATTTCTCCATCGCATGCCCAACAATTATCTTATATTAGCCATGCAAATTATCGTAATGCTTTTTATTGCATAATTTTTTTAATTTTACCTCTTTTATGCCGCACCACATACATACTTTTTCATACATACTTCCAAAAATTTTGCATACATAAAATTTTAGACAGTGTAATCTTACGTTATATCTGTGTCGATGAGCAATAACAGCTTAAGTCTTATTTCAAAGTTTCCAGAAATCTTGCTTCAATGTTTTCAATCGCCATATAAGTTATATGAAAGGGCCTTTTGTTTTTGCGTCATATCTTTGGCTAAGAACATGCTAGTAGTTCTAGATTTTGTGTGTGCATAATGATATATACGTGGAACTCAACTATATCAATAACTCAGTTCTGTCTTAAATCGACTTAAGCTATTATTGCTTATCGACACAGATACAATATAATATATTGAAGGAACACGCACGCGCAGATGTTATCTGCTTGACATTCGCTTGAACACTGAAGCTTTGATCGTTCTGTAGGTGAGATGAATACACATTTTACTGCACAAACATAATCTCAAGTGTGCAAAGCTGCCCGACACTGCTCTAAAACCAATTCTAATGCCCCAACTTTAGACTTTTGTCCCGTAGGAAAAATCCTTCTTTGACCCATTTAGAGTGCCCCAATCGAGTCCAAATGTATGACCGACCCCCACCAACTTTGGAGGGCCGATCCACCCATGCCAGTGGCACACCCCCTGGAACCCCCCTGGGGTTCCCCATACAAACATTTTTCACACATTTTACAAACTTTTTGATTTGGAATGGTCACTTCACTTCTTATTTTTTTATGTTCTGATTATGTTCTGACTAAATAAATTTCTAAAGAGAAAAAATAAATAAAATAATAAAAATAAATAAAATTAATTAAACATAAATAAAATAATTAAAATAAAGTGCCAAAAATGGTGATTTTTTCACAAAATTCAAAAGTTGGGGCATTAGAATTCGTTTAAGAGGTATAGTTTCGCGAGCAAAGTTTCTTATTTTGATCCCTAGAATACGATTTTCACTGAGCAATGGCCAATTTTTAGATCGACCAGCCTTAATGTATACTCCTAGATAGGTTGGCAGATAAAAGGCATTCGAAGGGTGCATTCGAAATAATGAAGGTAAAACAGGACCATGTCAAGGATTTGATCCCTGTAGGAGGTCACATCACACTTATCGTATATAGACCTGCAAAAAGTTGGTAAATAGGGGTTGGTATGTTCAAATTAGTGTTAAGGGTAAAAAAATAATATTACCAGCTTGTGCAGTGGACCCGTTTAAAGGGCCATTCGGAAGAGATATAAACTATTTTCCACATATTTCATCATTTTTTGTATGGTTACCCTCAAATGAGTAGTATCATCAGAAGAAATGTTGAGGATAAAAAACAATAGCATCAGCTCATACATTTGGACCCTACACAGAAAAAAATGTACAATAAATTCTTCCGTTACGAACTGTAAACTGACGATTGAAAACAAGCCAAACGATAAAAATTACATATTCTACCGTTATGGCATTGTAACTTACTGTAAACTTTGTTGAGTAACAGTCTTACTGTAGCTCTACCTCAGAAGTTGCTTGATAACAATTTTACAGTGCATGTACTGCAAAACTTGTGGGCAAACAAATTTACAGTAGCTCTACTATTAAAATTATTGAATAACTATTTTAACTGTGATTTGAAACGCAAAAGTTGTTAAGTGTTTATTTGCTAGTGTCTATTGTAATACTGTCTAGCAGTTGTGTTCGTTTCCCAAAATATTAGGTTGGGTACTAGTATTTACTTTGAAAATTTTTAGAAAATATTTGGAAATATGTGAAAAAACATGTTCAAGGCAATTAATATTAACTGCCAACTTTAACTGTTCGAAACATTAAGATTTACTGTCGCAATTGTTAAGTTAATATTTTTACTCAGTAATTTCAAATGAAAAAAATAGTAACTGTGCAACAATTGTACTAACGGTAAAGTGACCGCAAATATCGTTTGAATTTACCGATGACGTTTTTTGTGTGTATAGGGTTGAAGCCTATATTGTAAGTAGTTCTCAATTTTTTTTCTTCAGTGTGTTTAATTGATAGCAATAACAATACTTCCAACCTCAAGAATTGACTTCTGTAGGAGTTACAGGAATGAGGTAGAGGAGGAGACGGTATCGCATATCCTCTGTCATGCCCCGCTTTGTCTCGCAGATGGCATAAGCATTTATGGAAACTATTTTTTGATGACCTCAGGTATCTTAATGGGATCAGAAGGTAGACGTTAAGCGTCTACATCTATTTATTATTAGTACTGGTTGGTTTCACGACAGTGCCTACACAGAGAAAACAACATTTTCAAAAGTGGCAGAAACTAGCTCCTTTTTAAAACGTTTAACCCATATTTTGCACTGCTAACGTCTACTTTAATTTTAAAAACGAACATTTTAAAATGAAATAGTAAAATGTTTATTTTCATTTTAAAAATGAACATTTCAAAATTTTAAATTTAAAACATTTAAAATTAAAACATTTTAAAATGCAAGGGTACAACAATTATTTATATTTTAAAAACGAAAATGTTCATTATTTCCCATTAATTAAAAAAAATTACTGAAATCTGCATTTCCTCTATTAATTAAAAAAGCTTTATTGGTTTTCAAAATTACAGTTTTATTTTAGTTATTTTATCATCAGCTATTTTCGTCTCGTTAAAATTTTTTTGATAAGTATACTGTATCCCAGCGTCTATAAAAAATAGAATTTTGTCAGATATTATTAATTTTATTTAAAATACTTACCTTTTGTTTGTGGGAGCAAATGCTCCAACTCATCTCTTTCATTACTTTCTTGCAGACAAACTGCAGAGTGATGAAATCGATAATAAAAAATATTTTATTTTCTGAACAAATATCAAATACATAAGTCAATGAAACATATATCACAAACAATTCGTTATTAACAAGTGTTTTGAAACAAAGTATGTGAATTTTGCTATGTCATGGTAGAACGTTCGTAGTTGTTTTAAAAACGTTTTGTTTCACTTTTCTATTTAAAAATGTGCGTTTTTATTGTTGTATGGCGTAAAGTATTTTTAAAAATATTAATTTTATGAACGGTTTTTAAAATGTGCGTTTTTGATTTTTTGTTTTCTCAGTGTAAGAGAGTAGGTGTGAGGAGTAGATCCACTATGGTACCACATCGGATCAAGTATGTGGTCTATGTGGGGCGGTCTTTGGATCAGCCGCCACCATAACCTAACCTTACCTAGTAAAAGCACATCAGACTATAAGACATCAAATTTATGTCTACTTTTTCCGATCCTCTTACTTCTTCCGATCCACTCCTCTTACAAGGCATTATCTTTATAATCTAAATTTTTTTATTTGAGTTCTGTTCTCCACATGTTCATAAAACCATTCTACGATACCTCTTTACAAGGTTTGGCTAGGTTTTAAAATAGCCTCGATTTTACATTCTTTTCTTCACATTTGTAGGTTAAAATACATATAGGCAAATCCACAGAAAAGTCAACCGTAACCAAAAAATTCTAACTTATTAAAAACGTATTATTTTATGATAATACATATATATGAGAAACATTTTATTTTTATAAATTTAAGCTATTTATACATAAATTCATTTACGATGATAATCAAATCGCCTGCCCTGTTTCACAATGTAGTTTTTCTTTTTCGTAAATGTTTAGTAAATGTTTCGTAAACTATTTTGTTTTAGCACAAATGGAAGGCATTTGCTAAAGATAATGAAAAAATGGTTGAAGCAAGGAAAGAAAAATATATTAAATTTATTTTTTAATTAGTAATTTTCATGATTACTTAACTACCTAATTACTTAATTACCCAATTAAACTGCAATGGAAAAATGTGTGACGTCCGACACGTAACGTTCGAACAAATAGAATTGTTTACTGTGACTTTAAAATACGATATTTGAGATAATGTTGGCCTTTTTTTAAAATTATTTAATTTACAATTTTTTATTTTTTGTAATTTTTGCGGTGCGGTCGAACAGAAATATACTAAGTTGCAGAAATATACTAAGTTTGAGTATTAGTCTCACAAGATATTTTTTTTAGTATTCTCCGAATGCACGAAATAACAAATTTAAGGTAAACAGCGGTAAGATGCAGGATGTTATAATTATTATAAGTTAAGCTCACGAAGAGCTATTTAACCAGATATATCTTAATTGAAAAACTGTTATTAAAATTTATAAAAAAATGCGATATTTATAAAAAAAAATCCATGCGAATGATACGTCCGAACGCTAGGATTTACCCATATTTTGATTTGAGTTTTGGTAGCTTAGAATTAAAGGGCTTAATGTAAGAATATGATTTGCCACATACAAAGAATTCGAATTAATCGACTTTGAAGAATTTAAAATATTTAGTTTTGTATGAAGAAATAGAATCACAAGAGGGAACTTTTACGAATGGGTTCGATATCTATTAGGAAATATCCGAAATCTTTTTAGTAGGTGTTGGTAAATCATTAAGTTATGCATCAAAACCAAAAAGTCGGTTTTTAAAAACATGTGGCTTATTATGTTTTTGAAATAAACGCTTCAATTGACTAGACAATTACTTTCTTTTAACTGTGTTGGGCACTTAAACTCAGTTGTGAGCAAAATTAATAAATTTATAGTATGCAATATTGCTAAACCTGCAGTCACACGAACAAAATCAATACAGTTTTGAACTTTAAAATATTCATATCTAAATGTATACAATTTTTTAATTAAATTTTAATTGTTTTTTTTTTCTCACATTTTCATATATTACTGGATTTAATTCATTGAAATTCCAATGCCAATTAGCAAAAGAAAATCAATAATCCGAAATTGCGTGACCATCTTTATTTATTACTTTATTAAAAACTTGATTTTCAGAACTTTAACCCAACAATTTAATATATTGTCTAATTTTCTTTTTATTTTTTGTTTTATTGGAGCTCTTGTTGGCACAGACTAAAAGCCGCATACTTTGCAGCTGATAACAAATTCCATAAAAAAGAAAATAATTCTCATGACTCGCATGACAAATTACTTACAATAAAAATTCATAAAAAGTACCATTAAAATGTTACAACAACAATGCAGAGGGACCTGATAAGCACAGCGCTGCTAACAGTGCCAAAACACAAATGTTTTGCGAAATCAGAAAACTCGTAGAGCGAAATGAGTGCTAAGAAAAAATTTAAGAAGTAAGAATTTGTTGTAAAAAATACTTAAGACGCTTTAAAAATTTAACTGCAGCATACATAAGGCTTCAGAAATATTCTGAAATCTTCATCTAAATTAATTTTTTTTTTAAGTTTTGATCAAATTTAAGTTTATCTCAATACATATTCAATACGTTATTGCTTTGATGTTAATAAGACCCATTTTATTATTATAACCTTATATTGAAACTTATGTCAACATGCTGTTAACACGCTGTTGAACTCGCACACCAATCAAAATAAGCAAAATCAAACAATAAATTATCTCCCACTCCAATCTAAACAGCATTTCTGTAAAAAAGTCCCTTATGTTAGCAGTAATGGCATTACTGTTAAAATTTCCCTCAAAAGAACCTTAATAACATTATTGCTGTCAATTAGCTGTTAGCATGCTGTTGTTAGCAAAAATCTATGTTAGTATAATAGTTGCGATAGGTTGCCAAACTAATTCAAGTCTTGAAATTTTTCTTTTAGTAATCTAAACTTAATAGCAGTGATGTTAAAATTCAAATAACAATAACTGTTAGATTTCTCTCTCCGGCAATTGCTGAAGTATTTTTGCCACAGCAAAACACGCTCTGTTTACATTTTTGAACCCCTCTTTTTTTGTTTTAATCGCATGCTGCTGCTGCACCACTTTAGCCGGTCACTTGATAAAATTTCCCTCAGTCGTATTTTGCTTGTGAACACGTTAAGATGTGGTGTGTCGTCGTCGTCGCCGTTTGAGTTGTTGCTGTAAAACGTCGGGTTTTGCTTTTACAACATCCTCGTAAAATTGCGCATTCATTGTGACGAACGACTATAAAACGTAAGCGTAAAAATGTCTCTAGTGTTATTTTCATGGATTTCAATTATCGCGGAAATTATTAACAGCGTGTGAAACTGACATTTTATGTTGCTTGTCGCTTTTTTTAAAAGTGCAGTTTTCGTTAAAAATAAAAATTTATTTTAACTTTTTCTTTAACGAAAGAAAAAATAAAACTAAAATAAATTCATTTGTCCTTGAAAATGCAAATTTTTATAATGTGATTTTATACAAATTAGTCACAAACCACACGCGAAATAATTTAATATAACATAGTTGAAAAACAGTATTGTTAACATACAAAAAAATCATGTTAGTTTATTGTCATTAAATATTCATCAATGCAGCAGAAAATTTTGCATAGCAAAAAAAAAACTTTTGCAATTTGAAATTAATAGAAAACGTGTCTGAAAGCTGTCATTGAAACAAAAAAAACAAGCTTTAAGCTTTGACAAAATGCCATTTATAACAATGATAATTGTTTCGAATAATTCATAATTGTATTTTGAAATTTAAATATTTTGTTATACTTAATTATTGATAAAGTATTGCCACAAAGGAGAAAACGGATTATTGACAACGTAGCGCCACAACAGTTCAAACTTTTTTTGGATACTATTTTTAAGTCAAGTTTATAGCAGTTCGAATTTCAAAATGCTAGCTGTAAAGAACTTCTTTTTGCCCGAACGCGCTAAGGCACCGGAAACGCCGCAACGTTTTTCGCGCATGCCTGAAGCTTTTTTACGCTCCATACGTCGGCGCTCATTGCGCGTGAAACGCGCCAAAAGCTTAGTTGTGCCCGATCGTGAGAAGAGGAAATCAGGTGAGGTAGCGTGTTGTCGGCAACAACCTTTGTACTTTTAAGTTTTTGGTACTTTTTCAGAAATATAAAGTATTTTTTTAGTAAAAAAGCTCTTAATAAAGCTTTTCAAATACTCTGTACTCAAGAAAGTTTTATTATTCTTTATTAAGTCTAAAACAACATCTTGATTTTTAATGATTTTTGTTTAAAAAAGCCTTTTAAAAGTAAAAAATTATTTATAAAAATTATTTGCAATAAATTAAAATTATCTTTAGAACAAAAGCTCTTAAAGAAACTTTTTAAAATACTCTATATTCTAGAAAGATTTATGATTTTTTTTATTTATTCTTAAACATTATCTTGATTTTTAATAGTTTTTGTGTGAAAAGTCCATTAAATTAATTTTCAGTAATAAGCTCTTAATAAAGCCTTTTAACTGCTCTATACTTAGAAAAATTTATTATTTCTTATTATATAAACATCATCATATGATGTGAACTATCAAGTAAAGCATATTTTACATAAAGATACTAAAAAGTAATTAAATCGAATATTTTCCTTTTCAAAAGAGTAAGAAAAATTTTGTACTTACGAGTATACTACTGTTTTGATGTAAATCGAGCACGTTAACACTGTAAATAAAAAAGATAGTTGCGTGAGTCATTGTTTTCCCCGAGTTAAAATAAAAATGTTTTAGCTAAGGCCAAACAGTGGCCGAAGAAGGCTTGATTTTAAAAATTTTTCTAGGCCGTACAATGATCGTTTGCAGCATTTTTTGTACAAATAGCGGCCGTATAGGGGTCGTACACAGGCAATTTTTAAATAATCTTGTATGTACAGTGGGCGTACGTCCAAATGGTAATTACCCTACAATAAAAAAGTAGCTTTTTTTAACTTATTCACACAAAAAAACTTTTTGCGCCACACACAAGTAGCGATACTATAAACATCGGCATCGCCGAGAGAGGTTTGCTTTTGTTGCTATCCATACATTTGCTATTGAATAAGAGATTTTAAAAACTTATTTGCATAGGAAGCGTACAGCGCCCGTACAACTTAATTTAGGCCTTGTACGGCCGTTGTTCGACTCAACTTTCAACCGCTAGGTTTTTTAGGACATGTTCGACCCTTGGACGCCCGTGTGGCCCATGTTCGACCGCTGTTCACCCGCTTTTATTTTTACTCTGGATGCTTCAAATGTTGCGATATTTAAAATTATTTAATAGAAGGCACCTTTTCGTGCTTTGAAGATGCAAATTTTTTGACGTTAGGTACAAATGACTTAAGTCAAAAAATATTGTTTATATTAAATTGAAATTTAATATTGTTTTATTAATTGCAAATCCGGGTGAAGTAGTTTTTTAATTTATTTATTTAAATGGGATGCAGTTATACTACACCAAAGTTGTTAACGGCAATCAAAAGAGGAAAAGTAACTGCTTAGAACCCAATCAAAAGCCCAAATTCCAATTTTTTGACTTAAGTCCTTTGTACCTTACGCTAAAGTATTGTTCTATGATTTGATCATATTGAATTGAATTTGCAATGTCATATTCAACCGATACTGTACGGCCGTTGGTGTATTTGGATTTTTTTAGTCCATGTTCGACACTTGGACGGCCGTTCGGCCCATGTTCGACCGTTGTTCGCCCGCTTTTAATTTTAATCTGGATGTTTCGAATGTTTCCATTTTTGAAATTATTCAGAAGAAGGCACCTTTTTGTGCTTTTAAGATGCAAATTCTTTTATGATTTTATCATATTGAATTGAATTTACAATGTCATATTCGACCGATATTGTGGCTTAGCCATTTAATCGCTCTTGTTTTATTTAATTTTGAAGATAATTTAGAGTTAATACAAGTCTATAGTCAACAACAGTATTTGGCAAAAAACTCTGCATGCCGTTGGCTTTAACGCTTTATATATTACGACTTTTCACCAAATTTTCTTAGAAAAACAAGCTATGCAGCTGTGCAATGCATGAAATTAGTTTTCTTTAAAATATTTATATTTATTAGTGAAATTTATGAAATATATGTATTAAATGAGATGAGTATATTTGTTGTTCTTGATTTGTGCTTGACTTACGCCTTTAGAATTATAATGAAAAATCTCTTGTAAATACTTCTTCATTTAACTTTTTTTTAACTGTTCAATATTTAAAAGAACAATTTCACATTTCTTCAGCGCTTTTTTTATTGAATACAAAATTTATATAATTACTGTTTGCGTCTTATGAAAAATTCTTACATCTTTCTATGCATAACTTTGAATTATATGTTTTACACGTTTTCAATATTTTTGAAATATTTATAAAATGTCCGCAAATAACTCTAGCATTTTTAAAGAAAATTTACTATCGCACTCTTGAGTATTTCGAGCCACCGTGCATTGCACGGTCTGCTCATGTTGTTGGACAGGAACTGGCGGCCATAAAACTTAATTTAGGCCTTGTACTGCCGTTGCTCGACCCAACTTTTGGCCGCTAGGCTTTTTGATTATTTTTAGGACCGCTGTTCGCCCTATTATTTTTCAGATCTGGCGCTAAAGTACTGAGAATTTTTTATTTTTGGAGTAAATGGTTTGTAATTTTCATATTTTAATATCGGATTTAATATAGGATTTTCAAGTACCTAAAAGTAGTAGTAAAGCAAATTTTTTTTACACTAAATTACCTCAAATCATTTATTATTTAAAATATATTATTTCTTTGGTTAAAATGTGTCCACTTCACTTTAGTAGTACTTTAGAAAAAACGGACAACATCACAATATGAGAATCAATCATAATCAATAACCAGCGCACCCGATGCATGTAACTTTGTTTAACCTTTGTGAAATAGAAGTGTAGATATTGAGTCTGAAAGTCCGGCGCACAATCGTTACATCCCGGCCTGAAAGGGTTAATGTTTTTTTTTTTGCAAAACTTGCTTCACATTTTGACTGATTTCCTGAAAACGTTAACAAATGACTGAACGAGGATCGGTAGATTTTTTTTATATTGCATTTTAATTTTAGTTTAATTTAAATTGCATTAAGCCACTAAGAAAATGTGTCAAAAAGCACTTTTTTTGTTCTATGTTTATTTTCTCTGATAAAAAGGCTCAATAGAGATATGGAAATGAAAGATAAAAATTCATAACTTGGAATTTTATACGCCCAAATCTTCTCGGTTTTTTTGCAACTTTAACCTTTTCAATGACTAGACTAAACTAAAAAAAAAATTGTTTTTGAGGAATATTATTCCTATGATTTAGGTCCTAAAAACATGAAAAAACATACTTTTGATATTTAAATGCTCCTGTTCAGCACAAAATTTTTTTTTTGTAATTCCTTGAAGGTTTTTCAGCCCTTTAGATATTTGTTTTTTAAACCCTCTTAATATTCTTTACATTAAAAAAATTTAGAGATAAATAAACATAAATTTAATTTTTGTCCGGTTGATTTTTTCTTATAAAATAGGCCAACAACAATTTTTTTGCCTTTCTTCGGCACAAAATCGAAATTCCAACTGTTTTTAATATCAGATATCTCCCTAAATTTTTTTTATCATGATGGTTTATCTTTTTTCATAGAACTAAATGATTTAATTTAAAAATTAATAGCGTTGCAAAATTAATAGAAAAATTACTTTCTGACGTGTCCAATATACTAACTCTGAAAGGGTTAAAGATGAAAATGCATTTTTCATAGAATTATTAATGTTTACAAATAAATTATGGTTAGACATTATGATCTTAATTACCAGAATCAAAATTAACGATTTTTGACCGATTATAAAAAGAATTAAAAAGCGGCAAAATGAAGGACCCTAAGAAATTACATATTTTTTTTCATATCTATTAATCGAACACACTTCAAGTAAAAAAATTTTAAATGAAAAATATAAATAAATAGAAAGGGTTTTTTCAAATTTTTTTGGCATTTTGTGAAATTTTTGAAACCTTTTTAAGAAACTTAATATATTTTTTAAAGATTGTGCTCAAATATGAGAAATAGGGAGGAAGCCCTATTATATGTATAATCAGAAAAAATTCTTAATAAAATAATATATTGTCATTAAATTTAATGCATTAACCATCTGGTGCTACTACCCATATTATTATCATGTCTCTAATACAAATCAGTAGTTAATAATGTAATGGGGTTGACTCAGACAATAACAGTGCAAAATAATCACGATACATGTGTCTGAGTAACTGAAATTTTTTTTAAAAAAAAGAATCTGTAAAAAGAATAAAATTTTTTGTGAAAAATGTTCTTACATATTATCTCATTTGCAAAAATAACGAGGGCGCGATACTCTTGAAACTTTTGTGTCATTCTCTCCAAATATGAGTTATTTGCAAAACTTATCTCACAAGCTTTAATAAGCTGTTTTTAATGTTAACAAAATATGTTAACAACCATTTATAAGTGCATTCGCAATTTGCACTTACATTAAAAGATAACAACTCTATTTGCTTAGCGTTGAAAAATCTTATTATTTTTGTCAACAACATCATTAACTTAATATAAAAACAAAAAATTTTTTTTAATATATATAGATAAAGAAGCCGTATGATATTAAATAGATAAGAAATTTGATATTTTTAAAACTTTGCCTACTTAAATCTGAAAAGGAAATGTTCTCGATCATTTGTGTTCAAACATTTTATAACACGGACAACACAATTGATCAATAAAAGCTCGATCAAAGTCCTTTCTACGGTTTAAATGGCCAATTTTATTTTTATTTAAAAAATAACAGCAAAAAGTTCTCAAACTTTTTTATGTTAAAATAAGGGTTCATTATAACCTTCATTAACATAAAATAAATAAAACTTGTTCATATTTACTCCAACTACTTTAAATATGTAATGATTAGCGCCAAAGGCAACCCTCATTCACACACGTAGATTTACATGCTAGTTTACACTACAAAATAGGCTCGGAAATGATGTAAACTCACGCCCATACAAATTTTGACAGATAGTTTACGCGCATGTAAGTTCAGAAGGCTTACAATGTTTACGGGTCAGTTACATGCTTAGATGAGAACCCTTAATATTTTTTACACAGGAAAAATAATTTTTCATATTGAGAAATAATTTTGCTTGATTCAAGAATATGCAAAACCAAGAATATTTACTTAAATAAAGTATTTCAAACTTGAAATTAAAAAAAAAAATATTACTAAAAGAAGTATTTATTTTTTTATGTAAAAATGTATTGCTTATCGTTTCTCGCACCACGTTCTGGCCTCGTTTTGTTTTACATAAACATGTAATAATCATGCCATATTTTCTAATTTGGTGTTGCTTAACATGGAAATACATTTTTTTTATTTTTTTGAGGTAGAAGTAAATATTTTTTAGAATCAAGGAATGTGGGACCGAATTACGGCATCCGTGATCGAGCAAAATTGTACAAGATTGATAGGCACATGTCTCGTCGTGCCCTTCGTAGTTTTGCTCGATCACGGATGCTGTAATTCGGCCCCTGATGGTATTATTTTTTATACGATTTCTTAACGAATAATTAAACAAAGCTTTCAACGAAATATCAATTATACTAAGGACCATTTTGTTCACAGAGAGATAAATTTATCCCCGAGTTAATTCCATGATTTTTCCAGTTTTTCATTTGTTCACAGTGAGTTAAACAATTAACTCTTCAAGCTGGAGATAAAAATGGTGGCGAGATAGCTTAACCCCAGAAATATTTAACTCGTGAAAATTGGTGAGTTAAGATTTTTAATTCGCTCTCATCACTCTCATTTTAATATTTTTTATTTACTTGGTGTCAAAATATTGAAAATACATATTTTTAAACATAGGGAAACAGTATTGATTTCGAATCTGGTGTCAGAATTTTAAAAAATTCAAGATGTATGTTGTATAAGGTTGCCACCTTAATTATTTATTTTTACGAATTCGGGGCTGGCGCGATCTAAAGGGTAAAAATGGGTCGCTAAATCCGAATCCGTTGTCAGAATTTAAAAATTCGAAAATTTTCTTCACATAGGGCTGCCACCAAAAAATGTTTTATTTTAAGAATTTCAAACATGAGGGAACCGTATTGGGGGGTTACTGATTTCGAATCTGAACTCAAAATTTTTAAATTCAAGATGGTGGATAATGTTGCCACCTTAACTTTTTAAATTTTTACAAATTCGGGGCTGCCAAAAAAAATGGTATACCAAAAATGGGTCACCGAATCCGAATCCGTGGCCAGAATTTCAAAATGATAAAGTTTTGAAATAATAGGGCTGCCACCTAATAATATGTATTTTTTTTAGAATTTTAAACATCATTTAACAGTATTAGGGAGTCACTGATTTCGAATCTGTTGTTGTTAAGAATTGTTGTAATGAAACACTAACCATAAAGGAGATATAAACAAAATTGTTACATTTTATGCTTGAAGTAACTTCTTTTAAATATCAAAATAGGGGAAAAAATCGTGGCCTTTTCCTGCTGTTTTGAAATAGATATTTTTAGACAGGGTTTCGTTCAAAACTACATGCAGAATCCGAATTGAAAAATTGTCTTCGGTACGACTTCCAATGCCCGAAATATAAAACCTTACATTCATTTCTTTGAAAAAGTAAAAAAATTGCATTCAAGTATACATTTCTCAAAAACGAGAAAATGCATATGCAAATATATGCAGACTATTACATTGCCAAATTTAAGGAAAACGTTAACACTCTAATCGATATCACCAAAATTTAGACAATCAGATAACAATTAAAAGTTCTGTGCTATCTCGACTGTACCTTAAGATTCGAATATCCCTCACACAGGACCTTGTGGGTAAAATCGAAAATGGCATCATGTTTGCCAAAACATTGTTAGTTAAAATCTATACTTACTTTTGCTTTAAGACATATGTAGTTTTTCTTACAAAAATTAAAGCATTTTCAGATCGTGATTTTTTACTGTTTTTCTCAAAAAACAACTTTGTCCTCGCGGGAGAGGAAGATATCCTTATTTTTTTTTAAAATATTTTTTGGAAGATCTTGACCACCCAATGTAACTTTTGAGACCTCTTAGGGCCAATTTTTCAGTGCGAGCTTAAACTCTAGTCAAATTAAACTGAGGTTAGCTCACCAAAATTGTGCGTTTAAACTTAGTCTAGGCAAAAAAGAAATACATTATACGATAATTTAAGTCAATTTAACTTCAACGAATGCTAAAATATCTAGTTAAACCGAGTTTAAACGTCCAATTTTGGTGAATTAAGCTTGATTTAATTTGACTTAAGTTTAAACTGGTACTGAAAAACTGGTCCTTAGAATACAATATAAATTTTTATCTAAATGCAATCTAAATTGAAAATCGGTGATGATGTATTTTCAGAACCATTTTTCAAAATTTCTAAAGTTTTTATTCATTCTGAACTTTCGGTCACCTTCAACTTTGTCTATTGTGAAATATTTGTCTAATTAGTCTAAGACAAGTAGATAGTATTTATATAGAAAAACTCATGACTGAATAAAACCAGCGTTAGCTAAGTGTGTTTTTAATCAAAAGTGCTTTACAATTAATTAAAGTTATTATAAATAGTTTTTACTTCTCAACAAAAATTAATCATAGAAAAAAAATTTTAAAAATTATGTTTCATCATATTCAGCACGCTTGGCGACTGTCGATCTTTTTGTTGGCCAATTTGGCAAGAAATTTCCCATAAATCAATTCTTTTAAAAGCTGTTTTTTTTTTCTTTGAGATGAAAATTGAGATGAAATTTGATAAAAGTTCGGGGAATTTTTAAATTTGTTGTTTGAAAATTGTTAAAAAATAACGATTTTATTCAACCTCGCTCTTTGTATTTGAAGTAATAAAATTATAGCAAAGAAAAGTTTTCAGAGCGGTAGAGCATTTATTCCTTTACTGATAGTAAAAATACAAACTTTAAAGAAATAATATAAAATGGAAAAATTATAAAAAATAGTAACTAAATTTAAAATAATTTTATTAAAATTTTTAAATGAAATTCTAAATAAACTTAAATTTCTTTTTTGTTTACTGATTTTTATTTTTGGTCTATTTAATTTTGATTTATTTAAAAATTAATATTTTTAAAGTTCAATGGTAATATTAATGGTTTTTTATTTATTTTTTTTTTGGTTATAGTTTTTCAAAAAATATATAACAACACTTTTGATAACCAAAAATTATCTTATATTTTTTTTATTCTTTTTCCCCATTCCAAGCTAGTATTCAAAAATTGCAAATATTTTTCTTTGCGAAAAGTCCGTATTATTGCAAATCATCACAAACTTCTTCACACTTGTCAATTTCAACCTAAGAGTTGTGAATTACCACACATTTCTTCTCTTGCTAAAAAACGAATAGTATGAATTTTTAAGCCAGCAAAATAAGACTCTAACAGCTAATTAACAACAAAGTCTGTGATAGCGCTCTTTACTATGTACAATGTTCATATTAATTGAATAGAGCATTGACGCCTTGAAAACGACACATTTTGTGCTGTGGCATGAATAGCAAAATCCTCAAGTCCGCTTTCAACAGACTGTTTAAATAACTGTCTATCTTATTGACTGTCGCTGAACATTGATTAACTAGTACTTCCTCTACATTGACTGCTGATTTGACAATATATTATTATTTTTTGTTCTCTTTCTCTCTCTCTCTCTCTCTCTCTATGTCCACCAGTGTTGCCAGCTAATCAAAATTCACAAAATTCACAAAATTTGCCCAAAATTCTCCTAAAATACACTAAAATCCGTTTTTGTTAAATTTATTAGCATAATTTATAACACAATATATGCATATAACTGCAATAACTACTATTACTACGATAAGGTAAAAAAAATCACAAAAAATATCAATTCAAGTTCTAATAAAAAAAAAAGGAAAGTATATACTTATTTAACTCAATCCATTCTTCATTAATGTTCTTGTTCATATAGGTTGCATTCGACTTAATTAACATAAGTTATGATCCAGGCATATTAAAATCGTGACAGCACTTCTGCTGCCTTTTTAGCCAAACCTTGAAAATTAAAATGATTATTACCAAATTTATTTGTGAAACATATACGGGCAATACTTACTTAACATTCAAAATTAAATTAACTGTGTCGATTTGTAAGCGATTTCTTACTCTGAACTTTACAATATTCAACTGGCTAAACGCTCGTTCCACATCAGCGTTAGACCAAGGCAATGATAGCAGGTGCAGTGAAAAGTTTGACAGTTTCTCAAAAATTAAATCTCCAGCTGCTTCCCAATATTGAAGTACTTCAAACTAAAAATCATTTGTATTCCATTTAAAGACGTTGATTTTTTGATACTGATCTTATGTTTTCGATATCTATTGCTACACCCACAAATTTTCAAAAAACTCAAGGTATCTTATGGCGTTTTTCTTTCTCAAAAAAATGTTACATTTTTTCTGCCTTGTTTCTGTCATTTTTGAGAAATCTAAACTTTTTTATAATTTTGAGGTCAACATTTTCGCGAAAAGAACACGATGTAATTGTATTGGTCACTTGTTTTATTCTCAAGACGGCAGTGTTTCCAAAAAAGGCAGAAAAATTTTGCATTTTTTCGGGAAACGAAAACGCCATTATTTTATTACTTTTAAAACATTGTTGACGACGAAGTGCTCAATCATTATCAAAAATAATAATAATTGAGCTAAATTTATTAAACAGTAAGTAAAAAATCCGCCAAAAATTCCGATAGCCATTTCTTGCTAATTTATCCCGCCATGTGAGATCAAAATCCGCTGATTTGGCGGGATATCCGCAGATCTGGCAACAGTGCTGTTTACCCACAGTAACTGTGCTCGATTTTTTAGTTCTGCATGCAAGAGTTTTTGCTCCCCATCACTTGCTTCCCAAAGCCTTTCTCTTGACTTGGTGTGTATGCTCCCAGGCATTAAGAGCCCACTTCTCCCTACTTTTATTTGATGCCAATGTCCGTTTATAAATCATGTTCTTACATTTGGGAATTTTCCTTTTTATTTCTTTCCTTTAATGCTTATCAATATCATTCCATTTTGTTTGAATTTCTGTAGGGTTTTGTTCTTTGACATTCTACAGTTTGCATTTTTCTTTTACCCTGTCGACAGATATGTATCTGTGCCAATAGATCTTTTTTCCCATTTCCAGTGACTAGTGCATTTTTTTTACTTTGTTCTGTTATAAAATGTATTTGCATAAAATGTGCTTCATTTATTTATTGATGTTGATGCTGTCCCCAAAGTGCTTACACTAAGCATTTCCCCTGCTACGCCTTCATTGAAGCATGATGTTATTTGTGTAATTTACGCACTTGTTGCGGAATGAGGGTTAAATTTGTATGTTAAACACGTAGGAAGGATTTAAATTGTTGCTGTTCTAAGAGAAGGTAAAGAGAAAGAATTTACAAAAAGGGTGGCTTTCTTTCTTTTTTGTTTATCATAAACTATAAAACTTTTCGAAATAGGACAAAAAGCATTACGATTAAACCCAATTTTGAGCTGATTTGCGGTAGAAATAGAAATATGTCTTTGAAAAAGATTTTTTAATAAATCATTTAGATAAAATAAGTCACTTCTGAAGAATTTTGAATAACTAGCTTTTCAGTGCATTGACTTGTTAACCCCTTCTTATGTGTTTACCCTCAACTCGGGCTATCTAGCATTTTTATTTCAATTTTCGATAAGGGTAATCAACGGTCCACGTTCAATATTGACGATACTTGAGTAGGAACTGGTTAACAAACAAGCTAATCAATTTTATACATTTATTACCCTTCTTGCGGCGGTGTTAAGTATAGCCAATCTGTCTGTCTGTCTACTGCGTCTCAAACAATTTTCCCCACAAGTCACATGTGAAGTATATGAATAAAAACACCCCCTCGAAATATGTATGGAAACCGCAAAAACGGCTTAAGTTTCTTGGCTGATGCTTCCGGCATATTTGAGGGTTTTTCTTTTAAATATGCGGGTTGTTTGAAACAAAATGCTAAGGTTGCAAAGTACGCAAATACAACTAATTGTGCTTACTTTATTTGTATTCTTAAGATTTAATTTCAGTATTATTTAATTTTAATAATTATTCTTAAGATTGATGTACTTTTTCATTAAAAATTTGTACTTTTATTATTTTATTTAAACGGTTGTTGCACAATGTGCCTCACATATTTTTATTTTCAAATAAAAAATACTTATTACAACTATTTTTAATTTAAATGCAAAATTTTGTTGTTATTATGATGATTTCACAACTTTCAACTTTGTCTGCAAAACCTACACGCTCCATTCATTGCAAGCTCTATTTTAAACAACATCTTGACAGCTGTTAACTTTTAATCGTTAAAATGCTGCAAAATTACTTTTCCCATTTATTTTCACTACTACTTGTGTCGAACGAACTACTACAACTTTTCGACACTTTCAACACTTTTGTGTCTCGAAAATGTACATGTGTTAACATTACTTCTGTCTTGACTTTTGACTTTTGTGTCGTCGGCTATGTTAATGTTGAGGTATAAAAATTAATGCTTCCGTGTTGTATTAAGAAATAAAAAAGTCTTTTCGCATTTCATTTAAGATGCACTTAAGATAGTTTTATTGGTAGTTATAAAAGTTTTTAAAATGAACATGTACATTAAAAAAACAGGAACTGTATAAAAATGGACAAGACGTTTGATGCAAGACTTAAGTGAAGTTTAAAGTTGCTACAGACAGTTGAACTAAAATCTTTATCAGCAGAAAGCAAACTGGCAAATTTTTAGTAACTTGTCATATATATATGAGGCAGCCTCGATAGACTAGTGGTAGCGCGCTTGACTGTCGCTCAGGGGTCCTGGGCTCAAATCCTGGCCTGGCCATGGTAAACCTTTCTTTCCTTATTTCTAATCAAAGGAACTTTAAAACAAATCAATTTACGACGAAAAGTTGTAGTTGGTGGTGGTAGGAAAAGTTTGTAGAGAGATACGTTTAGTAACTTGATTTGACTGAGGTCAAGGCATAACACTTGCTTCATATTTAATATCACATGTTTCTACAGCTTCTGCTACATTAAGAACATCCTACACAAAAGTTCAACTTGATTATTTCCTTCTTCCATTCTGTAGTATCACAACAAACCAATAATATGGTCAAAGACCTGCCGCCACTTAACCTAACCTAACCTAACCTAACTTGTCATATCAAATTTCCTTGTAAGATGACTCAGATTCTCGAAAGGGCTCCATCTTTATGGTTTTTTTTTTTAACTTTTAATACCAAAAATTTAAATTAATATAAAATTATTAAAATTACAACCATTACTATAAAACTAATTATCCAATGCAACCTGTGGACTATGTTGAATAATCCCCTTTTTTGGTAAACCCACCAAAAGAGGGTTTGGTGTGAGTGAAAGTCAATATATGCCATTAGTTTAGTCATAAATTTTCTTAATATTATTGGAATTAAACCTTTGCAAGAGAAGGCCAAAAAAAACCCTATAAATCCCTCGTACTTTTATGACTTTGATCGCACTGTTTGATAATTTGTTTTGACATTTTCCGGAATTATAGACTTTGACCAGTGGTCTAGGAAGTGGAGACAAAAGTCATCTATATGTTTAACGTAGACCCCTGCCGTGAAAGCTGAATTCTACGGTGGTCCAAATCTTGGGACCAATATTTAGCGTCGGCCAACGCCCCTTCGGAATTCAAAAGATCCACCAGAAAGGTTCCCCTAATTTCACAGCACAGACCAACCCTTAACCATCAATAGCCTATACATGACCGTGACACATTCGCCCATTAAAATTGTGCACGACTTGGTTATAAATAACCATAGGTCAATATCGGTATACATACCGATAACTTAACCCATTTTTTAGCACGCAACTTCGCTCACACGATCAAAGAGGGTAGTCTTTGTCATGAAAGCTAGGAAGCGATACCTACATAAAACCTATGGTACTGTTGCTATGTCATAAGGCTCCCCAATCATTTGTGGACACCACTCAGACTGTTTAGGTTTCCCTGTCGCCTGTTCTCAAATTCCAAAGGTAACAGTATATTGATCCGGTAGTTGCTTACCTTCCTAACATTCACTGTTTGAAATATACGAGAGTTTATCTACCATCTTTCTCTTAGTAATTTAAGGGTGTTACCAACCCGACTTCAACTTAAGTGTAACTCGCACCGACCTTCCTGGTCTAACCACAGCCAGAGCGTATGAAACCCCGAAGGACCAAGCCCTCGACAGTCAATCCCGGGCTCAAGGTTCCACCAGACAAGGCTCTTCAACATCCCGTCTGCAGACCAAAAGTTCTTAGAACAATTATATTTGACTGTGACACCTTCAGTCACTAGAATTGTACATGACTAGGCTAAAAATAATCCGGTAATATACCGAGAGAACCACAATCCTACTTACGCAACTTCGTTAGCTTAATTAAGGCTTAATTAAAAGCCTTAATTAAGCCTAGTTTTCTTTCGGAAAACTGGGAAGCGTGAGCCGTAGTATACCAATTGGCTTATACTCGGTCAAAGGATTCTATGCTTCTTACTTAGAACCCTCATTCTAAAACAAGGTCTGCAGAATAATGATAGATCAGGTCTCCTCATCATTGATGGATGACTGTCCCCGCTCTTCAAGTTATATTGGATTGATCGTCCATCGAAAGCATATTACAATAACAATGTTATGATAACTTAATACCAAAACCATGCTTTCTCCAAGATTTGGCACCAACAACCAAGGCTCAAGGTAAACCTTTTATTTTTACGGAAATCAGATGAACATTCAAGAGCCGTGCCTCAAGAATGAACTAATTTTGAGATCAATTCATGGGTCGTGCCCCATAAGTTGTCCACCCAATAACCAACCATCACCCTTCTATTCCTGGCTTTGGACAGGCAAATTCCCCGAAGGGAATCTGACAGGTTTGAAAGTGGAGACAAAAAATGTCGATATGCAAGCGCCACTTCATGGGAGCGTATTTCTGACTGAAGATATTAAATAACCTAGGAATGTCTTCACAATAGCAGACATTTTCTTTCTTAGTAAAGTGTCTGGCAAATGGTTTTTCACGAGTTCTGTAAAACGGTCGTCTCCATATCATGGGAACATCACATTTTATGTATCGTTTTTTGTCCGAGCTCCATTCGGACAATATTAATTTGCACATTTGTCACAAATACTTGACGTAACGGTTCATCAATATTCTCAGCCGCAATACCAAAATAATGAAGATATGAAGTTTGCAGTAAATTCGTAAAATTTAGTCGATTCTTTTCGAAAGTAAAATTCACCGCACTCGTAGCAGAAAATATTTGGATCTTTCTTACACTAGAATTGTCGCAATCTTTTAGTCATTTTATTTTGTAGTTTATTTTAATTTTTATTGAATCGAAGCTTATTACGCCTATCTTTTAAGCTAGCCTACATGTTCTATTGTGAATGCGTGAAGCTATGATGCAGCAGATCACAATAATTGATTGAAAAGATTGTGCATTAGGTATGCAAACAACAAAAATAGCAAGATTTCCTTGAACTGGGTGAAAATTATCACTAAATGCCAATTACTTTAAGTGGAGATTTTAATCGCAATTGAGGACATGAATGTTCACAGGCTCTTATAAACAATTAGTTTTTGATAAATTTAATTTACTAATAATAAGCTATTAAAATATTTGTGCAACACGATTACTAGTGATGCAGTACTTGCTAGATATTGACGTCATAACATCTATAATATGCAATTGCTCTTTCAGTTATCATAAACCTAAAATTTCATTAATAAAATTCCATAATAATGAACACATTTACAAAAATAATTAAAAATTAATGTAACATGTAATAAAATAAAATAATAAAGAAATGTACAATAATAACATTTACTAGTGTGATTAAAACGTGTGTTTTTTAATTAACTTTGTTATTTTAAATTTTTTAATTTAAACATTATTTTGTTATTGTATTGTATTATAGAAAAACTATTAAATTATTAAATCTTTAAAACTGTGAACACGCTTCGCTTCTCTCGTGTGTCAATGACGCATCTGTTTTTTATTTTCTTTCTTGCGTTACAAGTTGTGCGCTTCTTATGTTTGCCACGTTTTTTGCTAGAATGCTAGAATATTTTTGCTTGGTAGGCTCACGACTCAAAACCTGGTAGGCTCACGACTCACTGTGCTCTTCTTCTCATAGCCTTTAGTGTAAAAATCAGGCGTATCGCTTTGACGATTTCGGTGGTCGCGTTCTCAGTCGTAAGCCTACCTGGTTTTATTGTATCATACAAACATATGTATTCCGTTTTGTGGTGACAGTATAGGCGGTTGCACGCTAGAATGTTTTTGCTTCTATTAGTCGTATACAACTCGCCAGCGTTGCAGACATGATACAATAAAACCAGGTAGGCTCACGACTTACTGTGCTCTTCTTCTCATAGCCTTTAGTGTAAAAATCAGGCGTACCGCTTTGACGATTTCGGTGGTCGCGCTCTCAGTTGTGAGCCTGCCTGGTTTTATTGTACCAAGCAAACTAATGTGTTTCGTTTTGACAGTATCGGCGATTACACTTTTTGTCATGAGCCTACCTGGTTTAATAATACCTTGTAAACCAATGGTTTTCGTTTCAGCAGTTGCGCCCTTAGTTTTGAGCCTACCTGGTTTTAGTGTAGCATGTTGGCTTGTGTCTTTTGTGTTTTTTCTCAAAGCACCTGGTTTGACACTTATGTCTTTATGAACAATAAAAATTTAAAAAAATTATACTATGCGAAATGCATAAATAGACAATCACTCAATTTGGGTGCTTTTGTTCAATTAAACACAACTTTTCCTTTTCTCAATAAATTTTCTTCAACAATATCTTCTTTTTTCGGAAAAGTACAGTCTTTAAGCAAAAAAGTATTAAAACTAACAAAATATTTTGATTTCTTAACAAAATTTGTAATAAGTTTTATTTTTTTTTTTGTACAATTTTCTGGAAAACATGAAAAATCCTCAAATTTTAATTTATTTCACATTGTTTGTAGGGAATTTCATTAGCTTTAATTTGATATATTGCTTGTTTGATTTTTGTTGTTGGTTCTGGAGATATATGTTTTTAAGTGGAATCAACATTTTTTTAAACTACAGAGGACAAATATCTCGATTTTTTCGGATTCACCGACCAATTTTACATTAGAAATGGATAGTGGCATTCATTGTACATTCTGACTGTAAGCCAGTGTAATCTGAGATTAAAGACAGATCTATAGAAATACATCTCCTTTCTATATCCAGTGCAATTTTTGGGTCCAAAAAATTTAAGGCTCCGAAAAAAATGGTCATTTATAAGAAATCTATAGAGTATCTTAGCGATACTGTAATAACTAAATTTTCACCGACCGGCAAGAAAATCTCGCATCCCTTTGAAATACCTTTTGAGAATCGAAAATCCCGGAAAACTTTCGAAATCTCTCGAAATGGCATCACTTTAGCTTTTTTTTTTTTTGCAATTTCTTTTGTAAGTATTGCCAAATGGTCCGATATACAGTGGGTGGCCAAATTAATAGGGACACCTGTAGGTTGTATTTAAAGCTGCATGAATATCATACAAGGTTCCCCAGATATAGCATTTATTCTTTCGGGTAGTCATTCTCTTTGATTAGGCGAGTAAGAAAATGCAAGAATGATGGTGACCCCTCCCCCCTTTGGGAGCTAGAGAGAAAAAAATTAAAAATGGGTATCATTACATTTTACTACATATGTAATATAACTCTTTACTCCTAACACAAGTTTTTCTATACACTTTTACGTAATCCCAGCGGGCTTTGGAGCGCTCTTTAAGGGCCTTACGAGCGCTCCTTTTGCAATACAAAGCGCTCCGTCTATATTCCCATCAACATTGTAATTTTAACTTTACATGTCATTGGAAGGGAGCACTACTACTCCACTTGTGCTACAAACTACAGTGAAAGTATAGCACTCAATACTTTGCTCCGAATATTCTCCTAAACATAGTGTAGCAGTCGTTCTTCAGTCGTTCGTTTGCAATATCGTCCGTTCTATATAGTTGTTCTTCTGCAATGCTCCTAATGCCGTGGTTATGCTAGCCAAACATGATTGCCGAACATTTTTTGTTGTTATTGTTTCACGTATAAAATGAAAAAATGAACTTTTTCTCATATTCATTTTCTCGCTCTCGGACCGAACATTTTGATTGCTGATTGAAACGCCAAACATGCCGAACTTTCCAGTGTTGGCTGTAGTCATTTTGTATAATAGCGTCAAAAAAGTAGGTAAAAGTATTAAAAAGTGAAGTTGATTGTGTCTTCAAGTAACCCTTAACATAAACAGCTAGCTAGCATGTCAGATATATGCAAATCATTTTGTTTAAGATATTATAATAAAAATTCAGAGTAAGTAATATTAGTTCGTATATTTTAATTCGTTAATTTTATTTTCAATTCTATAACAAATATGTATAATAAGTACAAAAATGCAAATTAGGGTTGTGCTTTTTTGTGTTTTGACATACTAGGGGTATTCACGGGTTGTTGCAAATTGCAAGAGTGTGAAAATGCAAGACATTTTGCGCACTAACGCGTGAACATCAATATTGCAACTTAATTATACAATAAAAATTATATGTCGACTGAACAGTAAATATATTGCCACCTTATTTCAAAATCACAAAAATTTGTTAGAATAAACGTATAAACTTAAGCTTTTTAAAGTTATGCCCATGTGGCAACTATGTTTGATAACAACCAAAACATGAATCAGCAGTTTAGCATGACTGCTTGTGCGTTCTCGCAATAAGTTTAGGCAGTGCGTAATTCAATAAAAGTTGCAAAATTGCTTCTAATGTGTTTGTTGTTGGAGTAATGCGAAAGTTCGCAATCTTTCATTTTCGCATCGTCGCAACTGCGTTTCGCATCAACCCGTGAATACCCCTACTATTATATATAATGCAACTGTGCCACCAATCATAGCATAACCACCAAACAAACATTTCAGCGAAGAGAATAAATTAACAAAAATGAACACCAAACATATTTGGCTAGCATAACCACGGCATAAGGCTCTCTAAGGCGTAATGCAGCGTGATAACTTGGACTTCTTCTTCTTCTTGTTTGCCTGGCTTCACACAGAAAGAGCTCAGAAAAGAATGCTCTTTAAGCGCTCTTGTTGGAAGCACTCTGATTTCGGGCCGTTCGGATAGTACAAACAAATACTAATTGATGTCACCGCACTGATATACAAACAATTATAATTAGGTGGTAACCCGTCGGGAAAAACACTCCCAAAGGCCTTTTTGAGTGCATGCAAGTCAGCTGAAAGCGCTGAGCCTAAGTAATTTTAACATTATCTACATGTTATTGGAAAAAAGCACTTAAATTTCAACACATTTCAAGCTTTTTGAACTGTTCGCTTGAACAACAACAAAAATAAGTGCTGACGTTTTGCTCCTGGAGGAAGGTGCAGGCATGCCAGACAGTTGGATATCTCTCTACTGACCACCATGAAGAAATGAGTAATACGTATTACTTTTGCTATATAAAGCTTCAATTTTATTATGAGTTTTGTTACTTCTCTCAAAAGCTCAAAAAAAACCTGTTCTCAAGCTTAATTCACAGAGTTGGTGAATTCATTCGTCTCTCAAGGGCGTAGTATAAAACGCAGAAAAATTAATTGAAAACAATTTTTTTAGAAATTTTAAATAATTTTTAATATAAAACTTAGCTAAATATCTAAACAAATATAAACAATTTTTGCTTCATCCAAAGTACATAAAAATGTTTGATTGTATTTAATAATTTAATTGAATATGTAAATTTAAGCAGATAAAAGGAAATTATTTTTTTAGTTTCAGCAAAATATTTTTATTTAAATTCTCGAGTATCAAAGATTTTGCAAAAAAAGAAAAACAAACAATTTTAATTACTGCATTTTTGTTGTTATTTTTATAACAATGCAATAGGAACAATTATATTAAGCGAAAACAAAAAGATAATTGTGATCGAGCCATTGTAAAATAATAAAAATAACAATATTAAATTGCGCATGATTGGAAAAAGTTCAACTCAGAGCAAAGATAACAGATATGTAGCAAAATTTAAAATAGTTTATTATTGTAAATTTTTAAAGCTAAAAGCGGTAATTATAATGGGAAAAACAAAAACAAAATGGTATTTGTGATAATGTTGTTTTTCATTGATTATAGAATCAATTCATAAACAATAAGGGAATTTTAAAAATAATAAAGAACCTATTAAAATTTACTACAATTAATTGAGTTTAACATTCCTATAAGGCAGTTGCGGTGTTTTAAATTATTTTTTATAAAACACCATCGAACAAATTACGCTCTTAATGAACCTATTACGAGAGCTTTGAGTTTATATAATGAGTTATCGTTAAAATATGTTTTTGACTTTTCTCTCTCTAAGACTTGCTTTAAAAATTTTGTTATAAATTTATTTTAAGCTTATTTGTTAAGTGGTACTGGGCACTTTAATTATGCTCAAAGTATTCTTAAATATTTGTTTTATCTTTAATTTATATTTTATTATATAGAATTAATGTGTATTCTAGTCTGTAAGGATTTTTGTCCATAGACTCAATAAAGACTCAATAAAAAAAAAATATTTAAGTGGCACATTACAGAAAATATTTTGTAAAATAAAGTTCTATTAAAAATGATAATGTGTATTAAGAGTTTCCTTTTTTATACTCGATTAATATGTATTGAACTTCGTTTCATTATATTTAATAAAATGCATCATTAAATGGCTGAAGGCAGTGACTATTATCAAATTCTGTTAACATCTCAGTTCTTTTATCTTATTTTTATAACAGGTAAATTAGCACTTTAATTTGTCAGTTCTTTGTGATTCAAATGAAAACGAAAGCTTTTTTAGTAATAGATATTTAAATTCGAGGAACTTTCTTATACGGTAGCTATGATTAGTGTTAATAAAGCATGTGAATACATCGTTCAGTTGAAGCGCAAAAAAAAGAGTAATTCAGTTGTATCGAAGATAGTTTAGCAGCATAATTGTCAGAAAAGGCAATTCGAATGAATTCAGTCCTTCTAAAATTTCAACTATTTAACTTTTAGAAAGCTTTTAACAAAATTACTCCACTAAAACTATACAGCTTAAAAATTCCACAACTTGCGCATAGCAGCTAATAAAATTTGAAATATAAATATTTATTTCAACTCAATTAATCACACTTTTATCTTTTCACAAAAGATTGCCAATTGTTACAAATTATTGCTGTTGCAATTGCTGCAGCACCAACAACATTTTGGCAAATTTATGTTGTCAGTTTTTGATTATGTTGCCAATAAAAAACAGGTTTTCATGTTTATTTTTAGTAATTGATTTATTATCTTTCTTTTTTTTTTTGCAATAATCTTACGTTTGGTTTTCAATAGTGCTGTTGTTGTTTTCTTTAGTAACAACATAAATATAGCATCAAAGCTATTTTTACAGTCTTTGCAAGATATCTCTATTTGTATTTATTTTTTTTTGCCTCTGTTGTTGTCTATGACTATAGCTTCTCCGCAGTAATCTTTTTGTATTTCGTAGTTGTTTTTTTAAGTTTATTTTTTTTAATATTTTGTAAGCTCTGCTTTGTTAATTCATTTTATTGTTGTTATTATTTTTGTTATTATTGTGCTAGTTGCTCCGTTTACAAACATAATTTCAACATTTGCGTCGAATATCTGCTTGTCTTTTTTTCGTGTCAAACTACAAAAATTATAAAGTTTGTACAGCATTATTTTTACATTATATATTCTTTGTTGTCATTATTTTTTCATATTAAATTAACTAGGTTAATAAAGTTATTTTTTCTTAATATTAGCGAAAAAAATTTCTTGTATAAAAACGATTAAATTAACTCATTGTGAGAATGGCTTTTCAAAAACTTAAAACTCAATTCTTTGAGTGTCATAAATATTCATAGTTTGTATTTTTGTCTTATTATTTATTTAATTTTTCTAAAAATGCTAGTTTTGAGAGCGTGCCACATTTAACGACTTAAGTCGTTTCTTGCTATGAATAAATGATATTCAAAGATGAAATTTCAAAGTGCAAAACATAAGCGAGCTTTAACTTTTGTGTTAATAGAAAAAAAAGCATTCCACCTTTTTCAGTTGATATAAAAGTTGAAATATAAATTCATAAAAAAAAATTGTTTTTAAATAAATCGCCTTTTTTATACGAATTTTGTTATACGTATATTTTTGCTTACATATAATGACTTTTACTACGCTAGGAGGTATACACTGGAAATGCTCCACATATTAAACACACCAACAAAAACACGATTGAACTAAAAAACGGACACCGACAATTGTTCTCATATTTACAAATACTTGACAAAACATAAACACGGTGGATGCTGAAGGTGGCAAACATCTGTTTTCGACGCGGCTTAGCATAAAAAGCTTTTTAAGTTTAGAAAAAAAAAATTGTTAAGTAATAAAAAATATTTTTATGCCAATAATTTGTTTTTTTTTTATAGTAATTTTTGAGATTTTCTTGTGTGTATACTGTGATAAACGTTATGCGTTTTTTGACATATTTTATAGTCCTGATAAAGGCCCACAAAGTGAGCCGAAATATTGTAAAATAAAAAAAATAAAATATTTGTCTTCTTATTTAAGGCCAAAGCCGAACTTAAAAACAGCAACATACAACAGAAAGGCCAACTCTTTTTTACACGGTCTTTTTTTGCACTATTTTGAATTAGCACGGTTCTCGAACAAATTTTTTTACGCCAATATTTGTTTACCAACAATTTACATGCTGTATTCAAATATGATCTGTTAATGCCTGCACGTGTGTGTTACTGACTTGAAAATTTTTCCGACCACTGCACAGTGTGGTAGATCGCAAATCTAGCTGGACAAAATTAATAAATCGCGTTGGGTTCACTTTTCACTTATGAATTATATAAAAAATGAGTTCAAATATATAAATGATTATTAAAAATCAATTTTTTTTTAAAAAAGAAGATTTTTTTAATAAAATCACTGCCAAAAAAAAATAAGTTTTAAGATAAAAAAATTTGTTTCTTAAATAAATCCTCTGAGATTATTTGTAGTTATATATACTAGTATTTAGGTTGAATAGAACTTAGATTTATGATTTATATTATTATTAAATGAGTTTTAACATAAGGAGTCGGATATAATAATTTTTAATATTAAAATAATTTCAATATTTTTAATAAATGTTTGATAATAATTGTTTTCGTTACTTATTTTTGCTTTATTACATTAATAATACAGATAATAACACATAAATATACATAGAGATTTTAATTTATTCACTCTTATATTTATCGTTAAGATTCTTCTTCCTCAAAAGCATCAACAGATAATAATGAAAGAACTTCTTTTGTTATCAAACCTCGAACTCGAAGAGGAGTGTGACGCAAACTTGCGAAAAATGGATCTGAAGAAATTAAGAGACCATTGAAAAGATCTGTATTTGTGTCTCGATGTTTTTCTCGTAAACAACTCTCTAAATTTCCTTGTGTCCTTATTTCTTGCTTCTTGAGCTTCTTCTGACATCTGTCCTATAGGAAGAATGCAAGACCTTATTATGTCTCTTCCATGAAAAAGGATTTTATGGACGCTAACTGGCATAATGTACCATGGGTATTCGTTTAAGTATAAATTTCTTGTGACAACAATAAAACTTTCAAAAGCATCTTCATCAATAGGGTAACCACTACCTAAAGTTTCCGAAATAATATGAAACCGTTCAATTAATTCTTTATTGACACCAGTGATTTCTGAACTCTTTTCTGCTGCTCTAAAGAACCGTCTAGCAGTATTACCGTCATTCGTATTACCTCCGTGTTGTGTTGGCATGTCTACAAGCAACCCCATCTCATTTCGAAATCTCTGTTGATTTTTTTTTTTTAACTTAAGCCACTTTTGCTTTATTTTCCGGTCCTCGAGCTTGCCAGGTCATTATAGGAAGCTTATATGCTATGTGTAATACACACTCCATAAAATGGATCCATGAATGTAGCAGAGACATTCCAAAGGTTAAAGATCGTTCATCGACAATTTTGTTTAAAATCACAGAAGGTTTATTTAGTTCACTCGGTTTCGCTCCACATATGAAACACGTTTGAGAAGAAGAAGTTACAGATGATAGTGCAGTACAAATTTTGCCGTCTATCATAGTAAGCATAAATGTAGACTCAACAAGAAAACTTTGTTCGCCATTTCTGATAAGAGTTGGAGACAAATCTGTAATTTGTTGCTGTACTAAGTTAACTTCTTGAGAAATTAACTCAGTGGACTCTTTGGCAAAAACAAACTTGATTGGACGGCAGTATCTTGTAGATGAAGGAGCAGGATTTTGCCATACAATAATTTTTCTTTGTGTAGAACTAAAACTCATTTGAATAGGAACCATTGAAGTACTAAATAAACTTTCATCTGTATGGCCCTCCTCCGAAGAAAACTTCTGTTTATACTGCTTTCGCTGAGCCCCATCGCATCCCCATTTTATCAAAATATTAAGACGATTTTCATCAGTTTTCAGTTCATCAATACCGAGTAAAACCTCTTTTTGAGCCAAACAAAGCCTTTCAATAGTATGATTCACTAATGACTGAAGTGAACTTTTTGCATGCATCTCAGTGATTTCTGTTTCAGCTGGATAACATTTTTTCTTAGCTTGTTGAACATTAGTGTAGCAGGGTAAAATATTTTTGCATTTTGCGTTGAGTTTTAGCCGAATAACATCGTATTGATGTTTCGACAAATTAGCATCAACCATTATAGATAAGGCTTCATCGGGAGAAAGGCTCACTAAAGGAACAGGCTCAGAGCTAAATCTCTTACAAATTTTTTTCACTTCCGTACCTTTACTGCATGAAGCTTCCGACAGATCTTTCACAAGTGTGGCTGAATCTCGCTTTCCCATTTTGCGAAACACTATCTCACTAGCTTTAATAATTTCTCGATGGTCAGTTGAATCTAAAAGACTTTGTATCTTTCTTTTTTTCGATTTTTCACTGCAGTCATCAAAGTTTTTCGGTTTTTTTCCAGCTTTTTCACATCGTTTCGGTTGTACACTTTCAGGCAATACATACGGTTCATCAAGCCAAACTGAATTTGATTTTAAAAAACGGCCATGATGTCTTCCACTTTTTACCCATTTTTCGGCTAGCTTAAAACAAATAATATTTATATTTGCCTTAAGATTTGTCTTCACTTCTACTGGTATATCTTGAAGACCATATCTATCCATTATTAATGTCAATAAGGCATCTTTGCGCTGTATTTTGGGAGTTTTTATCCATTATTCAAAAATTTCCTTTTTGCTTAAGAGTGGAGGTCATACTGGAAAAGTTAAAAAAATGTATGGCGGTCGCAAAAAATCGCAATGGGTTTTTAATTTACCTTAAAGAGAACACTTGAAAGATTAACCCAAATATAGTTTTACACCGGAACTATGCGTAATAAACAGCTTTAACTCTACTTGAAAAAAGGAAATATTTTATTTTTTTCACTTTCTCAACTTCTCACAAAAAAAAAATTGTTTTAATACTTACAATGGCAACAATTAAATGAAAATTATAATATATTTCCTTGAAATATCGCTTAATAATAATAAAAAAAAATTATGGCAATAAAGTCACCGTAGCCTTTTCAATCACAAACCAAAGTCACACAACAAATACGCTTCTCTTTGAAATCTGAATGCACGTGTTGACAACAACTGACTTTAAAGTTTAGTTTTTCTAATCAGAGCTAAAAACAAACAAAACAAAACATGAATTACAGTTACCTATTGTATTGACAAGCTCATTAAACGATTAGAAGGAATGTTGCCAGACTTTTTTTTTTTTATTTTGTCCAGCTAGATTTGTGATTTACCACAGTGTGCACTGGTTTACGTTTACAAGTTTCGGGGAAACCCCGATTTTTATAGCCTTTTTTACGTTGTACTCTTACTTCTTTTTACTTTAATTTTTTAATAAAAATTAATTGGTTTTGTTTAATATAATTGTATATTAAATTAAATTCTAATTTAATTGATGTTTACACACCAATGCAAAAACTAATGCCAACATGACAAATGAGTATGCAACTTTCGTCACAAAAATGGGTTGCTTCGCATACTAATTTTGAACTACACTTTTCAGGTGATTTTTTCATTAATGCGGCATATCTTTTAGATAAATTTTAAATTATATTTCAATGTTATAAATAATGAAACACAAATTTATGACCTTCATTTGTGCATTTAAATTTTTTTAATACTTAAAAAAAATGGACAACGTCCAACTAAAGTTGTAGAAATCCTCTGTACACTAATTTTTTACTCTCACTGTATATGTTTATTTGAACGAGTTTAAAATTTATTAATTTTTCAAACACATAATACGTCTGAAAAAAAAATAGTAGTGGTATTCAATGAACGCCGTATTGGCGATGGAAACAGCGTATGTTCGGTAAGATTACAGCAGCGTAATTTGCAATAACAAAATTGTAGGGGATTAAACATACGCAGCTTACGGCACAAAAGCTAGGTTTATACAGTACGTTGATTCGTATTATGCGACAGTGGTTTAGTTTTTTTTTTTTTGACGAACAGAGTTTTAATTAAATTTAACAATTTAAAAAATTAAAAATGTACTTACCATTAATGGATCTAAAATTTCTGTATAGTGTAAAATAGTTTTGTGATGGAAATATACTTTTAATACAGTTACGCAATTTACTCGGTTTTAATTCAGGTTGGGTTCATGGACGCGCTAAACGAAAACTTATAGCTTTACGCTTTCAGTATATGTAAAGGGTCCGCCATCTAACTTTTTTTTTCAACTAGTGCTTATTTCGTGAATGGTAACACTTAGCTCATGTCTGATTTGACAGATAATTAGTTTTATCTTTTCGCTAAATGAATATGGTTGTGTATACGCTTGAACAACGCTGGGAAGTGGGCCTGCGATCGACTTACAGAAGATGCCGATTTTCCAAAAAAATCATCTTTTCAGATGAAGCTCATTTTGATCTTGGCGGGTACGTAAACAAGCAAAATTGTCGCATTTGGGGCACAAAAAACCCGCACGCATACATTGAAAAGCCGCTGCACCCAAAACGAGTCACTGTTTGGTGCGTATTTTGGTCCAGAGGCATAATTGGGCCATTTTTCTTCGAAAATGAGCAAGGAGTGGTCGTTACAGTCAATGGCGATCGTTATCGGGCCATGTTGAACGAATTTTTGTTCACAAAAATTGAAGAGGAGGATATTGGCAACATTTGGTTTCAACAGGACGGCGCTACGTGCCACACAGCCGAAGCTACACTCGATGTTTTGCGCCCTGTTTTTGAAGATCGCATTATCAGCCGCAGAGCTGATGTCGTTTGGCCACCTCGGAGCTGCGATTTGACACCGTTGGACTATTATTTGTGGGGTGCCCTCAAAGATAAGTATTACGCCGACAAGCCAGAGACAATTGACGCTTTAAAGGACAATATTCGTGAAGCCATTGGTGAAATACAGCTGCACACAATCAATAATGTGCTTAAAAATTGAACCGATCGTGTAGGCTACTGCTGAATGGGCTGAATAGGCTACTGAATGAAATTATTTTTCATTATTAACCGGAAGGATTGTACTTTGAAATAAAAAAATAAATTAAAGAAAATATTCAGTAGTTTTTCTTTATAGAATTTTCAAAAAAAAAAGTTATTTGGCGGACCCTTTATATACGTCGTTCATTGAATACCATAACTATATTTTTTTAGAATTATATTTGAGCTTAATTCTAAACATGTTCATAAAGCAAAAGTTCTTGACAGAATCAATATAGTTACTTTTTCGAACTTTTGTTTTTGCAAAATAGTAAAAAAAAACGTTGCTTTGAAAGGCAAAAAAGAACATACAATTCTGTTTTGATTACACAGAAGTAGATGAGCTGCATAAGCTACAGAAGACTACTGAAGACTTGATGTAGCGATCAACGAAGTAGCTGTCTAGTGTGCTTGGTGGTTTGTTCTCTAAAGAACTAGTTATTGTTTCAAGCTTTTGCTTCATGAACTTATTTGGCATAAAGCTCAAATATAATTTGCCTCCGATTCCTGCGAAGGTCCCCAGGACGGACCTATGCTGTTTTTAACGATGAAGCATTTTTATTTGATTCTACCGAAAAGACACAGCCTTCCTGACTTCGCTTAATGGGATGTATAAAAGGTAATGATATTAAATACTATACCATCACGTAACAATTTTCATTATAATAGTCGGGCTTAAGTCACTTATGGCGGTTTTGCTTCACAAGGGACCTTGATTTTTGTTTTTTCTGGAATTTTCTTGTTATTTATTTGTGTTTTATAGCTATAGTAGCTAAAATCTGGTGTTTTTACGCACGTCCCCATTTCTAAACGCCCATTAAATGTTACCACTGAAACGACATGTGGTAATTGTGGTCGAATACGAAATTCCGTGACTATGCGACCTGTAACTCAAAATTTAATATCTATAATTGGGGCTGTGAGGTACCATGCCCCCTTTCTCAACGACCATATAATGTTATTAGTGAAAGGGCACGTATAAATCGTGGTCAATACCGAATTCGATATTGCAATTTGGGTTGTGTGGGAGGTGCCACGCCCATTTCCTAACACCCATAGAATGTTATTACTGAAAAGGCACTTGGAAATTGTGGCATTAATTATAAACTGACTGTTTTTCTTAATAGAAGTACGCGTTAGGCAATTATTGTCCCAAGAAACTAAGATTGTTTAGATATAGATCTTTTTCTTGTTTCACTAAACCTGGGGAAATAATAAGGTGACATAAGCCATATAAGATACCTTTTGAGTCAGTTAGTCAATTGGAAGTCTCCCAAGAACAAAAAAAAAATAAATCCAATGTAAACGTTGTCAGCATTTGGAACATATTGCTAGAAACAGGCAATATGTTTGCATTAAATGTAATGATAAACATGAGCCTGGGGAATGCCCTCTAAGCCAAATCGAAAATTCATAGCCCTTTTGCAATAATTGCAAAAAATTGGGTCACCCTGCGAATTGGAGAGGCTGCGAGGTGTTTCAAAAATTTTTAATAATTAAAAACAAGAAATTGAAAAATGCAGCTGATTTAAAAAAAGTTGTAAATAATGATATCATTCATGCTGTCTCAGATTTAGGTCTTTTCAATTCTAAAAAGTCCTTTGCAAGCCTTTTTAAATCATAAAGTGGCCAAACTTTTTCAACCCAGTCCTTAGTTAAACCCGATTTTAGAACTTCAATCATAGATGAATTTCTTAAACTTTCTGACTTCTTTTTAATCCCTTTCCTATTGACCAAGCAAAATCTCAATTTATTTATTTATTATCTCAAATTGAAAATCATTATGGTCCATAATGACACTAACTTTCTAAATTTTAATGTAAGATCGGTAATCGATACTAGACGAAAAAAAGATCTCTTGAACTTGCTTCAAAGGCTTAATCTCGATTTTGGTTTCATTCAGGAATGCCATTTACGGAACAATAAAGTATTTATAGATAATTTTTATTTTGTTGATGATAATTCTGCTACAGGCGTGGCCATTGTCTCGAAAAAAACTCTCCTATTCGAGAGTCTCAATCCAAGGAGTCTCTTTTCCACACATCTTTATAAAATTGCAATTATCTGGACATGGTTCTGATAAATTTTTTCTTTTAGGCTCCATTTACATTCCGTGTAATTTTTCTCCTTCACATTTATATTCAGGTCTCTATGAAATCCTCAATTTCTCAAAAAATTTTGAGGGCACAATCATCGGCGGTGACTTCAATTCTAGGAACTCGTCCTGGGGTGACAGTTTCGACAATTCTAATGGTAAAGCCTTCTTAAATTGGTTACAGGACTATGTGCTAGATTTTATCCGGATTTCCGACGGCAGATCATCTTTTCCTGCTGCAGGCTCCTTTCTAGATCACTTCCTGATAAGCTCGAACCTTATTGATTTTATTAACCACAACTTCTCGATTACAAGTCTAGCAACATTTTCTAATCACTTTCCAGTCAGACTTCATATCAATCTAAATAATGATTGCCTTACCAAAAGTCCTCGTTTTTTACCTCCTTTAAAAGGACTAATTGGTCAAATTTTAATCGAGACTTAGAAGCTTCTTTAGTCGATAACCTCCCTTTTAACTACATTTAATATTTGGAAAATTCTAAAATAGATTTCCGTATCGATAAGCTGTCATCACTTATTGAAACTTCTGTCTCGTTACACTCAGATAAAATTGAATGCAAAATAAATAAGTATTACGTGTCCGAAAACATACAAAAACTCTTCAAAACTAAATACCACTGGCAGAAAGAATCAGAAAAACTTGTTCATAGGCATTTTAACAGAACTAATATTGAATTTAATCTTTTGTCAAATCAAATTCAACTTCTCAAAATCATCACTAAAAAACAAGTTCAACTAGAACAACTTGTCGGCCTTTGTAGTCTAGTGGAGAGTGCGCTAGACTATCAACCCAGAGGTCCCTGGTTCAAATCCGGGCTCGGGCATTGTTCTTTTCGCTTTCTTTGTTCTCTCCTATATTCAAGAATTATGGAAAACTAAATATCCACAACTAAATTGTGGAAAATGTGGAGTTAAAAGGACAGGAACAACTGAGGGCTGGAAATGCTTGTCGAGGTTAAAGCATAACACTAACCTCGGTTAAAAGCTCTATGAAATCCTCAATTTCTCAACAAATTTTGAAGACACAATCATCGGCGGTGACTTCAATTCTAGGAATTCGTTGTCGGCCTTTGTAGCCTAGTGGAGAGTGCGCTAGACTCTCAACCCAGAAGTCCCTGGGTCGAATCCGGGCTCGAGCATGGTTCTTTTTACTTTCTTTGTTCTTTCCTACATTTAAGAATTATGGAAAACTAAAAATCCACAACTAAATTGTGGAAAATGTGGAATTAAAGGAATAGAACATACTAATAGACTGAAAATGCTTGCCGAGGTTAAGGCATAACACTAGCCTCGGCTTAAAGCAATTCAAATTGTCTTTCAGGGTTGTTTCGCCTTATTAATAATTCACGTAATTTTCCAATCAATTCCTCTAAATAATCTATCCCTTTCCTTTCAGGTCAAAGGCCAAAGCTTGTTTGTATAAGACGCATGCCTTGGTTCTTTGATCTTTTAAAAAAAAAAGCAATTAAAATTGTCTTTCACGTTTGTTTCGCCTTATCAACAATTCACGTTTAATATGGTTCATAATATGGTTCCAATCAATTCCTCTATATAATCTACCCCTTTCCTTTCAGGTCAAAGACCAAATCTTGTTTGTATAAGGCGCATGCCTTGGTTCTTTGATATTTAAAAAAAAACAAGCTAAAGACTTCAAAATGAAATTAGAACGAATCAAACCTGGCCCCTTAGCTTACAAACAAATTTATAGGATTATCGGTAATAAAAAAGTCGCCTTTGCAGAGATTTCTTACAATGGAATTATCATGCATGATGAGTTAGATAAGCTGGAGGCATTTCGCCAACATTTTGAGCGAATTAATCAAGAAATTGTTCCCATTAGATCTAACTCTTAACTCTTATCTAGATTAGAACTTTTTAACTATTTTATTTAATAATTGTTTAAAGGTTATTTCCCGAACAAATGGAAAATTGCTAATATAATTCCTATTAAAAAAAAAACAAAATAAAAGTGACTTAAATAATTTTCATCCAATTTAAACGTTATCGAATCTAGGAAAGCTCTTTAAACACGTCCAGAACCTTAAAATGGATTTGAACTCAAGTGATAATTATATCCCCTGTTTCCAATTTGGCTTTAAAAAAAGCCACTCTACGACGCATGCGTTATCACTTTCTCATGATAATATCATTAGTAATCTACTTCAAAAAATGTGTACAGTCGCCGTTTCCCTAGATATAGAAAAGGCTTTCGATAGAGCCTTTCAGGATGGCATAATTTACAAACTCATAAGTTTAGGTTTCGATCCACTCTTATTGAAATTACATCGGAGTTTCTTTCTGACAGAAAATGTTGTGTTCAAATCAATAGCTCTGTCTCTAACCTTGGTTTGGTTAAGAGTGATGTTTTTCAGTCATAGCTCCTCATTTCGTTAATATCTCTATCCACGATTTTCCACATATCCTGTCTGACTCAAGGGGTATCTTATATGCTGATGATTGCTTGGTGTTCGCCCATCAAAAATCTGACTTCTCTGCTCTAAATACAGTTTCTAGACATCTCCAAATTATCAATGAGTTCTAAATAACTGGGGTATTCGTATCAATGTTTCCAAATCCGAAGCTATCTGCATAAGAAATGCGTCTGGCAAATGCGGAAGGACAGTTACTCCTGAAAGTAAGAATCTAAAACTCTTTTCTTAGACGGCTCTGAAATAAATTTCAAAAATAATATTAAATACCTTGGTATAGAATTCAATAATCTGCTTAAATTTAATAAGCATGCAAGGCTGAACTTAAAAAAAGTGCGTAAAACAATTGGATTATTTTCCAGGCTTCTTAATAACAAATACCTAAGCCACCTAAGACACGAAGCTTCTTTCTAATCTATAAAGTAAGCATCCTCAGCAAGCCCAGTTGCATCAAGCTCAGCAAGCTCAGTACTACTATACGCTTTTCTTATTTGGTTTTCGATCTCGCCGATGGTAACCGAAGAATTGGAGGTGTTGGAATTTAACGTGCTTAGACGATGTATTATAAAAATTTTGATGCCTTTATCAAACGATACTCATATAAATTCATATATAGAGAAAAGCCATAATAAATCCAATATGTCGATTTGCAGTATCTCAACAAAAAAAATTGTAAATATACTTCCTTTTCATGAAAATGTCTTTTTGAAGGATAACTTTGACTTCCGTAAACAATATAATTGGTCTTCTGTTAACTATCTATCTCAAATTGGTATTTAAAATGAGGAAATAATTACTCGTTTTGGTCTTGATACCCCACTGCTACCCGAATTTTTTGCTAAATCTTGGCCTAACATCCACAGAGGCTAATTTTCATATGAACTACTGTTATTAACTTTTACACTTATACTCTATTTTACATTAACATTAATGTTTTCTTGTTTCCTTTACCACCAATTTAGTGGTTGTTTTAGTTTTAAGTATAGTTTTAAGTACGTATGTATGTAGTTCAGTTTGTAAGTATTGTAAATATGGCAAAGACATCACGTTGTAAAGTAAATTCTATAGCCGGGAGCAAGCTTTGTATTTATCTTATAATTTTACACTCATATGCATTCACTATTTAACTTAAGCAGGTTGCCTTTTCCCATATAATTTTCTTTAGAATAACACTTATACAGTTCTAAATCTACCTGTTAATTTACATGTTTGTAATGACTGAATTGTAATTGGCAAAAAAAAGTCTCAATAAAATTGAATTGAATGTAATTGAAACTTAGATTGAAATTTTATTTTTTTAATAATTATTTTCTTAAACTTTTTTTTTTAAAAAGCCTACAAAAATTGTTTAAAAAAGGAGGCATTCCTACTAATTTTTCCAAATATTATGTTTTTCACTTGTTCAAGGTCAAAAAAATTCTTTCGGACTTATAACCCCAAATAACTCAAAATCCTGAGATTCTGCTAAATCTATCATTGATTTAAATTTTTATTCTAATAATTCTGATAATTTATTTCGGACTCGACCTCTAGTTGCTCACACGCAAAGCTTTATTGTCCTGTTTATTTATTATCAATTGTTTTAGTAGTACAATATTGTAAACTTTGTAAATATTTTATTGGGAGACCTGCCATTAACTTATGACTTTGTAATTTCATTTAATGTTTCCCTCAAAATAATGAGGAGCATTCGAACAATAGCAAGCACGTTCATTCGGAAAAGCTTTCTATAGTATGCTGCCAAAAGCAAGGCATGGTGGCAGTGAAAGCTCTTTGTCCACGTGAGTAAGTATGCCCCTCAATGCCTTAAAATCGACACATGGCAAATATGAACAGGCACGTTGCTCGAAATTGTGCCTACAGTTAAAATAAGTTTAACATTAATCTGCACATAAAACAGGAAGTTTGTGCATTCTTCCAACATTTATGAATGAATCAGGAAAAAATAAATTAATTCACATTTCTACCCAGTTGCATCATTTCACTGTTCACCCCCTTTCAATGACATTAATTAATAAATTCTATACAACCACACTAGCTGGTGGCTTCTGTCTGTGCGTTGAGCTACCTTCTTCAGCTTGCTTCCGCAGCCAGCTCATAAATAATTAGCACAACAAAAAAAGTATAAAAAATACCAAAGTTCAGAACCTCCGCAATGAAGTTGTAGATAACCAGTATGAGTTGGGCAAAAAAAAAATATTTTTAACTAGTTGGATTTGAGAAGCGGTATGCCTACGCAATTAACGCCCACTTTAAATTAAGAGCTTGCAGTAAATTTTTCGAAAGCAAGTGGCGGCGACATGAGCAAATATATGAAACAACTGTGACTGAAGATTAAAGAGAAGCAACTTCAAATAAAAGCTTAAACTTTAATTGTGCCTATAAAGCAGTGATTCTTAATTTTTTCGTGGTCACGAACCTCGGTGATTCATACATAAAACCATTAACGCTTCGCGGAACATTGGAACTCAAATAAGGTATTTTCCCGTAATCGTATGTATATCCACCCCTTTCAGTCAGCCATTTGGAAATCCCCTACAAAAAACTCAATAAATGAAGATAGTGCCAAAAACAATTCATAGCCGGTATGACCTCTAAAGTGATTCTTAGAAAAGTCAAATATATAAGATGGTTATATATGAAGAGTTATTAATTCCAGAATCCTTGGACATTGAATTCTGTTGTGTTCATGTTAAGTTTGGTTCCTTGAGCCTTTTTATTACATGCTCATATATTCCTCCCCTTTCTACCTTAGAAGTTTATAGCAAACATTTGGCTTCTATTAGTAAAGTGTGCTCAAAACTGCAATCAAATGATCATATTTTAATAACTGGAGATTTTAACCTGCCAAACGTTTCTTGGAACTGCTGTTCTGAAATTCCTGAAATATTTTTACCTTCGTCTGAAAGTTCATCCGATAATTACTTTTTAAACGAGCTCTCAATCCAAGGGCTATTCCAACTTAACTGCATTTTTAACAAAAATAATCGTTTGTTTGATCTGGTGTTTTTTGATGACAGCAATATCGCTTCTGTGTCTAAATCAGATCCTCTGGTTACACCCGAAGATTCTCATCATCCAACATTAGAAATTATTTTAAATTTTCCAAAACCATCTGCGCAGTATTCTGATTCTCAACCACCTATTGAGCTTAACTTTAAAAAAACAAACTACGTGATTTTGAAGAATAACTTGTCTAATATAAACTGGAATTCTATTCTAAATATTAATACAAATAGTTTATCTTCTCAGAGTCTTGATGATGCGGTATATGCGTTTAATAGAACGCTCAATGATTGTTTTCTTAAAGCTGTTCCGCAAAGGAAAGCCTCCTTGACATCGGGTCCGGTATGATATACAAATGAATAAAGAAAAATGAGGAATTTGAAATCTAAATACTATAAAAAATATCAAAAAACACATAACATATGTGATTTTGGATGCTATACCTCGATTAAATACAGTTATCAACAGTTATGCAAACAGTCCTATAATACCTACTTCACAAAAGTAAAATTAACATCCAATCTGATGCTAAATCCTTCTGGAACTTTGTTAACACAAAACGCAAGATTGATTCCTATCCTTCTTTTATGAAGTATAATTCGGTTGAGTCTGATAATGATAATAGTATTTGCAATCTTTTTGCTGACTTTTTCAAGTCGACTTATTCATCATCGTCCTATGATTATTTAAGTTATCCTTTCAATATTCAATCTGGGGATATATATTTCCCAATAATTGACACAAACAGAGTCTTATCATTTTTAAAAAAATATTAAAACATCATATAAAAGTGGTCCTGATAACATACCTTCGTGTATATTAAAATACTGCTGTGAAGAATTAGTAACTCCAATCTCTTTACTATTTACTTCATCATTAAAATCCTGCTATTTTCCTGCAGCCTGGAAGCATTCATTTATCATTCCGCTGCATAAATCCAGAAATAGGTCTTTAATTGATAACTACCGTGGCATTGCAAAATTGAGCGCTTTGCCTAAACTTTTAGAGGCAATTGTTACATCACGACTATCGTATAGCGTTAAATCTTTAATGTCTCCTTTCCAACATGGATTCCTTTCTGGAAAATTCACTGTTACAAACCTTCTCGAATTTACATCAAAAACTATAGAAAACTTTGGAAAAGGCATGCAGACTGATGTTATTTACACGGATTTTAGCAAAGCTTTTGACGTTGTAAATCACAAACTACTGATCTTAAAATTACATCTTGTTGGATTTCCTATACCGTTGGTAAAGTGGATTGAATCTTACTTAAGCAATAGAACACAATCTGTTCTTTTTAAGCTCAAGAAATCACACGAGTTTCCTGTTACTTCAGGAGTACCTCAAGGAAGTCATCTTGGGCCTCTTCTGTTTCTACTTTTTATAAACGATTTGCCATCTGTCATAATGCATTCCAGCATCTTAATGTTTGCTGACGACGTCAAACTCTTCCTTTCTTTTGATCATCTTCATAACTGGTGCAAAACGAACCGTATGAACCTCAACATGAAGAAATGCAAGCATATGTCTTTCTCGCGCAAACCACCAATTAAATGTACCTTCAAAATTTGTGGTTATCCATTGGAGTCCTTAGATAGCTTCAATGATCTTGGAGTTACAATGGATCCTAAACTACGCTTTAATATTCATGTAAATAAAATAATAAATAGAGCAAATAGTACTTTAGGATTTATTAAACGTTGGGCAAAAGAGTTTAATGATCCTTTCATAACGAAAACCTTATTCACTTCCCTAGTGCGGCCTATCTTAGAATACGCTTCAGTTGTTTGGTGCCTACGATACGGTTGTTACACAGACGACATTGAATCAGTGCAGAAACAATTTCTTTTGTTTTGCTTAAGCTATCTTTATTGTAATACTGATTTTCACTTACCACCTTATGAATATTGGTTACCACTCTTAAATCTTCCTTTAAAAAATCGGAGAATTATGATAAATGCTTGTTGGATTATAAAACTTTTACATGGCTATGTAAACAGTCCATATTTATTGAGTAAAATATATTTTAATATTCCTCTTCGTCCTAGAAGATCTTTTGAGTTACTCCACATGAACTTTTGTAGAACTAATTATTTGCAAAATGAACCTCTTAGAAGCGCTTGCGGTGATTTTAATTTTGTATCTGATGTTATATCCTTAAGTGAATCCATGGACTCAATCAAACATAAAATTATAGATTACCTGCAGTACCGTCGTTGAATATGTAAAGTTCTTTCAAACTTATATCTGATGCATCTGGTGATTTGTAAACACATTAATATAACAATCTAAATGGATAAATGGACCTAAGCGTAAAATGGAAAATTTTGGTGGATAAACATATAAGTAATCTGAATGGACCTAAACCTGGGATCTTCAGTTGTTTCATATCTTCATGATGATTGTAACTACACTTGTCGACGGTACCGTGGTGTCTTGGTGTCTTTTTACCTCTTGAAACACTACGTTAGATCGATTTGTATTTTATTAATATGAGTGGCCGATAAGACCTAGTTTGTCTTGGTGCCTGCGTTCGCAACTGGTTTTCTTTATTTTATGAAAATTGATTTGGTGAAGTTGACCTAGTTTGTCGAGTAACCACCCTGTCAAGCCAGGATTTCACCGGCTTCAGGGAGACAGAACGATATATATTATATATATACCTATTGGAGTGGTGTTTTATTGGGTATGAGACCTTGTTTATCACACGACTCCGCCGTATACAAAATTGTTGCTGACTTGACCTTGTTTGTCTTGAAAACGCAACCCTGCTATGCTGTCTGATTTTATCGATTTTTACTTAACTTTTTTTCTATTATTTTTTATACTTTAATAAAATTATATACTTTAAGCAATTTACTAAAACTTTTTAGTTTGTTAATAATACATTATTTCATTCAAAATCATACTTTATATTTTTGAATTGTATTAAATATCTTCTTTTATAATTTTAAATTTGCTATAAAACCTGTTAAGGTTTAGCAATCAAGTAAATAAATAAATAAAAATAAATAAATAAATATGTTTACAACCTCAACATTTATTTTGAACACCTATCTGCCTCTCATCATGATTTAGGATTTTTCGGAAAGCAAAATTTAATTTTCTTTTAACGCACATTTTTCGTATCATAAGTTTCTTCTTTCCCAAATTAGTTTCTGCTCATTTGTGCAACAGTATCTTTTAAATGCTATATGATTTGTTCCCCACCATTTATAATAAATTCTAAAAAATGTATGACGAAAGATTCGTTCTTAGAAAATAAAAAGATTTAGATGAAGTGAAGTGGTATTAAAATATATATTTAGTTATAGATTTTGATTGGTAAACCATATATAGAAAATTTTTCACCAAAACTGTAAAAAATATAAATGCAACAATTTGAATAAATTAATTTTCGCTCATGATTTTTGATGATAGAAATGGTTATTATTATTATTTATTTGAACATAAATTAGTACAGTAAGATCCAAAAAGATCTTTCATTAGTACAACGCATAAGAATATATAATCAAAATACTTATTTATTTATATTTATATTTATTGACCCTATATACATATAACATATGATTATTTATAAATAAAATCAAATTGATTAAAACATAAAAATTTTAAGGCTTTTATTAAACTGTTTAAGATGTTCGAAAAATATAACATAATAGATTGTTTGAGTTTGTTCATACTGACTATAGATTTAATATTAAGTGCCATTTATATGCCATATGAAAAGGTGTGAGAAATTAAAATTAAAAAAAAAATAAAACAGAAACATCCTTTGACCTCTTTTTCGAGCGAACATGGAATAGTTTAGAATTTTTTTTAATACAATATATAATTTAGACTTAGTAAGGAGGTAACGTTGCCTTTATAACCATTTTTCTATAGTGCTTTAATTGAACCCTCGACAATGAAAACTTGAAGAAAATCGATTGGAAAATGACGGAGATATTTGTTTATAAAACCAAAACTTGAAATTTCAATAGTTTTTTCTCATTCTAAAGTGATGGCCTTGCCTAAAAAAAGCGTTGTACTAAGAAAATCTTTAAATTTCAAAATATCGCAATAGTTTTGATGACTAAATAACTGTCATTTTTTTAAATTATCTGCAAAAAGTTTTACCCAAAAAAGCTTTCGCATACCGTTAATTTTCTTAATCAACGACTTTTCATATAAAAAGCGCGGTACGAAAAAAGCTATAAAAATATAATAAAAGTTAAATAAATTTTAGCCCTTAAAAATACTTCGACCTAGCTTCTATTCGAAATATTGGCACAGTTTTGATACCGAAATAACGGGAATTTTTCATAGATTACTTACTTTTTGTAAGAAATTTTACCAATACAATATATATTTAAACATGTTAGATAAAATAAATTCGTATTGTAACTAAAGAGATGGCAAATGTCACTCCTTATCAATGTCAAAAACTCCCTCTTACATCATATTCTTGCATCTCTTAACATTTAGCTTTTATTTGAAAAATGCTCTTCTTACGCTGACGTTTCAGGTCAAAGGTCGCCAATCTTAAATCGCATCTTATTGTGCAAACCTTCTCATCCAGACCTTTCATCCGATACCTTATTCTGTCTCTTACTAATTCTGAGATCCCTTACTAAAATGAATATATATTTCTAACGCTCATATTTTGGATCATAAGTCATCCATTTAAAATCTAACATGTTTCTGTACATCCATGGTGTAGTTCCTTTGGAATGATAAATTTTTCATTACCCTTAATTTAAGATAAATATTTAAAAAGCGTACGACAACTTTTGATATTCACGTATTTATATATACACATAAGATATCTTTTGTCATATCATATCTTATGATAAAATGATAAAGCATTTCAACTGCTAAAATGCACAAAACCAGATTGAATTTTTTCCAAAAACCCGCATAAAATATTGAATAAATTTAATAAAATATTAAAACAAAAATATTTTTTGTGACGACCAATAATTTAATCGGAATATGTCTACTTTAGAGCCCGAACAGAACCAAAGCGGATGTCGGTTGTCGGATTCGCCGTGCTACAAAATACATGAAAATATATGCAGCCGCCAAAAGTGAATTCGCCGTAGAAATGCGTGACGGGAAAACGCCAGAATAGAATCTATTCTAATTTCTCTCTGACGGGTGGCGGATCTCTCTCTGAGTGACTTAAATGTTGCCATATTTTTGCTAAAGATTGGGTACGTTCAGTGTTATTTTCTTAGTTTTTACTATGATCTGACATTCGGTTTTTGTGCCTGTGTTGCATTCATGTGAATTCAAAGCAAAATATAAAATAATTTGTATCATTTCCAAAGAAAATGCAACCGTGATCCGACAACCGCCACCGCTCCAATTCTGGACGTGTTCTCAGCGTATTTCGCTGAGAGAGGCCCGCCATCCGACATCCGCTTTGGTTCTGTTTGGGCTCTTACAATGAAATAAAAATACCAGCAACACTGGTTACATGTGTCCGAACAGATAATAAAGAAAAAGCTACAACAATCACTCAGCTTTGTTTTTTTTTCACTCGCTCTCACATTCCGCTCTCTCACAGCAACGCTGTTCCGTAGAGCGAATGTGTCAGAATATTTGGCTTTTTTTTTTGCTTCCGTTTTTTACTTGGGAAAAAAACATTTTTAATTTCTAATTCTCACCTATCTTACAGTCAAACCTAAATCAGCGCGTTGAGCGGAGCGTTGATAGCCGCTTTACGTTAACGCGTAAGTACCATACCTAAATAAAAGCGGTAGGCGGCAAGCAAATGTCAATCTTTAGATAAAAGAAATATTTTGCAATTAGAAATTTTATAGTATATTAAGCGAATTGTTATGCTACCCGGCAGATTTAATTCTTTGCCAATTTCTTCCCAAATTTTTTCTTTAAATTTAACATCTTTGTATTTAGGTTCCTTCTTAATATAAAGACATGGGTTTCTTTGCACTAATTCTATTAGGTGCTGTAATTTTCACAAGCATTAAAACTATACTTAAATTATAATTATCAACAAAATTCTTACCTCCATATTGCAAATTCAATAAACGTTCGAAAAAGAGTAAAAAATAAACAATTGTTGTCACTTTAAAATTACTTTGCTTTCACTTTTGCTTTTGATGTGTGCAACTTCACTTCTTAACGCTCTGTCAAAATTGGATTTTCCAACCGCTCAGCGTTGCCGCCGCGTTATTATGGTTTGCTACATATAAATCGTATGGGCATGAGAAATTTTTGACAGATAAAAAACGCTAACGCGCTGATTTAGGTTTGACTGTTAGGCTGTTGTTACGGTGGTCGTCATATGATCCCTGGTCATGACACTTTTTACTCTCTTTTTTCGTTTGATGAGCTGTGTGACGAAAGTATGCTATGCTGGTGGTCATATGATGCCTCATGATTTAATTATCATAGGTTGTCCATTCGTTTGACAACACCCGTAAATTTGTAAAAAAAATATATATTCTCTCTCAAATATAAATGACAACCAGGGTTATGTTGTCTTCTATGAAAAAAGTTATGTTTCAGTGTTTTGTTGTGTATTTTTTTAAAAAAAAGTAGTTACTCTATATTTTGCTGTTAGCAGGAAAAAATAGTGTGCATTGCGTTTATAATAATTATTGCTCTGATAATTATTATTGAAAATTGTTTTTACAATTTGTTGCAAGTCGTTTTTTTTCAATTGAAATATAAATCGCTACTATTAAGTTGTAATTGTTAAAATAACGTGCGGTATTTGCAAAACAGTGTATTTTGGTGATAAAATTCGAAAATATAATGTGCCAGTGGATCCAATAAGCCGTCAGCGGTGTGAATAGATTTTCACAACAAAATATTGAAATTAGTTTTTTAAAAACTCACTTAAATTTTCTATCAAAACAAACAAGCAGTGCAGGACGTAGTAGAAAAAGCAGCAGTGAAAGGTATCCTTAGGTATTTAGTACTACGAAAAAGTATGATATTCCTGCAACTGATTACTTTGATGGCATTAAAAAATTACTCTTTTGTTCTCCTCTTCAATTTTACGGGTGTATATCTTCATTCTTGTGAGTAAACGTCAAATGAATGGTTAACCTATAGTAATTGAATCATGTGATGCCTAAGCACCAGTACACTTTTTGCTACTTTTAGTATTTTTTCAACCGATGAGTGTTGCTATTAAGCAGGTTTCATTACTGCTTTCATACATTTCGTACTAAAAGTGTTGTATTTTCGTGCCAAAACACAAATGTTGTGAATAATTCCACAACGCGACACTGTTTTGATCCCATGATTTCATATTTTTGTCGAATCATTTGGTGACCGTGGTGGTGAAAATTTACTCTCTTGCTCTCGCTCTCATATTTTTAATTTACATTGAAACAACAACAATGCATGACCATGATGAGCCCATGACCGCCACCATAACATGGGACTTAATGAGAAAACATTTGAATACAAATTTGATTGTGCACTTGGCATGAACCAGACCTTTCAAATGATATAAGTTTCATTTTAATGTATTGTCTAAAAGTCGATAAAATTTGAGTTCAAATGTTTTTTACCATTAAACTTCAAAAGTACTATGCAAATTTTTATGAAAATAGCTTTAAAATACCTTATATGGACGGTTCAGAGTTGAAGTGAATCAAGAAAAAAAAATGTTCATTTTTATAAAGCGATTCTATGTAAAACTATGTGCAAAATTCAGTGATTTATAGAACTAAGTCACCCCAGTTTTTCGTTTACGAAATAACTGTAAAAAGTTTAAGACAATGACATTACTTTTGCACAGGATTCGATATATTCCATGGACTTTGTGTCGTTTTATCTCGAAACACAGATTTTTGACTTGGTCCACTTCAACTCTAAACCGTCCATAAGTGATACAGCATTGTATAGGAGTATTTTTCTTTCGAAATTTAAATAATAATTAGTTAATTTTGATAAAATGTTAATTTTCTTAAGATATTTTCCTAGATACCAAGCATTGCTTAATCGTTTTATTTTCACTCTATTCTGTTGGCTAAAACGACCTTTTATGCATCTTTTAATATCTTCGTTACAATTCCTATAGGCTTTAATAGCATCTATCGAAAAATTTCACGGCTTGGAATAGAACCTTAGAATATTATACCAAACAAAACAAAACGTTTAGACTTATCATTACTTCAATTTACAAAATAAATTTGAATGAATAAATTTGGTCAATCCAAAAATATATATAAATACATTTTTTTAGTTTTACAACTTTTCAGTAAAGGTTAGAAAGGGGCTAAATGAAATTTGAAAAAAACTTAAAATAATTTTATTAATTTATTTTATATTAATTAATAATTATTAGAAATAAATATGCAATCCAATTATTTTCAATTTGGAAATGAAATTATAAGCAAACAATATTATAATAGAGTAGAGGGGGGTAATGTCGTGCACTCAACTTTAAAGTGCTCGTAAAGCCGTACATGACAAGCGAATACAACGAGTAAGCATCCGATCGAAAGATAATTTGGTTGGTAACATTTATGTGTAAAAATATTCGTGTAGCATGAAATCGTGTTAGTAGAAATTAAAAAAAAAATGTGCACGACATTACCCCCCTCAAAATTTGTGGGGTAATGTCGTGCATTGTATTGTAAAGGTATCAGAATGTGTCAAAAACGATAGGTAGTGGTTCGATTCAAGAAGATATAGCATTATTGTTTATTTATTTATTATTTTTAATTATAAGGCAATATACACAAGTCCGAAATATGATCAAAAAATACAATTTTATGAAAAGAAAAGTGAAAATAGGCAATTTGCTATATGAAACACGGAAAGAAAAACAATATTTTTTCAAAAAGTGCTTGACATTGAGAAAAAATTTTGGGAAATTTTATTTTGATTGTAGCGTTGTTATGGCTTCACGACTCCCTTGGTACACTAGGGCGACCGCGTTTCCTTCCCTTTTCTTTTCTGTATAGTGCACGACATTGCCCCACATCAAATGCACGACATTGCCCCAAAGGTCGTTTTCAAGGTTGACTTCGACAAATCGGTAAAGAACAAAAATTTTTTCGATCACAATACATCTTTTTTTTCGGCGGAAAATTTGCTTTAAGAAAACACTTACCTGGTATATTTTCCTGCGAGACAAATAATTTTTCTGATCCAATAAAAAACACTTTCGTCGTCCCGAGAACGTGCGATTTTTAAAAAACGTCGCACATATTGCCCTTACACATGGATATTGCTAGTATTGTATGCATGAGCTCTGTAGTTCAGTAGGCCCATACCTTACCAACGGCTGGTATATCATTAAATTTTTTTTGCTAAAAAAAAAAGTGCACGACATTACCCCCTGCACGACATTACCCCCTTCTACTCTACAGATATTTTAAGAACAAAATTTTTACTTTGTTTTCTGAATTTACTCGATCAAAAAAGATATGATATTAGGGCCATGGAGAACATTTTTACTCTGATATTGAATAAAAATATAATAAATCATATAAGTAATTTTTTATGGCAAGTACCAAATACTTACTTTGAATAAGGGCATTTACGCAGGCGCGCACGTAATGTTCGTACGCCTTTTTTGTTGTTAAAAATTAAAAAAATCAAAGCAAAATTTAAACTTTTTTGTATTGTTTTGCTTTTTGGATAGCACACTAGTAGTACTTTATTTAGTGTAAAAGGTGGAAGCGATCGAAAATATTGTCCAAAGATATAAGCAAAAAAAAGAACGCGTTACGATACAAAAAAGAGTAGTGGTTTTTGTCTGCATCAATAGAAACGAAAAATCTGCGAAGTGTGCACGAGTTTTTTATCAAAGTTTTTTTTTAATATTATCTAGAACAATGTTGCTATATATTCATACAAACTTTAATATGATACGTTACGATACAGATTTTTCCTCTCAAAGAACAATACATTTTTTAGTAATTTATTTAATTGAACTTGAAAACCTAGTAATTCATGATCGTAAAAAATGAGAACTGGAAAAATTTAACTATACTTTTTATTATACGAATATATTTTTAATTTTTGTTTTTAATTATTTATAATGTAGTTCTGCACCCCATTTACCAAAATAAGCGTCTTTGGAAAATTATTATAGATTTTAAATGCAACAATATGTTCAAAAATTACGTAAATTTTTTTATTTTCTCTTTCACGCTTCATAATTTTCTTAATTTTCCATATTTCCATTCTATTGTGGTAAATAAAGTATATTCAAGGGTCTACTTTCGAATGCATATTTTTTTCAGACGATCTGGAGTCGAAATATGATGTGGCTCGATTTTTACCTTTTTTGAGCACACCAACTTCAGTTCCGTCTTTATATATGAAAACTATATGTTACAAAAAAAAATATCACAGTATAGCGTGTAGTACAGAAGTGAAACTTCTTAACTTCTAAGCACGCCTACGCTTTATTATCCCCCTTTTGGAAACACACAACGAAATTAAAATAAATTACTAACTTTTGTTCTAATCGAACAAAACCGTCCGAAATAAAGCATTTTTATGAATTTGTGGGCGGTAAAAGAGGTGCGGCAACACTTTTTTTTCCTTAAACCATTTCGAACTCGAAACAAATCTACTGCCAAAAATTCAGCTCAATTAAAGTTATATCTAATACACTTTACTTCACTCCAGTCTTAATCTTTGAAAAGTGGGCGTAACTATAAGGTGACCACGCTCATTTTTAGTACAGTGTCCGAAAGTATGCTTACTTTATGTACTTAGTTACCAAAATTTAGTCTTTTACGATAAAAACCGTCCGAAATATAGAATTTCTCTTGATTTGTTGATGGTAAAAGAGGGTGTGACAAAAAATTGTCCTACACTTTTTAAGTCAAAACAAATCGAGCAGTGAATTTTAATGAGGCCTTTTTTAGTACAGTTCCCAAAAGTAACCATGCAGACTAAATTACCTTATTTTAGTCTTATACGACCAAAACTGCCTGAAATATAGAATTTTCACTGATTTGTGGGCGTGGAAACCAATTTTTAGTATCGTTGCTGACAGTAACCATTCAAATTAAATTGCAAAATTTAAGTCTTATACGACAAAACCATCTTAAATAAAGCATTTTCATTGATTTGTGGGCTGTAAAAGGGGGCGTGGACACTTAGCCAGGTCATGTCATAGGGAAAAAACCTTAATATGAAATTACATCCCCTGCATTGGTAGTTTACTTCATGGAAGTACCAACGCCACAAAAAATTTTATTCTAGGGTGTCCCAAAAAACAGCCAAAATTATCTTCTAGTTGTAACTTTGTTATTAACGCTCTGACCATTAAATGCAGTATATCGTTGGATAGCTCTTAAGGAATACTATCTGGTACCCTCAGGTGTCGTCGACCTCAGATGATATTTCACTTTTAATTTTTTTTACACTGGGGCCCCCAAAATTTCGTATTAATCAAATGGGACGTATTACCATTTATACGTCCATTGGTAGCTGCCGAATCCAAGAAATGTACTTAAAAACATGACGGCTTCCATGTATCGCTAGTGGTTTGCTCTTCACGAGGAACCAGAATGTGGTGTAAACTTTTACAATGAACTCTACCAACTCTTGTAAAGCCGAAGACGGATGCTGTTTTGAGACATATGGGCGAAGTATTCTCGAAAGGGTGGTTAACCAGCGTGCTGCGTTTACTGGACCTGGCTTCTCGCTAACTAATTGTTCAATACACACACCACTGTTAATGGCAGCAATTAAGCGGTATATATAGCGCTGATCGTCACGCACGTCCCAATCGTTGATATTGCTTAGCATTTCACCCATAACATTTGGCGAAAAAATTTGAGCGACCTGTATAAGAACATTAAAATCAAAAAAGATTTTTAGGTCACAGTTTAAAATTTCTGTTCCAAACTCTCCTGTCCACACTCCAGGCCCTTTCAATTTCCCAATTAATTTTTTTAACATAGCGTTCAATGGCAATTTGTTAAAATGGTATAAACAGATCAACCATTGCAAATGCCTCTGTAGATACCTTTCCATAAATGGAATTACCCCAACATTATGACCAGTGTTTACAATAGTCCAATCGCAATTATAGCAACCAAATTATCCATTGAATAGTTTTCTTGAAGCAAAAAACTAACCATGGCCTTTTGAATCTCCTCTGGAGAGCCACCAAGTGGTGTTGTATAGCCCACAAACTTTGAACCTGGTTTTTTTACCAAAGAAATGTGTTCCTCTGAAACTCTAACCATCCGTGCTTGGTTTAAAACAACTTTCTTAAAAACAGATACAGTTTTTATTTAATTGCACGCTGCACTTGCATTGGGAATTCAGAAACAGTTGATCCCGTTCTTCCGCTACGAACTTCGATGGATGTATCAAAACTTCGCAATAGTGTTCTACAAAATTCTTAATTTTTACGAATGGATGTTACTCCAACTATTGGAATATTCGCACGTTGCTATAATCTTCTTATAGCTATAACTGAACTTGGTAAATATGAAATTAATTTATATTTTGGGAGAATTTCTGTGCCACCATACTTAAAAAACAATAAGTATTGTATCACGTCGCGGTTTGCCAGCAATCGGGTTTTGCTTATAGCACATTTCACAAAAAACATTTTTAATTATTTTCTGAAAGCGTTGTTTGATGTTGAAAAATTCAAGATTTATTTTAAAAATTATGTCACTCCCAAATCGCCTACTAACTCTCGATTACATTTGTGTGATGAATATTTTGAGCAAGGTTATTTAAAAAATCGAGTCGCAGCACAGGAAGTAAAAGAAGGAAGGAAATAGAGCTCGAAGAAGCAGGTGTACCTAGAGAGGAGGTATATCTGGGATAAATAGAAGAACTCTATGCAGAGTTCCACGTCACTGTGGGTGATAAATTAAGCAAAATTGAAAATGAAGTAATTGTGTTAAATTAAATCATAAAAAAATTGTTTTTACTACATAAATTGTGCTTCGAAACTTTGATCCTCTGTAACTATTTTTCTGCCGGATAAAATTATATAATGCCTTCACAATAGTATATTAGTTTTTCGATAGCTTTAATTTGATAACAAAATATTGCGAAATTTTGGGGGAAATTTTCTAGTGCAAAAAAAAATTAAAAGTAAAATATTTACACGAAGGAGTCATCTGAGGTCGATGACACCTGAGGATACCAGATGATATTTCTTAAGACCTATCCAACGATATACTTAACGGCCAGAGCGTATATAACAAAATTATAACTAAAAGATCATTTTGGCTGTGTTTTGGGACACCCTAAAATAAAATTTTTTGTGGCGTTGAAACTTTCTCGAAGTAAGCTACCAATACAGGGGGTGTATATTCATATTTATTTTTTGTGACCCGGCCTAGTGGATATCCATTGTTAGTACAGTTGCCAACAGTAATCATATAAACTAAATTTTCAAATTTTAGTCTAATGCGATCAAAATCTCTCGAAATATAGCATTTTTATTGATTTGTCGGCGTTTAAAGGGGGTGTGGCATAAGATTTTTCGAAGCTATCTCTAACACACCTACACTCTATCACTCTACAAACATCACATAAAAATAATCTGAAGCCCCACACAAAGTCTATCTCAATCGTATCTGCAGAAGCAGAAAAATTTTTTGTGACGAGGCTCGAATCATGGCGAAATAAGAAAATTTTTCGTTGCGAGACTCGAAAAATTTTACTCTCAACAAATCGGCGCCCAAGAAGTTACACTTAAAAAAAAACATTTATTTAATCATGTAAAATTAACATGAAAATTAAATTTTTTGTATATATAATATAATTTTTTAAAAAACATCTTCTATAAAATATGCCGTCATTTCAATAGCTTTTGCCTAAAACCTTCCTTAAATGCTAAAAAAATAACAATAGTTTGATCTTATATTTTAAGCAAAAATCATTTTAAGCAGCTAAAAATTATTGGCAAAGAAAGGTTTAAGCGCTTACAATTACTGCAAAGCGTTTTTTATAGTTTTTGTGTAATGTTTGAAAACAAAATTTGTAATATATTTTAAGTCTAAGCAACATTTTCTTTTTTAAAACTATATCCTGCTATAACTACTATATTTTTCTGCCCTCTTGACTTTACCGTTAACAGCATGTGGTTGCTTTTTTTTACTTTCTTTTGTTGCAATTTATTTCAGTTTTTTTTTAAGTCTGCCCTTAATTAATGATGTTCAAATGAAATTGCTACAAAAATTTAGCAATTCATTTACACCTTTCTACCAACAAAAGGTCAAAATTAATGAAGTGCTCTTTAAACTGTACACACTCAAATTGTGTGTCAAAATAAACATCTATGCAAAAGTCATATTTTGTTTGTTTTTAAACATAAGATATTTTTAAGCCACTCATCATCATCATCAGTTTCATCAACGGTAGCAACAACTTCTTGAATAAGAACTACAACTTTTCTTACATGACACAAGACTTTTTTGTTTTCTTTTTTTTTCCTTTAGCTATATTGATTAATGATCAATTCTTAAAGGCTACCGCGTTGCCAACTTGTCCATTTGTGTCGCATGGTTGCGCGTGCGTGCGTTACACCTTTTTTTACTCAAAACATTTTAATGCTGCGCTTATTTCATTCTGTTTGTTTTCCCTTCTGTATAATAAATGTAATGAATGTTTAACATTTTCTTTTGGCTTATTTTCGCTGCATTTATTTGGCTTTATTGCCTTGCCTTCACAATTGCTGCCCCCTTTTTGTTTTTCTATTTGTATGTTGTGTGATTACAGCTGCATTTATTATGGCACTTTTTTATTTTGACTTGTGACCGTGAAGTTTTGACTTATTATATGAGCTGATGAAATTTTGGAGCTTTTGTTGTTTGTTTTTGTGTGCTTTGAAAAAATGGTTAATGTTTCAAATGCTTTGTGTAAGGCAATGGAGCAAAATTGCCATCCGTTTCAAAGCCCTAAAATGACATGAAGGGCAGCTCATTTAAATACTTTATATTAATAAAATAAAAAAAAATTCTCTTTGCTTTGACGACACAAACGATGATACAAAAAGAGCGGATGCTTGGCAGTTAAGCTGCTTTCATTATAAGCTTATATTTTAATGCTGCGTGGAACTTTCGCACATTTTTTTGTTTATTAAATATCTTTGTTCGAGAGTTACTTGTTTTTTTTTTATTCAGCAGAATTAGATCAGCAATACAAATATCGATTGAAAATGATTTTCTTTTGCACATTTTCAAAGTAAGAAATTAAAAAAGAAGAGTTAAACAAATTTTATTTGTGATTCAAAACTTTCGATGCTATGTTTAAGGTCATATTAACCTTCATCGGCCCCTTATTTCTAGAAACGAATAAGGCTCTTGTGTGTAAATATTCCGATATTGATGAAATTTTAAAGGAAACTGAAACAACATCTTGAGATTGTTCCTGTTACGTTTGGTTTTGATTGAACAAGGGGGCGTGGTACCTCCCATACAACCCAAATTTACGCAATCGCCCACAAACCATAAAAATGCTATATAACGGACGGTTTTGATCGTAAAAATGTAACATTTTGTTTAGATGGTTACTATCAGCAACTGCAATAAAAATGGGCGTGGTTGCACTTTATCTACGACTACTTTTTCGAAATCATGTCAATTCGAATTTTATTTTCGTAGGTTTAAAAGAGGGGTGTCCACTTTTTTATAGACAGGAGGTTAAAAAAGGGAGTTATTTTTAAAAAATATTGGTGTGTTTTTTTGTAAGCTTACATTTTTTTAAAATTTTCACTCATAATATAAAATCTTAGTGTGCAGTTTTAAGCAACATTCAATCTTAAGTAGTTAAAAGTAAAAAAATCAATTTATCTTTTTTTTACCGAATTATGCGCATTTAAAGTTTTGAAACATGTCTTTTTTCGGTCGATTTATTAGCGTTGGCAACGATTTTATAAATAACAATTATAAAGTCTTTGGTATGAGGGTAGCCATGTATTAAATTTAAGTCAAAAAGAATTTGAAAATGTTAATAATTTAATTAATTTTTATTCTTTTTAAACTGTTTTTTAGCAGCCGTACTCAACCACCTGTGTATATTTGATTTTACCTTTAACTAAACAAAACAAAAAAGTACGAATTAAACTTTTTGCGGACAAAAAGTATTGGTTGTAATCTTCGCTAAGTTAGCGACTTACGAATTTATCTTCACGCACTTTATTTTCAAAACTATTTTTTTTTAAACAATAATGTAAAGGGTCCGCCAAATAACTTTTTTTTTTTTTGAAAATTCTATAAAAAAAACTGCTGGATATTTTCTCAAATTTCTTTTTTCATTTAAAAGTACAATCCTTCCGGTTAAAAATGGAAAAATTCATTCAAATAGCTACCTCGGCTGGCCATGCAGTAGCCTACACGATCGGTCCAATTTTTCAGCACATTATCGATTGTGTGCAGCTGTATTTCACCAATGGCTTCACGAATATTGTCCTTTAAAGCGTCAATTGTCTCTGGCTTGTCGGCGTAACACTTATCTTTGAGGGCACCCCACAAATAATAGTCCAACGGTGTCAAATTGCAGCTTCGAGGTGGCCAAACGACATCAGCTCTGCGGCTGATAATGCGATCTTCAAAAACAGTGCGCAAAACATCGAGTGTAGCTTCGGCTGTGTGGCACGTAGCACCGTCCTGTTGAAACCAAATGTTGCCAATATCCTCCTCTTCAACTTTTGTGAACAAAAATTCGTTCAACATGGCCCGATAACGATCGCCATTGACTGTAACGGCCACTCCTTGCTCATTTTCGAAGAAAAATGGCCCAATTATGCCTCTGGACCAAAATCCGCACCAAACAGTGACTCGTTTTGGGTGCAGCGGCTTTTCAATGTATGCGTGCGGGTTTTTTGTGCCCCAAATGCGACAATTTTGCTTTTTTTACATACCCGCCAAGATCAAAATGAGCTTCATCTGAAAAGATGATTTTTTTGGCAAAATCGACATCTTCTGTAAGTCGATCGCAGGCCCACTCAGCGAATCGAAAACGCATTGGATGGTCAGTTGGCTTCAACTCCTGAACCAATTGGACTTTGTATGGCGTCATACCAAGGTCTTTATGCAAAATTCGTCTCAATGATGTCTCCGAAATGTTCAATAGTTGAGAACGACGGTGAATTAATGTTGATGGCGCTTCACGCACACTTTCTGCCACAGCAGCAATATTCTCGGGTGTACGCACTGCTTTTGGCTTTTCACGCTTTGGTTTATCGATGAGGATGCCAGTTTCTTTCACTTTTTTCACAAGATAACGAACATGCGGAGCTGACGGTGCTTCTCTTCTTCCAAAATCTGTACGCAATTTTCGCACACATTCTGCAACATTACCATGATTTTCAAAGTAATGTCGCAATATTTCCCAGCGTTGTTCAAGCGTATAGACAACCATATTCGTTCAGCGGAAGGATAAAACTAATTATCTGTCAAATCAGACATGAGCTAAGTATTACCATTCACGAAATAAGCACTAGTTGAAAAAAAAGTTAGATGGCGGACCCTTTATATTGCAACTCTTTTGCGTATATAAGAGATATGAATATGCTTAATACTTTTCTTAAAGCCTTTCTGCGCATTTTTTATCTTCATTAACTTAATTAATGCTTTTATAAAGTGACTTAATTCAATTTCGTTCAACGAGTAATAGTTAGAAATAATTTACGATATTATATCAAATACAAGTTGTGAGACTATTTTCAGATTCTTGGTAAATTTTTCAAACTCTTTTCAATAACAAGTTATATGATACGTTAGCGCTGATAAAACCTCGATATGTATGCAGATTTATGTTTGTGTTTAGTATTAATTGCAGCTTGGCAGCGATCGCTATCAATATACGTAACAAGTTACTATCACTTGACTCGATGGCGCCTATTAAACAACATTCTGGTGGCATACAACGAGTGTTCTTTGCTTGCCATTACATTACAGTGCAACTTTAAGTTAATAAAATAGTTTCAGTATTTTTATCGTCGAACACATTGATCATCATCATCATTGCCATTATGGAACAACCTACACTAAAACGCCGGGAAACCCTTGCGACTAGTCAGTGCCTCTGTCTAACTATGAAGTAAGGCTGTTATTCATCACAGATCATATTGACGCCAACCTGTGTATGATAAATTGGACTGTCATTTTGTCTCACTTGCAATAAAAACTGTCATTTTCTAAATCGGCATAGAAAGATAGATGATTTTTTATAGTGTTGTGATAAAAATACCTGATGGCTCAAAATTGTGAAGCTTGCTTGTAACTCGACTTTCATAAGTGACAGCTTCTGCTTTTGAGACTGAATTTTAGTTTATTTTTAAACATAATCCTATATCCAGTTTTTGCAAACTGCGTGTCAGATTTTGCTTTTTAGAGCATACAATTGTTGGCTTTTTTGTCAATTTTTTTTCTTTTCAGAACTATATTGTACATTTTATAGCCTGTTTGCGTGACTTCTTTGTGTTAAAATTTTATTAAAAAATAGCACTTAAGTCACAGTTGGTGTGAAATTTCTGTTCATTATGCTAAATAAGGATAGCAAAAGGCATACATTGTTTCATCAATCCTTAAGCATATCCAGCACAATCATCAAGTTTCCTTAACTGTTTCCTAAACACGTACCTATAAACTTTATAGTGATGATGATGATGACATCAATTCCATGGTTGGATAAAATCTAAAGTAAGACCTTTTGTTTTAATGAAAACACGATTAACACCACGCTTTGACTCATTAAGCGTTTGTTTTTAAGGTATGACATTTTTGCTGCTCTTCTTACTCACATTTGGATGAGCTAATGCAATGAATAGAATAAAATTTTCTATAAATTTTAGCATATTCTATCGCAAAAATAGCAATGACATCAACATTTAAGTGAATTTTAACATTTCATCATTTTGCTTCGACTTTAGCAAGTATAAACAGCTGTTTTATTCACTGTTTTTTTTTTTTAATATTTAACTCAATATAAGAGATGAGTTCATTTAATATAAAAGCAAAATATTAAAAACTCACATACAATAAAAACCATCAGCAGCTACTAAAGTTGAAACTGTTAAAGCATAAAATTAAAATCCTTTAGATAAATTACCCGAAAACCAGCTTTCAGCTGGTAAATTTTTTTACCCAAATAACCCCAAATTTTATTAAAAAAAATAATTATTTTTAACAAAAAACAAATATTAACTTAAGTGCTGCTGACCGCCTCATCATCTTGAAGCAAAAATTTAAACTTCACAGTATGCAAAACAACAAATGAAATTGCAATTTCCGTTCTGTATTTTCAATTAAAAAAAACCCCAAAGTAGCAAACAAATGTATCTTAAAATCGAAAATTTGACGTCATAACAACAAAAAAAAATCGATTTCATGAATTGCGCCTTAATTGACAAAACTTATATTTAGATTGATTGAAAGATTGCTGCGCGTGCTAAGAACAATTTTCTAAAATAAAGAATTTAAATAGCTTTTACTACACATGAATAAAAGTTTGTTTATTCTTGTTTTCGGTTTATTTTTTAAATTTGATATCATAAATTAGTTTATTCAAAAAATGGTAAGTAATTTTTAAAAAAAAAACCCGATTAGATAAAAATGGTGCTAAAGTAAATAGAGTAAAATTTAACCTTTAATAAAGTTACAGATAAGGTATCTGAGCACAGCAGACATAGAGCTTTTAGCTAAGATAACAAAACTCATTAAATCAAAACACAATTTTTGACTACTACTACAATAATCCATTAAAATAAAAATAAAAATAGGAATATAAATAATAATAAAAATATATATGATATAAACATCAAACTTTTATACAACTTTTATACCACCTTTTTATCCGATGTCAGAGTATCGGCCTCTGACTCGTTGTCATCGTCGGTGGCAATGTTCAGCAAAGCGAGGTTGATGTTGTTGAGACCCTCAACTTCATCATGTAGCAGAGTTATTTTCTCTTATTTACCTCAGGCTGCCTCCACTGCTACTTCCTTCACTAATTCGATTCTATTTCTTTTTTGTATTGCCCCCCTTTCGGCTTATGAATATGGATTGGAACGCAACTATACCTGTATCGAATGACACAGTTGTTGGCTTTGATTGCTTCCAATGACTATCATCTATCCCAATCGAAAGGAGCTTGATTTTGTTAACATTCTTTCTGCTAAGGATCCTCCACAGATTGGTATAAAGCCCATCGTTTTGGATAACTATTAGCTCCAGAAGTTTCTTATTGTCCGCCCCTGTTGCTTTGTGCAGATATACTGTTATTATTTGGACACAGTGTATCGTTCTCTGCACACGTTGTTTACTCACTGCCATTCCAGCAACTCACTGCCATTCCAGCCGCTTCTCTTCGTTGCTCATTTTCTTGGCAGCATTGCCGACTTGCGAACTTATCACTTCTGCACCTCGTTTCCTCGCGTCAGACGGAGTATTTTTAGTGCGATCTGCAACTTTTTAACTAACTGCTTCTGTTTTTCGAGCCCACTCTGTCATGATTTTCCTTCCATTTTGTCGTTGCAGTCATTGGCTCTGGTCCAAATATAGGTTCTTTGGTACCCTTGCCTTTCGTACGTTTTGCAGTCTTCCTGCTTCTTTGTTCAAACTCCTGGCGATCGTCGTTGCATATCTTGCTCCGATTGGTCAGCAGTTGTGATGCAGTATGAGTGCCCACAAATTTGTTAAAATTTTTTAAGTTTTCGATATGGATCCCACGAGTATAGGGGAAAAACCGTCTTGCCGTTACATAGTCCCTAAAATCACGGTAAGCCCACAGTTACTGCCTGGAGTGGGCAGGTGGCAGTGAGATGCGCCGCTAGAATTACAGTACTTTTGCCTCCACTGCCGATAAACACGGGCTATCCCGGATTAGGAGGTAGGGGTGTTTTTTACTCCCAAGTCTAGATCCGTAGTGTTTTGTAAGAGTAGGGTCACTTCGTAAAGGATGTTGCTCGTCGCCACGCACTAACAGTTCTGGCTAACTAAAGGCTGTGGCTTCTAAAAAGCAAGCTTTATTCGAAGTCATTACACCCTGCAGCACTTTTGTTTAACCCCTTAAAAATTAACAAATAAGTAAAAAAAATAAATAAAACATTAATTCGAATTCATAGAAAATTAAATAAATTATAAAGAAATAAAATAATGTATAACAAAATAAAATAAAATAAAATAAGTGAATAAACTCAATAAAAATTTTAAATAAAATAAAATAAAATTAAATAAAGTACGAGCTTTAGATCAAGTAAAGCTCGCAATTTAATTCATGTGATAATTTAATAGATCATAAAAACTAATTCACTTAACTATGGCGGAGCACGGCCAAATAAGTTTTATTAATGTCAAATGAAGTTAAGAATCTAATAATTGATCGATTTTCGATCAAAGTCATGTGTAATTGAACATTTGGTTGTGGAAATAGCCACTTTTCAGTTAGAACACTAGCTTCTGGCTAAAAAACTTGTTCCATTTCTATGGTGCATTTCGACAAAACTATCGAACACCAATGAATATTGAAATAAATAAAAAAGCAACTGGAACAGATGGCAACCCTTGATAGAGTTAATGGCGGTGATCTATAAATAGCTTACTGCTTTGAAATGCCATATGATTAGCAGCCATACAATTCAAAAGAATGAATTCCAAAATCTGCGCACTCATATACTAGTTTAAACAGTGGGGTGATACTGAAGAGGAAAATGTAGCGATTTCCGAAACAGACTGTCTAGTCAGCTAAGTGATTGACTCTATACAGAGTTGTTGTTGTTGTTGTTGTTGCCTTCTTTAAAAACTTACTTATCTAAAGCTCACAATTTATTTCATGTAATAATTTCATAGATCATAAATACTAATTAAAAACAAGTAATTTAAAACAAAATAAAATAAAAACAAAAAATCCACTAGTAAATAAAAGATATGAAAACATACACTTAAACTTAAAAACAAAAAACTTAAAAAAACGCAAAAAGGTAACAATTTAAAGTAAAATTAAATAAAATAAAATAAAATAAAATAAAATAAAATAAAATAAAATAAAATAAAATAAAATAAAATAAAATAAAATAAAATAAAATAAAATAAAATAAAATAAAATAAAATAAAATAAAATAAAATAAAATAAAATAAAATAAAATAAAATAAAATAAAATAAAATAAAATAAAATAAAATAAAATAAAATAAAATAAAATAAAATAAAATAAAATAAAATAAAATAAAATAAAATAAAATAAAATAAAATAAAATAAAATAAAATAAAATAAAATAAAATAAAATAAAATAAAATAAAATAAAATAAAATAAAATAAAATAAAATAAAATAAAATAAAATAAAATAAAATAAAATAAAATAAAATAAAATAAAATAAAATAAAATAAAATAAAATAAAATAAAATAAAATAAAATAAAATAAAATAAAATAAAATAAAATAAAATAAAATAAAATAAAATAAAATAAAATAAAATAAAATAAAATAAAATAAAATAAAATAAAATAAAATAAAATAAAATAAAATAAAATAAAATAAAATAAAATAAAATAAAATAAAATAAAATAAAATAAAATAAAATAAAATAAAATAAAATAAAATAAAATAAAATAAAATAAAATAAAATAAAATAAAATAAAATAAAATAAAATAAAATAAAATAAAATAAAATAAAATAAAATAAAATAAAATAAAATAAAATAAAATAAAATAAAATAAAATAAAATAAAATAAAATAAAATAAAATAAAATAAAATAAAATAAAATAAAATAAAATAAAATAAAATAAAATAAAATAAAATAAAATAAAATAAAATAAAATAAAATAAAATAAAATAAAATAAAATAAAATAAAATAAAATAAAATAAAATAAAATAAAATAAAATAAAATAAAATAAAATAAAATAAAATAAAATAAAATAAAATAAAATAAAATAAAATAAAATAAAATAAAATAAAATAAAATAAAATAAAATAAAATAAAATAAAATAAAATAAAATAAAAAAAAATAAAATAAAATAATATTCTATTGTTATGGTTCCTCACAGGACCAAAAAGTTTTAAAAAATATTGAAAAAATTATTTATATTATTGCCAGTTAAACTTATTTAAGTATCATTAAAATTCGTGTTCATTCATAAATAAATGCAGCTAGCAAATTTTACATCTATAAACACGATTTAAGAATTTTTAAAACGAATTTTGGAAGAAAAATAAAACCTTTATAAAAAAATTATCAACATCGCCATATATTTTGATTTATTTAAAACTGTTTTGTTTCACATAAATACCACAGATTTGTACCAAGATTATAAATTTATTTTTTTTAACTTAATTCTAAAACTATTATGAAATTTTCTACGCTCATGAATCCGTTTGCAGTCAGACGACCCACACAAAAGCCAGAAACTTTAAATCAGAAAAGGAGCCTGCAAGCGAACCATTTTACTATGACATATACAAAAACAACATAGCAAACATCAACAACAACAAACAATAAAGCAACATTGCAACAACAAAGCCAACATTGAAAACCGCTAAAACTCGTTCGCAACCCAGAGCAGCCAGTTTTCACGTGCTCCATCTATGTTGCATGTTTATCTCCCTACCTTTATTTTAAGAGTCAAGTTTATCAATTCGTAAGGGTTCAATGTTTTCTTTTATAGCACATTTATTGTGCCTTTTTTTATTTGTTTCTTTGTTTGCTGTAGTTGCACAACAAAAAGTTACTTGCAATTTTTCTCTTCTTCTACTCGTTTTAACCTTAAAAGCTAACTCAATATAAGCCACAATTCTCTGAAATAAACACGAATCTAGTGGAAATAAAAAGTTTATATGCATTGTTGTTGTTTTAACTATTTCTTGCTATGGTTATTGTTGTGTTTGCCTTCCAAACTGATATCACTTGGCTTAGATCGGCGGCATATACAATTTAAATTATTTACGATTTCCTGATGCTTGAATTTGAACTCTTGGTTAGCTTGAACGAGATGATGTTTAGGCATCACCGCACTAACATGAAATGGGCTACGGTAAGAGCAGAGAGGTAAATCTAGCAACTAGCTTGCAAAAAGTTGGACTGTTTTAGGGCATTCGACAACGTAGATAGGTAGGCAGATAGTCAGACATATAGAATGACAGATTGACATACAGCATCTGTCACTGTTGAGCATGCAAATTTAATGGTTTTTAAGTAGTTCAAAGACGTTGATTTGAATTTTTTGTATTCCTTTAAATAGCTGAAGTAAACCTGAGGGTAGTGTTGAACATCTTTAAACAACTTTTTCTTTTTTCTAAAATTCCCAACAACTTTCAAAACATGTATTTTTTAAATCCAATAATTTAGTTACAATTATAAAACAGCTTTGGTAGAATAATAAAAATCTTTGTTTAAAAAAATTCTTTTATTTTTAATTTAACTGGTTGAAAACCATTAAACAATACCATCAAAGAACAATAGTAAAATAAAACAAAATAGCAATAAAAATTAAATGTCGGCAAGCTTTATTCGCTGCGCAGAATTCAGTCTAATCAATGGGAAGATTTAAATTAATTTAAATTCTATGCATACGCTGGCTGAAAAGCTCTCAAATTTCAAACCGGTGCCCTACAAAAATTAAAAATTTTATTTAAACTTATGGTACTTTATTTTTATTGTCTAACCAACAACAACGGCAACAGAAATAAGCACAATAACTACAACAGCAACAACAGCGTTAACAATATTTATCATAAATTTTTCTGAAATTTAATTACTTAGCTGTAATATTAACTTAAAGCGCTTATAAGCGTAGCAACAAATAAAAGCTTCTTAACGCCAGACGTTCAAATTAGTAACGTTTTAATATAATTTTTCTAACATATTTGTTGTGTATGAATAAATTTCGGTAATGATTGATTGGGCTGAATTTAAAATAAATTGAAAGCCAGTTTTTCTAAAAAAACTATTAGTGCTTAAGAAGCTTTTAGTGCGATAATCTGTTTACTTCTTTTAAATATGAACTTGTTAAGGCTGAACTTAAATGTAGAGCTTTAAAAAAGTTAACATTAGGTCTGTTCCCGTACTAACTTCAAGTAAAATTCGAGTAAAAGTCAATCTGTGAGAGTAACTCAATTATCTGTCAAAACGTGAGAATATGCAAAAAACTACGGAAACGACTTCAAGAAAGTTTCGATCAGAACAGTTGCTGTTGACAATAAATTGAAGCAATTGGAAGAAGAAGATTCGTGCTCGAAGACATTTTTCAAGTAAAGCTCAAGCTAGTTTCGGGTAATTGTAATAGAATAGAGAGTGACATTTAGCTTGTTCTTCTTCTCTCTCGAGCTTGAAAAATGTGTAAAGAAACGCTTTCAAGCAACTTTAAGTTACTTGAATCGAGTACGGGAACAGACCTAATATTAAAAATGTTTGAAGTTTCACAAAGATTAGAGCTTTAAAATTGAAAAAGCTGTTAATATAATTTCATTATTACAGCTAGTAGAGCTTAAAGCTCTCAAAAAGCTTTCAGAAATTTGTTGTTTCCATTTAAAATTTAACTTAAACTTTGTGAATGGAAGCTTTTTGAGCTTGAAGCTATTAAAAAAGTTCGAAGCTTTCAATAGCTTTTTCTTATCATTTGGATAAAAACGTAAAAAAAAACAATGGGAAACATTCAAAGCTTTATCTGGACTTAAAAGCGTTAAAAAAGACTAAAACCAAATTTTCTTTTGAAGTTTTCGCAGCGTAAAGCTTTTAAAAAAATTCACAGCCTGCAAAAGCATTTTTTTACGCTTTATAATAAAAGTCAAACTACTAAAAGTGTTATCTTAATCTAATGTTCTCAAAAAAGCTTGGTGTTATCAAAATATTTTTAAATATAATAAAATTAAATATAAAACTTAAAAAAAGCTCTCTTTTTTTGGGGCTTAAAATTACTCAAAGGAATAAAAAGCTTTCAAAGCCTTTTTTACTTTTATTAAAACATTATACTTAAACAGCTCAAAATTACATTTAAAGCTTTAAACTCTAAATGAAAAATTTTTTAACATTATTTAAAAAACCTAAAAATTCATAACATTTGAAAAAATTTCATAGCTTAAAGCTATAAAAAAATCGTAGCTTTGAAAATATTTTTTATACCATTAATGATTAAACCAAAACTTTAAAAACCTACCAGCTTTCAAACACTTTTTAATTCCATACACAAAAAAAGAATAAAAAAGAGAAAAAGAAAAGAAAGAAAAAGAACAAGATAACGAACATTGGTGAAATACAGCTGCACACAATCGATAATATGCTTAAAAATTGGACCGATCGTGTAGGCTACTGCATGGCCAGCCAAGGCAGCCATTTGAATAAAATTATTTTCCATTATTAACCGGAATAATTGTACTTTCAAATAAAAAAAGAAATTTGAGAAAATATCCATTGGTTTTTTTTTATCGGATTTTCAAAAAAAAAAAGTTATTTTGCGGACCCTTTATAAAAAGCAAAACGTTGTGTGTCTTATGGCTATAGACTCTAATACTACTGTGCCGATTAAGTTGAAATTTGGAAAGTCATTTTGTATCGAGTACGAGATGGCATAGAAAAAAAATGTGGCCACACCTCCTTTTACAGCCCACGACAAACCAAAATAATTGCTGTTTTTCAGACAGTTTAGGTTGCATTTTACTAAAATTCGGTAGACTTTATGGTTAGTGTCGGACTCTGCACTAAAAATGAGCGTGGCCTCACTATAGTTGCGCCCACTTTTCAGGAGATAAGCTTTGAGGGAAGCCAAGCGCGCCGTGTATGAACTAGTTTATAACAAAATTCAAACATTAAAAAGCTTAAAGCTTGCTACTATTGGATATTCAGTATTAAAAATAAAAGTACAATTAAAGCTTAAACCTCTTGGAAAAGCTCGAACATTTATAGAAATTCTATTGCATAAAAAATCAAATACGAAAGAATAAAAGAATTAAGGCCCCTTAATTCTAGTCAACTTAAGTTGACTAGATTCAACTAATTTTTTTTCGTATAACTTATTACATACATTTCAGTTGAACTACGTCGTTTGAAAATTCTTAATAGATGGTAGCAAACTACATGGTTCAATTAAAATATATGCAATACGTTATATGAAAAAAATGTAGTTGAAGCGAGTCAACATCGCATACCATCACATACATAAAACTTTTAAAAGCCTTTATGTAAGAAGCCCTTTTATTATATTTCGTTTAAATATCCAATCCACAGTAAGAGAAAGAAAGAAATAAAGACGCGGATTGCAGTTCGCTAAATTTTATGTTGTTACGGTACTATTAAGAAATCAATATATATGTTAAAAAACCACTGGTCTGCATTCAACGAATATTCGTAAAATATACGAAGTATTTGGTTCGTGATATCTTTACGAATTCCTAAGTGAAAATTGTACCACATTTACGAAAGCAAAAAAGTATTTGTGGTCGCCTCGTTACGCTGTGTGGCACCTTCTCTACTTGGAAGGTTTTTGCATATCTATTGCCTCTTACGTTAAATCAATTTGACTTTGAGCTTTAAATATATGTATGTTACGGTTTTATTCGATTTTCCTTTTTTATTTAATAACGTTTAAAACTCTCATTAATATTGCTACCTTGTAATTTCCTCAATTAACTTTTGACCATATATCAAAAAAAGAATTTCCTCCCACATGTGAGCTATTCCGAAAACGAAAAAGCACCCTTTAGTTCAATATGGTTCGCTGCCCTTTTTTCACTTCGACTAATTTTCATTTTCAGCTACTTTCAATGCCATTTTCACTCACAGCACGAACTGTACTGAAATACAAAGAAGGAACCAACCCCCTTCCTCCCCTTCCTCCCCTTCCCACACCTCATATTTAAACGAACCATGCAATTTACTGATTCCAACAGCGTAGCATTGGCCCATCACGTAATCCTAAAAAAAAACACTTGTTGTCTATATCAGAAAAAAAATTTCCTTTTGTACTTCTTTAATTTGTATGTTTTGAAGTTTTTTGTTTGTAGCTTACTATTAATGTTTACTTTTTGTTTTGCTGTAGTTTCGCTGCACACAATTCGTTTGGTGTTTTATTGAAAGTTCTGTACTATTATTTTTTTTCTCTATCAAAACAACGTGCTGCCCTCAAAGCGGAAGTTGATTCCTGTGCTGCCATCTAGAAAAAAAAAATACTTTTAATAGATCGGTGCTACGCGGCATATGATTAATGCAAAACACTGCAACGAATGTTTATACGTGTGTGTGTTGGCTTAAATTTGTTGTTGAATATTTTTTATTATTGAAGCTAATTTTTTGATTTATCATAGTTGACAAATTTTAAACTACAAGAATTAAGTTGCTAGAGTTGCCATGTGAACATTTTACTTTATATAAAATCAGGTTTATAGGAGAAGCTTTAAAATTTATTTAAAATTGAGCCAAATGATTGTTTAGCTGTGTATCATTGCATCTTATCCAGCTTGTAAAAATTTGTCGGTGATGACATTGTAATGCAGAACTGTAAGTGGTATGTGACAAAATTTTGTTTGTGTTGTTTAAATCGTTAAGTTTCTTTTCATTATGCAAACAACAGTTTGACTTCATTCACCTGTGTAGCAACATCGCGTTTTCTAAGTGGAAGTTTTGCAGTGATGTTTATTTTTGAAACTATTACAGCCTTATGCATAATCTAATTTTAAAGGCTGCGTAACTTTAAACCAGCTTTAAACTGCACAACGTTACTCATAAATGTTTTTCCGGCTTGTGTAAGATCTGCGTAACTTAAACGCCGAAATTTGCGTTTAAAGGCTGCGTAATTGTAACTTAACTTGTAACGGTTGATGTCATAGACATTTTATCATAGACATGCTCCATATGCGACCTTTTTAGACATTTTTCAGTAATAGATTCGCAAATGTACAAGAATTCTTAGTTTTTGTAAAAGAGTTTCGATTGTTTAGACATAAACCTTACAAAATTAAGCAATGAATAAAAAAGTTGTTGTGAATAGTAATTTCAGCAAGGTTGCGTAGAGGATGCTTAAAGTCTTGAAGAGTGCGTAACTGAACAAGCGTTGAACGTTTGTTTAAGAAAATCTGTTGTATAAGGCTGTTAATTTTTATGTTTGAACCCGACAGAAGTTAAATATATAAAATAATTATGATTTTACTGATTATTAAATCTAAAATGCAATTGCAAAAGGTAGTAAATCCGTTTTTTCAATTGTAGAAATTATTGTAAAAATAATTTGTGGCGTCATTTGCTTTGGCTTAATTTATGTTTTTAGAGTAAAGAGAATTTTTGCTCAAGTTTTTTGTTCTCTCCTATCTTGTACTTATTTTTTTTTTGTTCTCTTCTATCTTGTGCGTGCCTCCTACTCCCATCGTTGCTAACTGTGTAAGGTAGATATCATCAGTGTTTTAGTAGCCATGTCTGAACAAATTAATTGAGAATTGTAAATAGGCTCTGTAAGTCTCGCAACGTCACTGTACTTAAGAAATAATTGGTTACGTTATGTGTCCATTTACCACTGGGTATAGCTCCTAAAATTTATTCTGCATTTCTAAACTTAAGCTTTAAATAAATAAAAATTTCATCTTATCTTAAATATTACTGAATATCATTAACTAAGTAGGTAAAACTTTGAACAAATAAACAACAACGCACTTTAGCTTAAGCATTAATAAAAAAAAAACTAAGAACAAAGCACATTTTACTACTAAGTTTATTTTTATAAATAACAACAGATTTATAACAAAAATTTTAGCTGCTTGTTTTAGCTGTACTTTATCGTGATCGTGAGTACACCTAACCTATTTTCGTTCTACCTTCTTCATTTAGAGTTGGCTCTACGTAAAAAAAAATAAAAGCAACTAACATATTTTGCACAAGAATAACCTTCTTGTCTGCCTTAAAAAGTCGCTAACCCAGGCCACTTTAACTCTTTTTGTTTAAACAATTTTTGTTTTTTATATTTTTAATTATCTCGTTATTTTAATATCTCTTCGCTGGTTGCTATTTAATCTCAAAAATTGCGTAGTTAAAGTGTACTACTGTAGGTGTTTATAGATAAACTTCATAAAACTTCGCCAGTAAAAAAGCCTGTTGACACATTTTAACAACTAATAAAGCATTTTATGTGTTATGCTTAAAATGTATGAAATATTGTTGATAATAAAGCTTAAGCCTTAATAAGCTCATAATGTTGTAAAATGAGCAGTGAATTTGAATTTATGTGTAAGAAATGCACTCCTTTATTTCGTGTTAACGATATGCCTTTAAAAGTGATGTCATGGCATTTTTCTATGAAATAACATTCGCGCTTATAGTAGAAGATTATGATAAATTACAATATTTTCAAGACTATAAAAGCTTTTCCAGCAATATTGTATCCTTTTATGACAGTGAGTGGCATTCTAACATTAGCAAGTAAACACACACGGAAAAACTTTTTATGCTGCCATAATCCATGGTGTCAGAAAAAGCTCTTTGCTCACGAGCAATATTTCCTCACTGTGTTAAATGGACTCAAGTACAAGTAGTTTACAAGTGGTAAATGGGCACATTACGTAATCAATTATTTCTTAAATATAATGTAGATGCGAGACCTCAAAAGCCTGTTTACAATTTCTTATTCATTTGTTCGGACATGGCCGTTAAAACACTGATGACATCCACCTTACACAGTAAGCAACAATAGGAGTAGGCATTGTAGAACTAGTAAAGGTATTTGCATTTCTGACTGCTCTCTTTTTCTCATAGCCAGAATTGTCAAACTCAAGCATTTTGCTATTCTTGCCTATTTTGGCTTTCTTATCGCATTCTCACCGTTTTCAGATTTTGTATGAGCTTTCAACTTCGTTTTGACAGTTCCGGCAGTCTGTCTCTCCGAAATGCATATACCTTCTCTAATTCTACTATGGGAGTAGGTATGGGTAGATAGGAGTAGGTAAAAAAATGAACGAAAATCCTCTCTACGTCAAAAACAACGAAATCGAAAAAAACACACCGAAAGGAAACAACGATACATTCGAAATCCAACGATGCCACTTTTTATTTTAATAATATTACGAAGTGTTTAAAAACTTCTAATACTTTTCATTTCCTTTGCTGCTGCTAAAACTTATGCTTCTAAAAATCAAACAGTCGTAGTCAAAGCAAAAGCAAAAAAAATATATTATAGACTGCGAAGCACTTCAGCAGTCCACAGTTTTAGCTGTTTTTGTTTTTGATTGACTGAAACTGTGAACAAAATCGAAAGTCTAAGCAAAAGCAACTGTTCAACTTTTGAAAGTCGAAGCAGCATCAGTTTTTCAACAGTCGTAGCAGATTGTTTTGCTTTTGTGCTTTGTGCTGCTACATTTTTTTGATATAAGGGGTCGCTGATTTCGTATCTGATGTAAGATTTTCAAAAAGTTTTTTTGACACAAAGGTGGAGTCTAAAAATGTGTTTTTGTAGGCAGCTTACGAAGTCAGTGATGTTTGTAATTTCCCGCTTAGAAACATTACGTGCAATACTGCTCCTGTCAACTACTACTTTTTTATAGACTACTGTCAAATTTTGAACATCTTGCGTCATTAAGTTTGTATTTGACAGCCATTGAAAGCAGACAACTTCGAAAATTTCGTCGAAAATGGAAACATGTGCATTTCGTGTAATCATCAAGCATTATTTTTCGCGTAAAAGAAACCATCACCGAAATCAAGGCAAAGCTTGATAAATATTATGAAGACTCTGCATCATAAATTTCAATAGTTATGAACTGGTTTTGAATTACATTGTGTTCGTACCAGCACAAGTCACGCTGAACGTTTAGGTCGCCCAAAAGACTTTGTCACACCAGAAATCGTCAATAAAATCCATGGAATGATATTGAACGATTGGAGAATGAAAGTTCGTGAAGTGGCATCCCAACTAAGGGGATACATAACATTATACATGAATATTGGCCTACACTTGACCATAAGCGCAGCAGTGTTTGGCGATGTTCAATCGCAATCCGAAGATGTTTTTGAGCAGTAGTCGAAATATGGATGCATTATAACTCACCAAAGAGCAGTCAAAGCAGTGGACTTTTTCGAGAGAACGTGCACCAAAGAAGTCGAAGATGGGTCTGTCGGCCAACAAGGTCATGGCGACAGTTTTTTGGGATGCATGCAAAGTCGAATATTATTCACATCTTTTGGAAAAAGTTTACATTGAACAAAGCGCTCTTTCACATTGCACATTGGTTCCAAATCGAATACGGCCAAAAACAGCCAACAGATACGGCCAAAACCTCAAGGAGTTGCCTAATCGACATAATATAGAATATTAGATATATTTGTTTTTGGGGTCGTTAATCACTTTTTATAACTAAATTTTACATTTTAAAAAATTTTTAAAATTTTAGTAGTAATTCAATTTTTTTCCATTACCATTACATGTTTATAATCATTATCATTAAATGTTAATAATCATTATCATTCATGTCAATGGTAATATGGCTACTCAATCTACTATATTCTTTAGATTTAGGCTCCTCTGACTATTTCCAATTTCCAAATTGAAAAAATGGCTCGACCATAAGAGATTTGGTTTTAATGAAGATGTCATCACTGAAACAAACGCCTATTTTGAGGACCTTGATGAAACCTTTTATATGCAAGAAATAAAAAAAATCGGGAAAACGCTGTACTAAATGGTTCTATCCAAATGTTGAGAAATAAACGTTTTTTTGCCGAAAAAAATACATTTTATTCAAAAAGTAACTGACTTATCAAATTGCTCTCGTATACACAAAACTTTGTTTAATTAATAATTTTCACAAATACACTTCACCACAAAACTTCTCTTTGACATTTGACAAAGACACTTTGAAATTCTAGAGATGGGCGCATGTCACGTCGTGATCGTGAGCGAACCCAACAAAAAATCACAAAATATTCGTGAGTTTACGAAATTGAATTTACCTCGTGCGTGAGCGTGCGTGACTGAAATTTATTCGTATCACGCAATTTTATTTTAATTTCCCAAATCTGTGCAAAACTTAGTGATAAGTTTGTTTTATGCTTTTTCTACCAATTGCATACAAAATGCAACACTGACCGAAAGAGTTTTTCGGTATCTGGTCGTATTTTAGAGGAAAGAAGATACAGACGGCTGGGTAAAATTTGGATAAATTATTTTTTTTAGATAAAAAATATTATTTAAATTATGATTGAAGTACTTTGTTTGCTTTTCAAATTATATTTTTTATTAATTCCCAGCAAAAATTTCAATGCGCATTTCTTGTATGCACGTAAAGAGCGCTCCATTATCCATGCCATTGTGCTATTTGTATAGCGCTATATTTGTTGCACTTTCCGTAACGGTAACGTTGCACTTGAAAAAAAAATATTAGATTTTAATGTAAAAAAAAAAAATAATTTTAAAACAACTATAAAAATTCATCAAATCGTTTTAAAACTATGTTTTCTGTTTTTCCTTCATCAAATGATAAAAATCATAACTTTTTATATTGTCGCCCTAATTCTAATAGGATGTATGTCAAAATTGGGCAAAGAAACGTTTGTTAGCGGTTTAGGTAGATTGGTCAAAACTACATTTATGTTCTTTTTTTAGTTTTTAAAGTTTGTATGAAAAAAGGAAGGTAGAACGTTTGAAACAATACATTATCGTATGAACTTCATACAAATAATAAGCAGTTTTCTTTGCCTCCTGAACAATAGATAATTTTGACTTACTTCGTATAAGAATTAGGCCGACGATATGAACTATAAAAAGTAAACAAAGCCTTCGGTTCTCGTTGCATTTTTCTTCCAACTACAAGGAGAACAAAGCGCTCGGTTCTTGCTACGTTAAGCGCTTGGCTCTCGCTACGATTTTATATTTTCTACAGCGGAAGCGTAGCGCATACATCTGATGACATGACTATGTTAAAAAATGCGCTATACACAAGGAGAATTAAGCGCTCTACTGTTTTTTTGGTGCGCTTCAGATGCGCTAATGGAGCGCTTGCTTCCCTGCTGGGTTAACTTCAATAGATTTTAAATGTATTTAAATGTTTAAAAAGTTTTCATTTCAACTCAAATGAAGGTCTGCGGTATCCATATAAAAATTAATAATTTTGCTGTAAGATAATTTATGAACTCATATAATTTTAAAATATAAAATGTGTCTTTATAAGATATGAATTGAACTTTCTTTTCTTATTTCAAACTTTATTTAAACACTAAATAAACATTTAATAAAAACTCATGTGTATTCTTTTTCTTATAAAACGTGAAAATCACTTTAAAAATGTTCGTTAGTAAGCGTGCCTAATCGTTAACAATTTTATTTATAAGCACTGGTGAGTCAAAAAATGGCATCTTGATCGTGAGTCAAAATTACTTACGTGCCGATCTCTAATTCAAACACTAGCAAGCAAACATAAACGGAAAGCTTCCTATGCTGCCATAAGCAACGCAGTGTGGCAGAGAAAGTTTTTTGCTCGCGAGTGGCAGAATGCCCCACAATGGTGTAGTTACTCAGACGAAAAGAGCCAGACTGTTGTCTTAGCAATGAAAAAGAAACTATCAATCTTAACAACGCAAATCAGATTTTGTCACATCTCGCTTACGCTTCTGCATTACAATGTCATCACCGACAAGTTTTTACAAGCGGGATGCTTAAAATTGCTCTCTAAAGTTGAAAAGCTTTCTTAACACACTTCGAGAAAAGGGAAGGAAAACGAAAAAAGTGCATGCTAATTACCTCACTGCTCTCTAGTTGTCTTTCGTGTAGTGATGCAAAAAATATTTCGTTAAAAAATCTGTTTGACAAATAATCGAAGAGATCGATTATAAGTTGCAATTAATTGCAGCAAAATTAACCAATTTCTTTGCCTCTTTTGTTAAGCGAATTCATCAGACGTTGTCGACAGGATAGAATAGAAAAATGATAATATCTGTGGTCACAAAGCATAACAGCATAACTCAAATTATCGTAAAAAACGATAAAGTTTTAAACCCTGCCATGCCTGATCCAGTAACTTCAATGAATCTAACTGAATTGAAACTATCGTAAGATTTGTTAAAGTTTTGAACCTTGCTATGCCTGATTCTCTGACATAGAAATTTTATCGTTTTTTACGATAATTTGAGTTATGCTATTGTGCCTTATGACCACAGATATAACGATAGAATGATAAAGTAGCGATAGAATGACGTTCGTAGAATGAGATGGCCGATTTAAGGAGCTATTTGTATCAAAACACCCATTTTCGCCCATTTTGGATATAAAGAGTTCCGAAAAAATCCTATATAAAAATATTAACTTAAAAATTTAAGAATCAAGACAGAAATATCTACTTCTTTCGCCAAAAAAGTAAATGCTTAATTAGAAAAAGGAAAACTAAAATTGCTCCTGAGGATCTTTTTTATCTAATCTAAAATCTTTGTATTTATAATGTGCAGAAGTTTTTGATGTTTTTGTTTTTGTATTATTTTACCCATGTTGATAAGCTACGTAGACGTTTTTATATGGAATTTTTATATATTATTTTTTGGTAAAGATATTTATTTCAGTCCTTAGAAAATTTAACATAAAAGCAATAAAGTAGTCATAAATTTATGAAATAATTATTTCCCTTTAAAATTTCCTAAATTTAAGTAGAACTAGTAAGGAATTATCTTCGACTGGACAGAAGTTAAAATATACAGCCTTTGTTGAGTACATTTGAAGTTTTGAATGTTGTACGAGAACTACTACATTTATTTCGGGAATAAATATAAAGTCAGAATTTTTTTCATTGAAAATAGCTGCATTGTTTTCGAAATATTCTCCTTTATAATTAAAACGTTTTAACATGCGTTCGAAAAATTTAATATAATATTAATCCATTATTTTACATTCGTCCATGCAGTTTGTCCTTGATGTGTGGGAACAAAAAGAAATCTTTGGTGCGAAATCAGGATTGTACGGCGTATGGCCCATTTATTCGGTATTTTGAGTACTCGAAAACGCCTTTGTTTGAGCTGTTGTGTGGGAGCTCGCATTGTCTTGATATAGAATGATTCTTCCTATTTCACGGAACACTTCTGGTAGACAAGTGATTGCGTACTCTGCCGAATTAACGGTTCTAAATATCTCAAGTGGTACCGTGACTATATGAGCTTTTTTTTAAGAAACGGGCGGACATTTCAGTTCGGCATGCAGTGCTTTCAGTTCGAACATCTTTTGTTGGATTTGGTTAATTTTTGAAGATCCATGCAGTTGACTGCTGCTTACTTTGAGGCTCATACGCATAGATCCATGATTCGTGCCCAGTCACGATCTTATAAACGTCTTTCGAAGCACCGCTACAGTATTTTTTTAGAGTTTCTTTATACTAATCGACACGAACCTGTTTTTGAGCGATTGTCAAATAATGTGGAATCCAACGTGAACAAATCTTTTTCACAACTATATATTCGTATAAATTGGTATGATTCTAGTGAAAGTAATGCGCGGGGGTGCCGCAATCTCACGGTATGTCACATGATGATCAAGCATTATCAGTTCGCACACAGCATCAATGTTTTGTGGCACAAAAGCAGTCTTAAGACGCCGTTAACGAAATTCGTCAATGAGCGAAGTACGGCTCCGATTGAATTCTGTATTCAACAGGTATACAGATGTTTTTAATGGTGCTTCATAGCCAAAAGTCGAATTGAGTTCATCGATACACTCTTGTTAAGATAATACACGTAGAAAGTTGTATAAAATAATGGCACAAAAATGTTCATGTACTAATTCAATTTTTTTTGTGAAGTACAATTTTAAAAGCACTGCAAAAACACAATATTCGTACGTCCACTAAAACGTGGTGAGTACGTATAAGTTAAAAAATGTCAAGCTTTCCAATGAAAATGCCAGTTTGACTGGAATGGCTCAAGCCTTACCAGACCCCAATATATATGTCATCATTATTTTGATGACAAATATTTTAAATTTAAAACTCAGAGTACATTTGTATTATCAAAGATCATGTGTAAAATATCGAGTTTGATGCAGTTTTTATCGTGATCACAAACAGACAGACGAACATGACTAAATCTCAGAACTCAGGAGGTGATGCTAATCAAGATTATATATACTTTTCTATACCTGCCACGCCTCCCTGTCGGTTTTACAAATGGAGTGGCAAAGTTTATATACCCCTTTCGCAGTATGCGTGGATCACACGCACGAAGTTCTCTTATTCAATTGGCGCTGAGAATTTAAACGAAAGGGCTTACGACGCTTGATCAGCTTATCCACCGTACAACATGAAATCGGGATATGAATATGATTATTTATTTGCAGTTTTTATGGGCTGCCAGAATGCTTGGTTTGACAACGCACTGTGGCACATTTTTTTTGAAAGGCACTATGTAACTATGCATTCTGGAATGCAACTGCATTTTGTGTGTGGAAAATGAAAAACGTAATGCGTTAGTTCTTAAATAAAGGAAATAATAATTTGAAAAATTTATTCAGGACTCATTGGAATGCAAAAATTCACAAATTGATATAAATTAAAAAAATGCTTCGGATTTAGTTCATTTATAACAATAATATACCTACTAAAAATAGTATTTTTATAATAATAATAATAGAATTCTTGCTTAATACCTGCACAACAATTTTTGACAGTGCAGAGAGCGAGAGAACTGTTAACATAAGCACAAAATCTGAAATTTGTAGAAGTATGTGTTTGGGGACCACTGGTTTAAAGCCATGCTTATTTTTTGGTATGTTTTGTGAGAATCTTTAAATTTAAAGTTTTTTCCTAAATGACCTCTATGTTTATTATGTTGACTTTATATGATTTAAATACAAATTCTAAATGTTTGATAGTTTAAATCATACTTGATTTTAAATACAAATTCTAGTTGTTTGACAGTTTAGAAAAATTCGTTAGAACAATTAATTGTTTCTAACTTTGACCTTAAGCTCGATAAACGATTTTAAACTGTCAAACAACTAGAATTTGTATTTAAAATCAAGTATGATTTAAACTATCAAACATTTAGAATTTGTATTTAAATCATATAAAGTCAACATAATAAACATAGAGGTCATTTAGGAAAAAACTTTAATCAAATGGTAGAGCTCGACCAAACGGAAACAGCTGAAAAACAAAATCAGCAAAAATTCTAAAAACAACTTCAGTAAACATGCTTTGTTAGTGCAGAATTCCAGCAGGCTGTTGGACTACATATAATATAGGCATAGAAACTAAAGTAAAACAGAAATACAACAACAAATGTGGCATTATGAAATTAAGGGAAAAAATGAGAAATTGAAGCTTCAAAATCTCATCGCCCCGATGGTGCAGTGCGTCTACGCGCTTGCACGGGCAATCACAAAGATTTCTGATGACGCGTTTAGCACGCAGAAATTGTACAATAAAATCAATTTGCTAGTGGTTTTTTTTCCTTTCATATTGAAAAAACTTTGTTGTTGTTGTTGTTTCTTTAGAAAAATTCGTTAGAACAATTAATTGTTTCTAACTTTGACCTTAAGCTCGATAAACGATTTTAAACTGTCAAACAACTAGAATTTGTATTTAAAATCAAGTATGATTTAAACTATCAAACATTTAGAATTTGTATTTAAATCATATAAAGTCAACATAATAAACATAGAGGTCATTTAGGAAAAAACTTTAATCAAATGGTAGAGCTCGACCAAACGGAAACAGCTGAAAAACAAAATCAGCAAAAATTCTAAAAACAACTTCAGTAAACATGCTTTGTTAGTGCAGAATTCCAGCAGGCTGTTGGACTACATATAATATAGGCATAGAAACTAAAGTAAAACAGAAATACAACAACAAATGTGGCATTATGAAATTAAGGGAAAAAATGAGAAATTGAAGCTTCAAAATCTCATCGCCCCGATGGTGCAGTGCGTCTACGCGCTTGCACGGGCAATCACAAAGATTTCTGATGACGCGTTTAGCACGCAGAAATTGTACAATAAAATCAATTTGCTAGTGGTTTTTTTCCTTTCATATTGAAAAAACTTTGTTGTTGTTGTTGTTTCTTTAGAAAAATTCGTTAGAACAATTAATTGTTTCTAACTTTGACCTTAAGCTCGATAAACGATTTTAAACTGTCAAACAACTAGAATTTGTATTTAAAATCAAGTATGATTTAAACTATCAAACATTTAGAATTTGTATTTAAATCATATAAAGTCAACATAATAAACATAGAGGTCATTTAGGAAAAAACTTTAATCAAATGGTAGAGCTCGACCAAACGGAAACAGCTGAAAAACAAAATCAGCAAAAATTCTAAAAACAACTTCAGTAAACATGCTTTGTTAGTGCAGAATTCCAGCAGGCTGTTGGACTACATATAATATAGGCATAGAAACTAAAGTAAAACAGAAATACAACAACAAATGTGGCATTATGAAATTAAGGGAAAAAATGAGAAATTGAAGCTTCAAAATCTCATCGCCCCGATGGTGCAGTGCGTCTACGCGCTTGCACGGGCAATCACAAAGATTTCTGATGACGCGTTTAGCACGCAGAAATTGTACAATAAAATCAATTTGCTAGTGGTTTTTTTCCTTTCATATTGAAAAAACTTTGTTGTTGTTGTTGTTTCTTTAGAAAAATTCGTTAGAACAATTAATTGTTTCTAACTTTGACCTTAAGCTCGATAAACGATTTTAAACTGTCAAACAACTAGAATTTGTATTTAAAATCAAGTATGATTTAAACTATCAAACATTTAGAATTTGTATTTAAATCATATAAAGTCAACATAATAAACATAGAGGTCATTTAGGAAAAAACTTTAATCAAATGGTAGAGCTCGACCAAACGGAAACAGCTGAAAAACAAAATCAGCAAAAATTCTAAAAACAACTTCAGTAAACATGCTTTGTTAGTGCAGAATTCCAGCAGGCTGTTGGACTACATATAATATAGGCATAGAAACTAAAGTAAAACAGAAATACAACAACAAATGTGGCATTATGAAATTAAGGGAAAAAATGAGAAATTGAAGCTTCAAAATCTCATCGCCCCGATGGTGCAGTGCGTCTACGCGCTTGCACGGGCAATCACAAAGATTTCTGATGACGCGTTTAGCACGCAGAAATTGTACAATAAAATCAATTTGCTAGTGGTTTTTTTCCTTTCATATTGAAAAAACTTTGTTGTTGTTGTTGTTTCTTTAGAAAAATTCGTTAGAACAATTAATTGTTTCTAACTTTGACCTTAAGCTCGATAAACGATTTTAAACTGTCAAACAACTAGAATTTGTATTTAAAATCAAGTATGATTTAAACTATCAAACATTTAGAATTTGTATTTAAATCATATAAAGTCAACAATCTTTAAATTTCTTAAAAGAAAGTTATGTGAAATATACAAAATTTTCTAGTTATAATATGAACAAAACGGTCACAACAAGCTGCAAACAATCAATACCTGGTACGCATTTCAATCAAATCGCATTTCTGACATTTAAAAATGCAAAACTTACGCCAAAAACCGCTGCCATCACGTCTGCGGTTTAAACTTCTCTTTGCAATAAAAGAACGCCATGCCCAAAGAATTCAATATTGAAGATAATAAGACTCAAATACGACCCTTTAAAAATATTAATTCCAACAACAATATCTGTGAAAGGAATTTTCAATTAATTTAATATTTTTGCAGCTGAAAACGAGCAGAATATCCAAGGAAAAAAAATTCTATGCTGTTACATTTGTGATTACAAAAAAAAAGGGACGAACAGTAGTGCGCAGTTATTATAGAAAAAAGGACATTTTCTTTTTGTGAGTGCAACTGTTATTGTTGCACTTCATAAATATGTCAAAATTTTATAAGAAAGATTTTTATGCACATTGATAGTCAGTCAGTCAGTCAGTCAATCAACTTTGGTAGCGGTCTTTCAATTCACTTTTGATTGTTTCTTAATTTTTTTTAAATTATGTTAAGAAATTTGAGAGAAAAACTATGGAATTTGAAGCGAGAAATTAAAAAAAAAAAAATCAAAGAAAGGATGTCATAAATTTGACGATTATTATTTTTGAACATTTTATGGAGCAAATATTGTAAAGGAAAACATTTGAAGGGTGATTTGCAAATATGTTTATTGACTTCCAATGACATTTTTTCACCGTTTGTTTCGTTTGAAATGTGCAGGTAAAAATATTTTAAAGTGCGATTAAGCAAAAGTTGTTCTGAAAGAAAAGAAAGTGTGCCTTAAAATAAGTTTTCGGTACGTAGAAAAAAATTTTTTGATGAAAATTTCAGAATCTGGAAATAAAAACACAAAAATCTAATGAATAAACAGAAAATGCCACAGTTAAGTGAAAAATAATGAAAAAATAATTTAAAGTTTCTAATTTTAAAAAGTTCATTACAAAGAATAAACGTTTTTATATATTTTTTTTAATAGCATCATAAATTCAGCGAATTTCATGCTCTCTAAGCAAATTATCTAAGCAAATACTTCAAACATTTTTAACAGCAGTTTCAGAAACAAGCATATGTGACTTAGTAAACTTTGGCTTATCATGAATTGCTTTTTTGCGGTAACTTTTTCCAATCACTTTAAAACAAACTTACTGTTATTGTTATTACTAAACATGTATATAGATTATGTTAGAATGTGCTACATAGCAGCACATTCATTCAAAAAAGCTTAGATAACAGCTTCGAATATTTCTCAGACAAAAGCTGAAAAGGCAGCACATTTTTAAAAGAAAAGTGCTTATTGAAGCACATTACATTGTTAATAGAGGTACATATTCTTCAAATTCGATGCTGCAAATTCAATATTCACAAATCTTTCATCTTGTCAATACGACAAATCATAAATTTACAAAGTTTTACACATTGAAGCGTGTTGTTTCGAAAAAAAAATATAAACATTAACAAATTTTGGCAACAGAGTCCTTTAACTTTTCCACTGAATAACATCACGTGCTTTTTGAATAAATACAAAATTTTGTCTCATCATCATTTCATTGTCTACAGAAGCATGAAGTTTTTACGAGAAACTTTGACTGTGTCAAAACTACGTCGAAAAAAAGACAACAGCAATAAAAACTTTGCAATACATATACATACAAATTTAAATTAACATTTTAACCTTGAACTTTATCATGGGGAAACAGTTTTTGTGTGAATTTATTTAACAACTTCACAAACTAGACCGTTGAAAAGCTTGAAAAGCTTGCCACTTCATCTTTTATCGTGGGAGCCAAAAGTATATTGCCATTAAAAAAGTATAAGATAAAATGAGCTAAATGACGTAAAATTGTTAAGACCAGCTGAGCGCGAAAAATGGGTTTTTTTTATACATCTAGAGCTTTTTGACAACAACAACAACCTTATAATTAGTATTTTTTATTATAACTCGGTTGATTGAACTCATTTGTGTTTAAGTAATGAGTTTTTCATGCGTTCACGATGAGTGACTGTAATTTATTTCTCTTGTCGGTGTTTGGTTTAAAGTGATGAATGAGTTGAAAATGGTTTTTTTAGTTCATTAAGAATGAAAATACATTCGTTTTTATATAATCAAACAAATTTTTCAACTTTGTGTCTACTTTCAGGGCGATTTCAATGGCAACATATTTACTAAAGTAAAGCTTTTCAGATATTTCATTTATCATTTTAATAAGTATGTATATTAGGGCGGGTTGATTTGTATGGATGAAAAAAAAAATGAAAAATCGTATACCAAAAACGTAATCTACATAAAATTCTAAGAAAATTCTCCGAAGAAACTATAGGTCTAAAACCAAACCCTAATCCGTGCCTCTCGACTTGAAATTTTTTTTTCCTCTTCTTTTGCTAATTTTTTTTTTAAATATATTATGTTTTATTATATTATAGCTTATACAATACTGTTTTTTTTTTTTGAGGCTAATCAAAATATTCAATTATCAAAAAAGCAGTTAAACTGCAATTTGCATCTCCTCTTATTTGCGTTCTATATGAAAAATAGTTAGAACACGTTTTACTTAAACTGCGTTTTGCAAAAAACAAAGAATAATTAAAAAAATATTTTTTTGTAATAAAATATGCAAAACATACTTCTTAAAACAGGAAAAAACATGACCTCTAATCCAGTTTATTTGATCTATAGAAATATAGATCAAATGATAGTAACTATAGAAAGTCATGCCAAAGTATCTAGAATTGTTTATCTATGTTCCTTATAAAAATATTAAATATAAAATTATATACAAAATTTTTTACTTGGGTGAATATTTTTTTAATGTAAAAAAATTTTGAGTGTAGAAAAGAGGGCATATAAATTTTCAAGTCGAGAGGCGCGGATTAGGATTTTATTTTAGATACATGGTTTCTTCGGAGAATTTTCTTAGAATTTTATGTAGTCTACGTTTTTGCTATACGATTTACAAATACAAAAATCAACCCGCCCTAATGTATATGAATTTTTTTTTATGAAATATTCTCCATTGTATCTATTTTCTCATTATACTTTCGTAAAATAAAAAATAAATTCAAAATACTGTTCATTTCAGACGTTAACAACTTATTCCTTTCGCATATGAACCTCCATCAATCGATTCGGTGTACAGTGAGAGTCAAAAATAAGTATACAGAGGATATCTACAAATTCATTTGGACATTGTCCATATATTTTAAGTATTACAAGAACAAATTTAAGTGCACAAATAAAAGTTATTATTTAGTGTTTTATTATTCATAAAGTTAAATTAGAAATTGAACATTATTTTTTAGATATGAGGCAGTAATAAAAGGATCACCAGAAAAGTACAGTCAAAAGTTAGTATACAATTGACTACACAGCAACCCTTTTTATAAAATACCGTTAGGTCTGTAAATGCTGTTTTTTGTGACGACAGTTGCATACTCATTTGTTAAGTTTGCATTAGTTTTATCTTGATTTGATTTACAATTGCGCTACAATATTTTATTGATTTACAATTGATTTACAACACAAAAAATGCAAAAATTAATTGTGCAGCATTGTAAAAAGGCAAATCTCTTGAAGAAATTGCTTATATTGTAAAAAATAGTCGTGGATCAGTTCAAAAGCTCATCGAAAGATATAATGATCGTGGAAATACACAAAATTTCTTGCGATGCGGACGGCCTAGCGTAATGGCAGAAGGAGAAGCTCGAAGAGTTGTAAGAGATGTGAAAAAAACCAAGGTCCAGTGTAGTACAAATCGCTTAAAACCTCTCCCCTGAACGTAGTTATAAAATAAGTGCATCAACTATTCGTAGAGTCTTAAATGCTAGCGGATTGCACGGAATAGTACCTCGCAAACCTCCTTAAACGCCTCAACTTTGCAAAGTCCCATTAAACTTCCCTTTAGTCGTTTTGGAACAAAGTTATTTTTAGCGACGAGAGTAAATATGAAATATTTGGACCTAAAAAAGGTAAGATCTGGAGATCATATAACAGTAAGCTACTTACACAAATCCTCATTCCAACCGTTAAGCACGGCGAAGGCTCGGTGATGGTTTGGGGTTGCATGTCGGCTGTTGGGACCAGAAATATATTATATGTTGAGTCCCTAATGAATAGCCGAGACTACCTGCAAGTTTTAAAAACCAATTTATTCGACAGTGTGCAAAAGCTGGGCCTTACAACGCCTTGAGTCTTCCAACAGGAAAACGTCCCACAGCATACTGCCCTAATAGTAAGGGAATGGCTCTTGTATAATGTCCTTAAACAGCTTTTTTCACTGCCACAATCTCCAAATCTTAACCCTATCGAAAACTTATGGGAAATTTTGGACAGAAATATATGTAAAAGGAATAAATCATGTAAGCAAGATCTTAAAGCTACATTGACAGAAGAATGGGCTAAGAGCTCACCAGCAGCGACACAAAATCTTGTAAATTCAATGCCAATAGTGGAAGCAGTTATTAAAGCTAGAGGTGGACCCACAAAGTCAGGGCCGGATTAACCATGTCGAGGCCCAAAGGCAATGCAATTTTTGTGGTCCCTTTACACTTTTCTAACTTCCTAAAATACATTATTTCTACCACAACGCAATACTATTCAAAATTATGTTAATTTTTACCCGACTACGGTAATGTGGAAGGAGCAGTATATGTGTTTGACCGGTATGTATGTACGTTCATCTGTACCAACCAATTGAAACGGTTCTGTGACATTGATGAATGAAGACAGTTTTTTACTTGTTTTAATTTTGAAAAGTAGCGTTTACCCGTGGCGTTTGATACTATCAAAGTTCTATATTTTTCCAATGCTTTAATCACATTCGGGAAAGTTAGTTGTGCCATATTATCAAAAATCAATTTTTACGATTCCTCGGCAGCTACAATTTTATCTTTCCCAGCATCCACTAATTGTAAGATGAAGTACTTGAACTGCACCATCTTTTCTATAAACTTAAACTCAATGTCCCCGGAATAATGTTCACTAAACTTTGCACAAGTCTTTTTAATTTCATCGTTGGACTTTGTCAAGAAATTTGATAGAAATCTATACAGAGAAATAATTCCCTGATAAGTCCCTAATTTCACGTATCCTGATTAGTCAGCGTTAAAATCGTCGCAAAAAGTCGAATATTATTCAATAATAATTGTAAATATGACAATATAATATAAAAAACGAGCAAGGCATAAATATTGTCATTGATTAATGAAATTTCACTCGATAAAACATTTTCAAATTTTTTTCTCGGCAGTTGCTTACGCTGCCTTATGGATAAACCGGGCCTGCACAAAGTACTAAAGCTTGCCTCATATTTACGTGTAGGTAAAAATAAATGGAGTTTTATATGAATGTATACTTACTTTTGACTACAAATTTCAGGTTATTTTTACATAAGATACTGCCACATATCTTTAAAATAAATTTTCATTTCTAATTTAACTTTATGAATAATAAAACACTATGTTATGAGCTTGATTAGTGCATTTAACATTTTTTTACTAAAAATAAAGGGTCCGCCAAATAACTTTTTTTTTAAATTCAATAAAAAAAAAACTAAATATTTTCTCAAATTTATTTTTTTATTTGAAAGTACAATTCTTCCGGTTAATAATATAAAATAATTTCATTCAAATGGCTGCCTCGGCTGGCCATACAGTAGCCTACACGATCGGTCCAATTTTTAAGCACATTATCGATTGTGTGCAGCTGTATTTCACCAATGGCTTCACGAATATTGTCCTTTAAAGCGTCAATTGTCTCTGGCTTGTCGGCGTAACACTTATCTTTAAGGGTACCCCAGAAATAATAGTCCAACGGTGTCAAATCGCAACTCCGAGGTGGCCAAACGACATCAGCTCTGCGGCTGATAATGCGATCTTTAAAAACAGGGCGCAAAACATCGAGTGTAGCTTCGGCTGTGTGGCACGTAGCGCCGTCCTGTTGAAACCAAATGTTGCCAATATCCTCCTCTTCAATGTTTGTGAACAAAAATTCGTTCAACATGGCCCGATAACGATCGCCATTGACTGTAACGGCCACTCCTTGCTCATTTTCGAAGAAAAATGGCCCAGTTATGCCTCTGGATCAAAATCCGACCCAAACAGTGACTCGTTTTGTTTGCAGCGGCTTTTCAATGTATGCGTGCGGGTTTTCTGTGCCCTAAATGCGACAATTTTGCTTGTTTACATTTCGCCAAAATCAAAATGAGCTTCATATGAAAAGATGATTTTTTTGGCAAAATCGGCATCTTCTGTAAGTCGATCGCCGGCCCACTTAGCGAAGCGAAAACGCATTGGATGGTCAGTTGGCTTCAACTCCTGAACCAATTGGACTTTGTATGGCGTCATATCAAGGTTTTTATGCAAAATTCGTCTCAATGATGTCTACGAAATGTTCAATTGTTGAAAACGACGGTGAATTAATGTTGATGGCGTTTCACGCACACTTTCTGCCACAGCAGCAATATTCTCGGGTGTACGCACTGCTTTTGGCTTTTCACTCTTTGGTTTATCGATGAGGATGCAAGTTTCTTTCACTTTTTTTCACAAGATAACGAACATACAGAGCTGACGGTGCTTCTCTTCTTTCAAAATCCGTCCGCAATTTGCGCACACATTCTGCAACATTACCATGATTTTCAAAGTAATGGCGCAATATTTCCCAGCGTTGTTCAAGCGTATACACAACCATATTCGTTCAGCGGAAGGATAAAACTAATTATATGTCAAATCAGACATGAGCTAATTGTTACCATTCACTAAATAAGCACTAGTTGAAAAAAACGTTATATGGCGGTACCTGTATATGGACAACGTCCAACTGAACTTAAAGTTTTGCCCTGTATACTAATTTTTGACTCTCACTGTATTTTTTACCAGATGTTTCAACTCATCCGATTTTTTTTCATCCCGACGAATAACTCAACCTTGCGGAATTTTACACTCAAATAAATTCCACAGATGCTCTATTGATTGAGATCTAAGAACTGTAAGCAGTTAGATCATGGCTGTTGAATTTAGTTTAACAAAATTTTAAAGAAAACTTTGTGACTTTTTTCGATTTCTTACAAGTCTTCTAATAATATTTCAATAAAATTTTTGTCTATATTTACTTGTCTTTAAAACCCAGGCGCTGTTTCTAGGAATACTAGATCTCATTTCGTTAAATCGTTCAAAAAATCTTTACTTTACTGAGAATTCCTTTTAAAATATAGAATTATCCATGCCCGTGAATAAAGGCTTAAATTTTATTGTTATATTAACTTTTTTGTGTGTATTTTGTCCACAAAACTCGTGTTTTAATGGTCAAGGCCTTTTTAAGTACATATCCATAGAAAACGTCTTTTACATTTCACGCAAATGAGGATTTTTGGCAGTATCTTTGCCACTTCCTTAAATACCAAAAATATATTTTGCTCTTATTTTAACATCGCGTGATTCACAGGTTTCTGTTTTTGATTAACACTTTGATTTTTATTTTTATTGAAATTAATGCAACTATCTGACAATGTTAAGCACAAAATATATTTTAGCGTACCACCTTGCCTCAGCCCCTTCACTCTCCTTCTTACCTTGTGAACGTAAGTTGTCATGCCAGTCCATCAACTTAGTTTATTTTGCATTTAATTTAATTAAGATATTTGCATTTTCTGTAGTTGCGGCGCAATTTGCCAAAGCCAATACGATGTTTTTGGCGGCATTTTACAAAGTTATTTTTACTTTTTTACTTAACCTTGAAGTTTTTCTCTACTATTTTATTAGGTATATTATGCAGCACATTTTATTTTAAACATATCAGGCGTCATTTTCACCTCTATCCATATATGATACTGTAAAGTTGTATTTCAATGTTTTTGTATATGCTAATTTATTTTTTCTTCTTCTTCTCATTTCAGGTATGTTGTACAGAAACCCCTTCAAGAAATCTTCACATTTCTTTCGCTATATTTATTTTTACCCTCAAGTAAGTTTTTCTGAGATCATAATAAATTTAGAAGCAGCCGCCTTGTGTTTAAAACACAGCAGCCGCAGAAATACAACCTCCTTTAAGACGCCCTTGACCAATGATACTTCATTTTGAACCTAGTATTTAAATGGGCGTGTTTCACTTAAGCATCATCATCATCATCATCGTCATTATCATCGTACTCATGAAAGCATGCTTAAGAGCCTGACTTTGTGAAAACAAGCAACAACATGTTTCTTTGCAAATCTGGAACAATTAAATTTGCGCTCTAGTGATGGATGGTTCATTTGCATGTACAGACATTTATACCTTTACTTATGTACAAGAATACTTTTACTGTAAACCCCTTTTTGAAGATCTTGTATATGATTTATTTGCATTTTTGTTTATTCTCTTTTATTATAAAATTAAGGAGCTCTGTGCTTGTTTTTTTTTTTCAATAAGTGACAAAAAAATTGAGAAATATGAATTCAACATTGTTAGAAAAGCTGTATTCTATTATTGAAAAAGTCTTAGTTTTAATTACAAAACCTTTTGCAAAAAGAAAGTAGAAAAGCATGGTTATGTATATGATGCATATTGCTTGATATGCATAGTGTTTTGGCAGTAAAGGTTACTTGTTGTTGAACTCATATTAATGATACACTTATTAATAAAAATGTTTACCTTGCATTTGATCTCTAAAATATATTCAAAACTATTTTTTTTACTCTTTCGTTTTAAGTTCATCGTAAGTTAGGCAACAATTTCTTTGATGGCGCAGCTTGAGCATGTTATGCCGGGGTCAAAGACCAATCTACCGTCGCACTTCTTTCTCCTTTCCCTATACATAAAAATCTCGCAAAAGTTAAATCTTGCAATAATTTCAATACATAACTTATTGATCCCAATCAAAAAAATATAATAGGCGTTTATTCCCTTTTTCCTTTCTCCTGTTATGAATAAAACTTATGTCAAAAATAGTTCGTTTGTATTTTCGAACATGAGAACAGGAGGAGAAGGGAACAAAGCTCTCTATTATGAAAGATAAAAAAGAGGAATGATCATGACAGGGAATAATAAAAATGTATTTTCCATAAAGAAAAGTGTTCTTTTATAGCGGAAATGAAAATATATATATATATATATATAAATATATTAATCCACTGCGTACACAATTTATGCTCAAAAACCTCCAAAACATGCATTTACATCATGATCAGGGCTGCCAGCTCGTATCAATCAAATTCCCCAATTTTAGTGATCAATTTCCCCCATTTTTCAACCGATTCCCCCAAAAAATATATGTCCTTCAAAACAGTCTTTGTTTAGCCCATATGCAAACATCCACAAAAAATTTGACAAAACATTTTTAAAAAATAACATAAAAACAAAACATAAAATCTAAAATATAAAAATAAATGTTTGTTTATTTGTTCGTTCGCTATGAGCTGCAATACCGTACATCCGATTGCGGTAAAACTTTGTCAACTGATTGCTTGCACTTACGCTAACAATATAGGCATATTTAAAATTTGCTATACCCCCTTTTACAGCCCACAATTTAATAAAAATGCTATATTTAAGACATTTTTTGTCGTATAAATCTAAAATTTGGTAATTAAGTTCCTATGATAACTATCGGTAACGATACTTAAAATGGGCGTGGTCCCACTATAGCTACGCCTACTTTTAAGAAAAGGTAAAGAGACTTCGAAATTACTGGTCCAGTGCATTTGTTTCGAGTACGAGATGGTATAAGAAAAAATTGCCACACCCCCTTTTACCGCCCACAAATATATAAAAATTTCGCGATATCAAATGGCTTTGGAGTTATGGGTCGCACAGCCTCGAAATTCGATATTCAACCACAATTTACACATGTCGTTCCACTGATGACATTTTATGGGAGTTAAACAAGAGGGAGTGGAACCTCCGATGCAACTAAAACTTGCGATATCGAATAGTTTTGTAATCGACCTAAATTACACATGCAGTTTTACTGAAAACATTTTATGGCGTTGGACAAGTACAACCCAAACATTCAAAATCGAATAGCTTTAAAGTTATGGGTAACACAGCGTCAGAATTCAGTATTCGACCTCAGTTCATACATGCAGTTTCATTAATAACATTTTATGGGCGTAGGAAAAGGGGGACTGGCATCTCCCATACAACCCAGATTTGTGCTATCGAATAGTTTTGGAACTATAAGTCCCACAGCGTCGGAATTCAGTATTCGATCCGAATTTACACATGCACTTTCATTGATACCATTTTTTGGGCGTTGGACAAGGGAGAGTGACACCTCCCATATACACCTCCCGACACAGCGTCGAAACTCGGTATTCGACCTAAATGTACACATGCCATTTCATTGATTAAATTTTGTGGGCGTTTGCCAAGGGACCTCTTATTTGACCCAAATTTGCGATATCGAATTGCTTTGGAGTTATAGGCCGCACAGCGTAGGAATTCCGTATTTGACCTTAATTTACACATGCAGTTTCATTGATCACATATAATGGGCGTTGGTCAAGGTGGCGTTGCATTCCCATACAACCCAAATTTGGGATATCTAGCAGCTTTGGATTTATAGGCCGCACAGCATCGAAATTCAGTATTCGACCTCAATTTACACATACAAGGGAGTGTGGCAGCAACGCGCCGGGTTTCAGCTAGTTGGTTATAAAAAACGACTAGAATAAATCCTTTTAAAATTTAAGTATAAACATGTTTTAAAATGTTTTACTTTTTCTTAAAGTATTTCAAGCATTTTTGTATAAGTGACTTTTTTATAGAAGCTATATACATCTAATGCATATTAGCAGTTAAGACTTATGTGTAAAATTAAAGTCATTAAGTTAATTTTTTTGGAAAATAAAGAGATTTTAACGTTTGGGTAAAGTCACTTTGTATGGGAGTTAGGCGTGATTTTCATCAGACCTTAACAAATTTTGAATATTTGACGCCAAAGCATGTACGCAAAATTTCAAGTCAATATATTAATTTTTGTGGCATTTAAAGAGATCACTTTTGCTACAATCCGTTTTGCTAAAATCACTTTGTATGAGAGGTAAGGGCGGTTTTCATCCGATTTTGCTCATTCTCGAACTTTATCTTAGTATTTTTAATATAAGCAGATGTTATGAATTTGATTCAAAATTGCGGCTGTAATCGTGTTGACAGACAGGCGGACATGGCTGAAGCAACTCAGGAGGTGATGTTGATCAATATACTTGTTTATACCTACCACGCCCCCTTATTAGCGTTACAAATGGAGTGACAAAGTTTATATATCCCTTACGCAGTACGCGTGGGGATTAAAAACAAGTTAACTTCTTGTAATCACTTCTTGTGATCGTAGATTAGCTGATTAAATCAGTCAAAGCGAATGCCAAAAAAGTAGAGCTGAAGAAATGCATGTTGCCAACTGAAGTTTTTAATGCAACGGGAATGTTCAGCAATAAAGAAACTTACCAAAAGTTTTTAAGCATATTAAAACATTTTGAAATTTGCTGATTTTTAAATGAATTTAGAAATAAAAGCAAAATTAAATTAATTCCCCCCAAAAATTAACTCATTCCCCGACTCCCCCATCGAGTCAAAATTCCACCCAAATGGGAGAATTCTCCCGAGTTGGCAACCCTGATCATGATACAAAGATCTAAAAGTTTTGGAATGACTATCGATGGTTTTCGATAGTATTTAAATATTCATTGACACCACTGTTTAGGTGTCATTCCCATTGCTATCGAATTCGTTTGATTTTGACAATTTGGTATCATTTTTTTCTGTTTTGTAGAGAGAAAGCTCAGGTGATATTTCTTATGAATGTATGAGCATTGTGTTGATTTGGAAGATATTTGATAGTTAGTTAGAGATTGAAAAGATGGAGTAGTTTCGGTGAAGATTTGTTTTAAATTTGCACAGCTCAAAACTGACTGGAAACACGCTCGTAGGGAGACTATTCCACAACTTTATCGTACGACTAAAGAACGAATTATCACTACAACGTGAGGTTCTGTGTGTCTTGAAGGCAATGGTAAAGGAATGGGCTTGGATAGCTACCCGAGTGAACCGAGTGGCGTCAGGCCATTACAAAACCAACATTACGTCGATTTCCAATAGAGTTGAGAGAGGATGAAATATTTGTATCCCCTATCAAATATATCGCACGACGTTGAATTCGGTCCAGAAGCACGTTTCGATTTTAATTCCTTGACGAATTTTCTTTATACTTCTGTCTACTTTTCGTTAACGAAACTTCCTCAATATTTCGATATTGGGCTCGTGCATGATAAATCCCGACGTTTCTGCATAGCGTCTTGCATAAATTTGGAACATTTATATGAAATTTTCGTCAATGAAATGTATGGCCAAATCAGCATATTTCGTCAAGGATCAAGAGAAATCGTACATGATTCTTTTGAGACTTCTTCAAGACTGGAACTACTGGGGCATTTTTGGCAAACGCCACGATGCAAGGCTATTTGCCCGTAATAGAGAACACCCCTTATAATTTTAACTGTGGCAACTCAAATCACGTGTCACTAAATATTAGGCAACAATGTAGCTAACTTTGGTCATGAAAAGTAAATTGTGAGAAATTTGTTTAAAAAAAGCAAACTTAAGAAAATCATCATTAGTTAGCACAAAGAGGCATGGGCGCAAAGGCATAAGGGAATCTAGAATGAACATAAGCAAAATGTAACCTATATAATGTTATTTACTACGATTTTTGCTACTAATTGTGTAAACATGATACGCACACTACACCAGTTGGCACACGCTTGTACACATAAGAAAATCTAATAGTTTTTAAATATGGTGTAAAAATTTTTCTCGTAATATGTCCGAAATATTTAAAAATTTTATTTGGTTTTTTTGTCATGTTATTACGTACTTACTTACTTACTGAGTTGGCGCTACAACCGTATGTCGGTTTTGGTCTCAGCTGATATTTCGCGCCAGCCATTTCTGTCTCTCGCTTGTTGGCGCCAGTTGGAAATTCCAACCTTCGTCAGGTTGTCCTCTACTTGGTCTTTCCAACGAAGATGCGGTCGTCCTCTTCTGCGTTGACCGCCGCTGTGTACCGAATCGAATATTTTCTCCACTGGAGCATCGTCTTTCATGCACTAAACATGACCTAGCCACCGAAGCCGCTCGATTTTAATGCGCTTGACTATGTCGTTGTCAGCCACAGCTCATGCAGTTCATCATTCCACCGAATTCGGTACTCGGCATTGACGCAGATTGGTCCGTAGATCTTACGAAGAATCTTTCTCTCCAATGCTCCTAAAGTATTTTCATCTAAACTGCTCAGCGTCCAGGTTTGTTATGTATAAAGTAGGACGGGCATGATGAGCGATTTATAGAGCATGATTTTCGTCCGTCGAGAGAGGACTCTGCTTCTCAATTGCCTACTGATCCCAAAGTAACACCTTTTGGCAAGAGTTATTCTTCGTTTGAATTTTTTGCTAAAGCAAATATTCTTATTAGTTTAATAAATTAAAAAATGTGAGGCCTATATACTTAAATGAAATCGCATTAATTGCTATTGAGCCCCCAAGTTTTCAACTTTTAATATAAGAATACAAAAATTTTCTAATATTAAGCAATACTTTTTTTTGTTGGAAAACTGAAAAAAACGAACTAAATTTGTAGGCGAACTAAATAAATAAATTTTTTAACTTCTAAACCAATTTTGAGCGGACTGAAATTTTTTAGATTTGGATTAAGGAGGTCAAAATCCTCCTAAGGGAAATATTTTTCACCGGATCTCACACTGCATTGACACCAATCTACTTATTTCTTTTTCTAACATGAATCAGTTAAAGCAGCTTGCAAGTTACTACAATCAAGTACGGAAACATGCGTATTATCTGAATGATTTAAAAAATGTATTTCTTTTAATTCAAAACGTATGATTAAATAACTAAAGAGGTACATTTATATTAGATTTGTTTTGGGTTTCATACATTTTCTTAACATATTCCAGAACCTCCCTGCGAGGCTTTATTTCGCTTCTTTTATCTTTTATTATCTCGAATCCTCGTTTAATATAAGACTCGAAAAAAGTCCAGAAAATTCTGAAACTGTGTAGGTGCCGCTAAATAACGTAAATTTAAGAAGTATAAAATGGTTGTTTCAAATCAATTTTCCTATTAACGTTTATGTCATAAAAAAACTTTTGACTATAACAAATGCTTTGGCAAGAAAATCAATGTTTCTCGTATATTTTGGCCCATTACAGGTAAAAAACTGAACCAATTGGATAACAAACTTTGAACGTTTGTTGAATTGTTAAATTGTTGAAAATTTTATATCCGTAATCTATTAGGAGTAATTGTTGAATATCTTTAACTCGAGAAATGGCAGGGTATAAATACTGAATTTGAAAATCTTGAATTTTGATACCATCACTCTCTTGCTCATAACTCCTGTATTTTTTCATAGATTTTCTGCATGAATAACTCATTTGTAAATGTGAATAAATATGTAAAGTTTTTGTAAATGTTTTACATATTTTGCATGGCGATAGAATGAATTATAGATTTAAATTTTGGCCGAAAAATTCAAGTTTTATCATATATTCTTTCAGGCTTAAACTATCGAACTGATAGGAAAGTAATGTTCAAAACTATTGTTAAAAATTGAATAATCTTTATATTGGTATCTTGTGTGACTCTATTGGACATCTCTTACACGAGATATAGTCTGATATGTTAGGCTATCTCCGAAAAAAAATAAAAAAATTCAAAAATTCATTCTCGAAAACCTATCCATTTTGTGATTTTGAATGTGATTTTCGAGAAAAGCAGAACATTATCCATAGAGAAAAAATAGTCTCATTGAATGTACATGGATTTTTTTTTTTTTTTTTTTTTTTGTAAACCAATGGCATTTAATGTTCACCTATTTCTCTTAACTCTATTTCTCCTGTTTCTGATCTTTTTATCCTTCATTAAAACTTAAATTAACTTTTAATTACTTTCTTAAACTTTTTAGTTTTCAATATAAATTTTTTGCATTATTACCTTAATGATTTGTATTAATATTTGAGTCAGCTTTCTTTCGTATTTTTATCCTCGAATAACTGAATTGTATTCATTTTTATATGATGATTAAGTAAAATAATCTAACATTAAAAATTTATTAAAGTTCACTTCATTATTTGTTAACTTTTTTGTATACGCGGCATGTAAAAGATTTAAGTCTTAAATCTCAACAATTTGTCCAAATAAATAATATTAAACCTAGCGGGTAAGTCATGCATAATTATTTTGTATTGTGGGCTTCAATTATTCATAAAAAAATCCGAAACTAGAAGGTAGTCGAAACGAATTCCAGGCAGAATTTTCGTCGGATGGCAATGTCTCGGATTGTTCGTTCATTCTGGAGCAATTTCTTGATTTGGAGGCCCTTGAAAACGGCTTCCTTTATTTTACCGAGCGTAAGATTTCGAAAATAATTCTTAAATGAGCAAATGCTTCACTTCCAATGTTCAGTGTTTTGACAAAGTTTTTGATATATCCGACAATAAAATTAAGCAGATCATGCAAACTCCTGAAAACCTCGGAAATATAAGCAAACCTAAAATTAATTTAGTGTTGTCATTCGTTTTTCTTCATTTTGGTTTGAAAGTATTAAAAACACAATTACACATGGAAAAAATGTGCTTTTCTCTAAAATGTGCTTCACTCAGCACATTTGGGTGTATATTGTATGACTTTTCTTTAGTCAATAATAATTGAATTTAAAAATCCGGCCTGTTTCTCATTGCCTCACATAAACTCACCACCTGTTTAAATGCTCATGCCTGCAATCATAACACGATACTTAATTTAAAGCTACCGAATACCTGTTCGGTTTCAATTTCCAAAATTGCCATTTGTTTGCAATCAAAAATCAATTTAATGTTTTACGCATTGTTTTTATTGCCTTCTTTTAGGGCAGGCAGTTAACTTCCGTTGTTCAACCTACCAACCAACCAACCCCTGGCAAAAACATACATACATTTTTTATATGCAACATTATAAAAACGTCGTCAAGCCCTAAAAATAACGACGCAATTAAAAGGTACCATAATAACGATTTTATAGAGCAACAAAAACAAACAATCATGCATAAAAATGTTGAAAACAACATACATAGATGTTGATTTTGAACTCTTACCTTAAAAATGTTCGCATACTGCGCAGCAATTGAAAAATCAGTCGTACCTTTTTACTGCTATGACAATTGGAGTGCTGCTCTTGAGCTACTTTTTCGAAATTGTTTGCAAAGCTTGTTAGTTATTTTTAACTTAGCCTACTTTTTTTCCACCCCCTACGTTTCACTTTGTGTTATAAAAAAATATTGATTATTAAGTATCATATATTGTTTTGTCATTAACAAGTATCTATCTAGTTCACGTTAACCATCCTTAAAAAGTTTGTATTTCCAAAAAAGTTTTCTTGGAGGAAACGCTAACATGTGACTTTTCCATTAAGCTAGCAAATGTGTGAACATGTGTCACTTTTGACATTTGTTTCTGTTTTGTTGACAGACTTCCCTTTATTTTTATCGTCTTTATTTTAATGAGGCATAAAATTTTTTATATTCTTTAGCTCATTATGATAACTTTTGTCGAATGTTTTTAATGAAGTCATCCTTGGTGTAGGCGGCGGCACAACCTTAAATTTCACGGTTGCTCATACTGTTCATGGCATGTCAATTTTTTGGGTAATGAGCCAACAGAGCCGTGACTTTTTGTCAGATTTAATCTTTGACAGAATATGTAATAAAAAATATAATATAATAAGTTGACTTTATTAATAGTTTTGTCATAATTTCAATTTCATTTTTAATAATCGAAATTATTTTACTCTTGTAGGACCTTCAAGCAATAATCGAAATCACCTTTAATCAACTTTACAGAATATTAAATCAACAATATTTTCTTTGTTTTCTTTATAGTAAACACTGATTGTTTTTAAATAATATAAAGCCATTCTTCAAATATATATTTTAGTATGGAGGTGAGATTATGTAAGAGTAAGTTAAGTCTAAAGTTTTTTTAGTAAAACTCATCCTGAAATCTAGTTTAAAATCAGTAAAAACAGTTTCAATTAGACAGCTTTTGCTTGACCGATAGCATTCCGTTTCATTTAATTAATATTTGAAATACTAATAGCATGGTTAATGGTGGATTAAGCTAAATTTCCCTTTGGAGAAATTTTTGTTTGAGCTGCTTTTGCTAAAGTTTTGCCAATTGAGATTTCTGAGGTCATGCTTTATTTTTACCAAATTAAAATATCCCTTCCCTTTTGGGATATTTTTAATGAACCTATTTTTGCTAAAAAGAACTAAAGCAGGTTTCTTAGAAGTCGCTTTAGGTAAAGTTTTTCATCCAAGTATTTTGTGTTAATGAGCTTTAAACTTTATTTTAAACTTTATAACAATTGTAGTGAATTGTTGGTCTACTTTTCTTGATCTGGAATCATTTCTCATTTTGTTTGCGAACATTCTTTTTATAGTTTAGTTTCAGAAAAGTATTCCTGCTAAACTCAAATATCGCTTTTAGGAAATTTTTTGTGATCTTATTTTTGCAAAAATTTTATTAATTAAAGTCAAAAATATCAAGGGTAACTTAAATAAAAATTTTCCTTGTGGGAAATTTTTTCATTCAAGTATTTTTTTGTTAACTTTACATAAATCCGTTGCATTTAATTATTATTTTAATTACCCATGACATTGTTAATTTTGGCTTAGGCTAAATTTCCCTTTTGGGGAAATTTTTGTTTGAGCTGATTCTGCTAATGTTTGTCCAATTGAGATTTCTGAGAGTTCAAATCATGCTTTATTTTTACCAAATCAAAATATCCCTTTTTGGGAAATTTTTAATGAACCTATTTTTGCTAAAATGGAACTAAAGCAGGTTTCTTAGAAGTCGCTAAAATTGCTCAATATGATTTAAGTAAAATTTTTCATCCTAGTATTTTGTGTTACTGAGCTTTAAATTTTATTCTAAACTTTATAACAATTGTAGTGAATTGTTCATCTACTTTTCTTGATCTGGAACCATTTCTCATTTTGTTTGCGAACATTCTTTTTATAGTTTAGTTTCAGAAAAGTATTGATTCCTGCTAAACTCAAATATCCTTTTTTTGGAAATTTTTGTGTGAACTTATTTATGATAAAATTATATTAATTAAAGTCAAAAAATATCAAGTGTTACTCAAATAAAAATTTTACTCAAGTATTTGTTTTAAATTTACAACAATCCTTTCCATTTAATTAATATTTTAAATACCCATGACATGGTTAATGGTGTCTTAAGTTAAATGTACCTTTGGGGAAATTTTTGTTTGAGCTGCTTTTGCCAAAGTTTACCCAATTGAGATTTCTGAGTGTTCAGATCATGCTTTATTTTTACCAAATCAAAATATCCCTTTTTGGGAAATTTTTAATGAACCTGTTTTTGCTAAAGCAGGAACGAAAGCAGGTTTCTTAGAAGTCTCTAGCATTACTCAATTTGATTTAGGTAAAATTTTTTATTCAAGTATTTTGTGTTAATGAGCTTTAAACGTTATAAAAATTGTAGTTAATATTCGCCTACTTTTCTTGATCTGCAATCACCTCTCATTTTGTTTGCGATCATTCTTTTTATAGTTTAGTTTAAAAATAGAAAATCCCTTTTAGAATATTTTTGTGTACAGTTTTTTTTTAAAACTTAATTAATTAAAGTTTAGTTTAAAAATATCAAGTGTTACTTAACTAAAACATTTTCCTTTTAGGAAATTTTTTCATTCAAGTATGTTGTTTTAATTTTAGAACAATTTTACTAAATTTTCGTCTAATTTTCTTGATCTGGAATCATCTCTCATTTTATTTGCGAACATTCTTATTATAGTTTAGTTTCTAAAACAGTATTGATTTCTGCTAACTAAATTATCCCTTTTAGGAAATTTTTGTATGAAATTTCATTTTCGTTAAAACTTTATTAATCAAAGCCGGAAAAATATATGTGGTTACTTAAACAAAAATTTCCCTTGTGAGTATTTTTTGTTTATTCTATTTTTGGTTAAATTTGACAAAAAAATCATAGAAATTTATTTATCTGGTACTTGCACTAAACTTCCCTCTAGAGAAATTTTTATTAAAGCCTTTTTCGCTGATACGTAATTTCATAGGCTTCTCAATGCGCAAACATTGACTCCATTTCGATCCACATTGATCCACTTTAGTAAAATTTCCCTATTAAGGAATTTTTTTAGAATGGTTTTTTGTGTTGAATTGTTCTTGTTTTGTAAAAGAATTAATGAAAATGGTTTGAAAAAATAAACCTTTGCCAATTGCTCTTTTATTTGTTTTGTTAATTCGTGTTAAATTGACTGATTAGCGTGCTAAAACTACATAGTTTTTGTCAGGCACAACAAGTTTTGTAACGCTTGAGGTTATTAGTGTATTTTAATTCAACTTGAACTATGGAAACATTTTAACAACACTATCAAAAAAATAACAAATTGATTTTATTCGCATTTTTTCTAGCGTAAATAAGTTTTTTCGGTTCATTTATACTTCCTTTCGAATTTGGGACGTGGAAATATTACCGCATGATTACCGTGACTTCAATAAAAACACATTTATGTTGTTTTCAAATTTGAAAGATCTTACTATTTTTGTGATATACAAATTTTATTGCTAATTAACTTGTTTTTACTTCTCAAAAAATAAATCTATTGCAATTCAATTTAATTTAGGTTAAAAAATAATTTCAAAACCATATCCACCATCTTCTTAACATGACTGTAAAGTTTACGATTCTATTGATCAATCAAAAATAAAAGCTTTAAATTACAAAACCTTGTAAGATCATCATAGATCGCAATTAATAATAAGAAATTTCAAAAGTTGTTTCTTAAAACAAAAATTTGCTAATAATGGCACTTTCTCCGAACAACTTAATTTAGATTAGCTGAAACTGAATTTTTTGGAAAAATATGCTTACCTGCTCTTGGCGAAATTTCCCTAACACTGGCTCATTCTGCACATATCAGTGCAAAATATAACCATCCATGCAGTTCTTAACTTTTGTTCATAAGGTTGTCTAATCTATATTGAGCAATCTTTTCATTCTTCTTCTTAATATTGAAAAAAAAAACTCTAGTCTAAGGACAAAGCAGTAGGTTTCATTATTTGAAGAGACAGCTGTGCGCGCCTTTTTTTTTGCAGATCAGTGATATTTGCAAAAACAACAACTCTTACACCAACGCAGATTTACTTTTCTTTTCCTACTTTTTGTTATTAAAAGGCGTTACAAAGATTTATTGCTCTCAAACAATCTACCTAAATAAACGGAAGGTAGTGAAAGAACGACGACAACAATTATTAATGAATAGCATGAAAAATCAGTAACTTAGAAAAGTTAAACCTTATTCTTAAGGATCATGATAAACAAGATCAGCCAAAATCGATTTAAAGTAAAACAGTTTGGTGCAGAAATCTTTAAAAAAATTTAAACTAAGGAAAACGAAACAAAGCCGTCAATTAATTTAATATCAAATTGGTTTTAAAAATATTTTTTTGTATTTATTTTGTAAGAATTGTTCAGCATATATTTTTGACTTAATTTTTTTTTTAGAAACTTTCTTTTAAAATTTGCATTGACTTTTAAAATTTTTCTTATTTTACTTATTTTCTTATGTATACTTCAAAATACTCCCAGCTAATTAATTAGGCCCAGTGGTGCTATAAAATCTTCCAAGACTTTTATTTGCATAAGTATCTTCACAAAAGCACACATCTGCTCGCGCCCTAAACTCACAACATTCAACAATAAGTGAGAGGGAGAGAGAGAGAGAGAGAAAGAAAAAAACCCTTATTGAATTTATACAATAATTTCTACATAATTCATGTCTAATTAGTTGAACAAACATTCAAAAAGGACAACAAAAATAACTTACTACAATACATCTTGTTGCATAAGTTCTTGCATACAAAATTTATGTGAACGTATACCTATTGTTTTCAGATTTATGACTGTTTTTGTAGCGATTGACCGAAATAGCTACATTTTATTGCTCGGTTTTGAGCACAAACATTGCACGTTGGCCATAAAACAATTAAACTGTAGGTCTTTGAGTACATTTTTGAGTTCAAATGTGAAGTTTAGTTTAAGTATTTCATTACTTTATACCAAATGAAATGCTTATTAATTCTAAACCTAAATATCCCTTTTGGGAAATTTTTATGCGAGTTTATTTTGATGTTTTTTTTTCAAAATACGCCTTAAAAAATATCTCTCAATATTTATGCGGGCAATTTAAAAATTTCCCATTTGAGGGAAATTTTAATTTGAAGAATTTTTCACTAAAATTTTTCCAAAATTATTTTTTACTGGAAAAATAATTATATATAACTACGAAAATAAAATTTCCCTTTCCTTAGCTTTTCCATTTAAATGCCTATTTAAGAAAATTCTGGCTAAAATTGAACAAAAGAAATTTTTAAACTTGCCTTTTTATTTGTAAGCGTGGCATATGCCGGCAATATATAAGTTAAAATAATATCCTTTTTAAAGTTGTTGCATGATTTATGCTACAGCCTTATAAGAAAAAATTAATTTTTTTATGTTCTATTATTATTCTTTTTGTTATGAATGCTAGTTTGAACCAACCAAACATGCCATAAAGACATGCCATTCACTAAAATTACTGGCTCGCTTCCGATCATCTTTTTCGCCAACACAAACATCAAATAATTTTTTATGATGCATGAAAAATGTTGGTGTCTGCTCACCTAAGCAGCTCACAACAATCACGCGCTTGTATTTTTACGATTATATAGCCCTATAAAAGGACATTTTATGTCAAGGTACTTATGCATCTGTTACAGGATGGACATGGACAGGACTGCTACCCAAAGGAAACCACATTAAACTGTAGCACACACTTTCTTTTTTTAGTCTTTGTTGATAGGTAATTCTAATAAAATTTAATGAAGTTGTTGATTTTTATGATAGAAATGTTGGCGTCTTGGCTTAGCTTGCACTTGATGTGCAACGTGACCACCTTTATAACTGTACATTGGCATACTTTTGAACGTGAGTACAAAATTAAAAAATGCTGTGGTCTGCAGGCATATTGTGGTGACTTTTAGTGTTTATGTAAGAGATAATTTTTCCATTGCAGTTAAGAAAAATAAATAATGAGTAGCAGCCGTAAAGAATTTGAAGAAATCTTTATGGTTTTAATCGTTAAATATGACAGCTGGTTTTTTATGGTTTTGATTAGTTAAAGAAACTATTAGAAATTAAGTATGGGTTGGAGTTTTCTGAGGTGCGTTTACTTTAATAGCAAAATAAAAGTGCAGATTTTAGAGATGGACAAAATTGTGAAGTGCATGTACAAGTATGCAACATTTGAAATACGCGTACTATGACAATTTTTTTTTTCTGAGAATTTATTTGTTTTTCTATATGTTAATCTATCCTTTAATATATTTAACAATGTTTTATTTTCAGTTCACAATTTCAATTTTGTAGTTACATTCTTGCTCAAATTCAGCATTTAATCATATCAAGGATATTTGAAAAGTTGCTAACATCATTGATATTATGTATCTTCTTCATTAAAATTTCCATTTTCATGAATTTTTTTATAAAAAAATGCTCAAAATTAAAAATTCCTTCTCTGGGAAATTTTTAAAGTTTGCTTAAATTTTATTTATTTTTGAATTCTATGTTTTTATGTTTTAAACTTAGAAATACTCTCAACAGAAGTCGTAGTTTAGAAATGTACCTTCTTGGGAAATTTTATATGTCAATTTATATCTCGCTTTTATTCTTTTTTTTATAATATTGGTTTTAAATAAAAATTTCTTATTGATAAAAATTCAGCAATTGAAAAAATATGAGGAGAAATTTTATACAATTTGGTATACATGTAAATCCAAACCAAAATGTTTTAAAAGTTATTCCATCAAATCTTATAAATTTTTACAGACCATTTTTCTAGTCAGACCAATCGAAACCACTATATTTTTAAAATTCTCGATTTCGGTGGATTTTTTACTTTTGAACCAGAATATACTTTGATTTACACATGATATCCATGTAAAATTTTTAAATTATATTTATTTTATTATTTTTATAATATTGAGTGGTATAAAATTTATAAACTATTTGGAATAAAAAAGTTTATACCAAACAAATGTTATAAAAAAGATAAAATTTACCTTGAAATTTTTTACTGTGACATGGATCTTTGTTACTTTTTCCTATTCCCACGTCTTAAGGCACAACTTCGCAAAAAACGGTCTCAGGCGATGGTGGCGATAAAGGAGAATTCGCAGACGGAGCTGAAGGCTATTGCAAAATAGGCCTTTAAAAAGTGTTAAAGACTGAAAGAAGCGTTAAAATATGTGAATTGCTAGCAAGGCGCAGTGAAATAACTCCCAATGAAATAACTCCCAAATGAAAAATGAAATAACTCCCAAGAATACTTCATACATTTTTGGGAGTAATTTCATTTCAGAAACTCTTTCAGAAACTATTGGGAGTTATTTCGTTGCTTTCATTTTTATTGGGAGTTGTTTATTTGCGACTTATTTCATTTTTGGTTTGGGAGTTATTTCATTTTCATTGGAAGTTATTCCATTTTTCTGGGAGTTATTTCATTGGGAGGTATTTCATTTTTTCCTTTGCGAGTTATTTCATTGGGAATTATTTCACTGAGCCTGCTAGCAATAAAGACTATGTTGAAGGGAATAAAATTAATATCGATGATTTTTTGAACCGTTTTCACTTTATTATAGTATTATAACATTTTGATCAAGAGCTATGTGTATCGCTTTCCTGAAAAATTCTTTTTTAATTCCCAAAAGCTTTAAGAAAAAAACCATCTCTTTTGAAATATTATATAACTAAATTTATGACTTTTTGTATGTAAACGAAAATTTCGCTTTATGTCGAATTTTCATATTTTGCTGAAACTATGCTTTTAACACAATTCCAGCTAAATACAATGTATTTAAAAGTTGTACTTTTTAAAAATTTAAAATATTGCTCAAAACATGCTGTCTCCGCATTATTTGTTACAATTTATAAAAAATAAACATTTCTCAAAAATTTCTCCTTCTGAGAAATTATAATTTTGGCTGAAACTATGTTGTCTTATGCGTAAAAATGTAAAAATTTTCTTAAATAAATGAGTAATGAAAATTCCCCGTTGTGGGAAATTTAAATATTATCTACATTTATGCCTTTTTGTTTTAAGCTGAGTTTCAACTAATAACATTTCAAGCAATTTTATTCATAACAGAAATTTCCCTTTTTGGGAAATTTTTGAAATGCTGAATTTATGTTTTCTAATCATATTTTCTTTTAAATATTTCGGAGTTGCAACACCTGCTCAATTTAATTCGAATTTTCTAAAAGTAATAGCTCTTATACACGTCTGCTATGAAGTTATTTTTTATTTTATAACCAGAGCGAACTTAAATTACTCTAAATGCAATTTTTAATATGCAACTCTTTTTAACAAACCCACAACCAAAACTAATTGCATACCGCCTTGTATTATTTATTATGCCTTTCATAACAAGATATCAATTTCATGCATTGCTCTAGTCTGTAGTTTTTACTCGTAATAATGGTCAGCTTTTAAAATCACTCCCTATCGAACGATACCAACCGCCTTAAATACTCTAACAAAAGCCATGAATAACCCTTAAAATTTGGGCGAAATTCTTGAAATAAATATTTTTTCCTAAAGCACACTTCGCTTTAGACAAGCTGCACGGGTTGAACCAGTTCTTTATGGTTACTTTTTCACTCCGACTGAGTTGAACACGTGAAAATTGCTGCATTATGAGCTGTTAAAAGATCGTTAAAAGAAATCATACAAATTTAAATAATAGTAGTTAGAGTAAAGTTGATAAAAACTTTACTTTAGCGAAATTTTAGCCGAGTGCAACTCCTTGGGTGGTGATGTTGCTAGTGTTGTTTGTCTGCTGCAGACGAGGGTCAAATATTGTATGTACATGAACATGATATGGTCAAGTTCTAAGACAGTGAAACTTCGAGCGTCTATCTTGAGTAGTTAGATACCGAAAAGTGGTATAAAAAGGGTTTTGTGATATTGTGAAAATAAAGAGGGAAAAAGGAAAAAGAATACAAAGAGAAATAGTATTGGTTATTCTAAGGATAAGTATTTGAAATTAGCTTGGCGCGGTTTTGCAATTTGTATGCAAATTTTTCATTTATAAAAATTGTATTAATAAAAGGATTGAATACTGCACCCTTCAGCTATACATATTGTCAATTGAATGTGCTTTTCGTTGTGTTGCAAGTTTTCTGGTAGCATTTGTTTATGCCTTCTCATGTTTTTTGGGGCATGTTTATTTTGGCAAAGCATAATTGATGGCTTTAGCAGCAAAGAAGTAGGTTTAAAAAACAATTATCGTTATGTTCAGGTGACTGTAAAACTGCTCTAGATTTATTTTAGAAGATTGATTTATCATTTTTAGCAGAGTAAAGCCGCTTCTGAGCTAAAGTGAGAAATGCATTTGTTCTCTAATATTAAGAAGATTCACATATAACAGCTGAGATTGTTTAATGTTCTACATAAAATTGTCACAGCTTTTATCTCCCTTTCACTCAGTCACACTATCATGATGAGGAAAAAGTTTTTTTTCTTTTATGTAGAGCTATTTCCCGGCGCGCTTTGCTACGCCTTACCTATATATTTATAAATTTGCTGCTTATGTTGTGTGTCTGTCTTGAAATGATCGTACACCGAGGTAAAAATTTTTCGAAAGTTTGAACTCAATCCGACTGTTAGTTTAGGAGTAATAGATTTTTTGGTTTTAGATATGTATGGATGGTGCAACGTTCTCTTTTCCCATCTCGCACATATTTTTTGAGATTATAAGTTTCTATGAAATTCATCTTTCTTCCTAATTTGACGGCTTTAACCTTAACGAAGTGTCAAAACATCGTGTTCAAGGTGTTGAAGTTGTGTGGGAGGTGCCATGCCTCTGTGCCTTATACCACTATTATTATTTATGGGAATTGACTTTGATTTAACACCTTTTATTTAAATTTCAAGATCCTAGCCTAACATGTGTCAAGTAATTCGGTTTTGCTTAGTTTCGTTGTTAAGCGCCACCTATTGCAAACTTATTGCACTATAAGCACTAAAAACAGCTTTCTATACAGAAAGTTCAGTCTATAGCTTTTACGGAGTAACAGTTTTTTAGCGAGCTTACATTTTCTGAGTTCGCTGAGCATAAACAATTAAGTGGACGAATATTGTGAATATGAACATTAGGGTGTCCCAAAGAAAATTTATTTTCGAATTTCATAGTTGCTTAGTCTTTGTTTGATAGCTTATGTTTTAAAGTATATTTTTAAAACATGCTATACAGGGATTTTTTTAAAAAAATTTTTAAGTGGTTTAGAGGTTGCGCTAGCTGGGCTTTCCTTATAAGTCAGGTTTTTTGGAAATTTTGCGAGTTCCAAGCATAAGTGCGTCAATAACAGACATTTTCTAAAGCTTTGAGCCTTTATTCGGAAAGACAAATGTCCCAACTTTACTTAAATGTAAATAAATCAGAATTATTGGCATTTTGTTTGATAATTTGGTGCTCTAAGCCTCTTCCAAAAAACCTAAAAAAAAACTCAAAAATACTTTACCCCATAAGCTTTTAAAGAAGCTTTAGCAAAAAAATTATTTCTTTTTGGGACACACGGATGTACATGCTCTATTGCTCATACATAAGCGTGAGCGTAATTTTATCTAATTTCTCTTTTGCTGTTTTTAAAATATTTTTTAATGTTTCTTAAATATTTTTTAATATATACACATATATAGATTGAGTTCTGCATATTTGAGTCTCCACAAATACTTGGTTTAATTTACGAAATATTTGAATTTTTTTTTAAGATATTCTTTATTCCATTTATTTTATTTTCACGTAAAAAATTTACTCAGTCAACATCAGTTTTAAAACGTATTCACTCTTTCCAAATTCTAAGCCGTATTAATCAGCTCTCATTAATCTACATCTCCTCCGACTTTTAATACGATTACCAAATGCAAATAACTGATAACTGTGAAATTACAAATCAAGGCAGACAAATTTACCGCAACGAATCAAGTGTCAAATAGTAGCAGAAGCACATTTGACAGCTGCTGTCAAGGAAGGGCGTACATACGTATTGTCAAGGGTTCGACATCAAGCAAAGATTCTTGAAATTTCTCTATATAAAAAGAAATAAACATTTACGACGACGTGTGAGCAATATTAATTGGCGCAAATAACGTGATTAAAGAGATTTTGACAAATAGACAAAGTCACAAAGAAGAATACAATTGTCAACTGTCACAATTTTCACACCTTTCTTGAAACAATATCCATGCTCAAGTTAAGCCACAAAAAATGTTGCCAAAGAGAGATCTGTTTTTTTTTTTGGCATGAGGTGGTAAAAACACGCTTTGAAATATTATAGAGGGTGCTTACTTTGATGTCATTTTGACAGATAAAGAAATTTGTATACCGAAATCTATATGCAAATAAGTACAATCAGTTATTTTTTTACGAGGGTTACAAATATTGGGGAAAAACGACACAAAATTGCATTTCAATTACAACAAGTTTTTCAGTTTCCTTCAAGCAGATTATTTAAGTAAGGGGTTAAGGGTCAACCAGTTGATAGTGTATCTACTTCATTTTTAAACTTTCCCTGTTTGTCTTTTTTCAGAATTTTTTATTTACATGCTTTTTTTTCTTATCCTCATGCTTTTTGGTTAATTTTAACATTGTGCTGGTTTAACCATCCGTCCAAAGCTATTTTATCCGGTTTCTGCATTTGTTGTGTGAAAATAGGGTCAAGGATGTACAAATGCAACAAACACTTTAAAGTAGTTTTCCTTTCATGAAAATTATAAACCAAACAGGTTTTTTTTGGGAAAGTTTCTTGACATTTTTGTGTCAAAATTAAAATCTACTTAAAGAACATTTATCGTATGGGAAGAAAAACTACATTTCTTCATTTTTCAAATTATGTCAACAAAATGTTGACACTTCTCTTCCAAAATCCTGACAAATGTTTTAATAATGTGCCAGAAATTTCTTTATTCTTTAAAATATGCAAATTTTAGTTGACCCAGTTTGGAATACATTTCAGTTGGAAATAGAAAAAATAAAGTTCCATTACTAATGAACTTTGCTGATGCTTCTTAGCTTTCTTCAAGCCGTTGTCGTTTGATTGATGACAGTTGTTATTTGACAGCTGTCATTTCATGTTTAGAGTTCGTTACAAAGCTACAAAAGTGACTCTAAAAAATTCGTTAACAGTTTTTACGAATTTGTAAAGCAATTACCTACTGCTTTTAATACACAGTAATTTATCATTTGAATCTTTATTTCAAAGAATGCTTAAAACGTGTGTGACTATTGTATTCTCCATGCTTGTCATCAGATAATACCTAAATATTTTAGATTTGTGTATTCTTAAAAACTTGTCGTCACTTTTTTCAGTGGTTCAGTGGTTAAAAGTGGTTTGATATTAAAATAAGGTTCAATTCATTGAAAATTCATTCAATAGTCATTGAAAAAAGACTTAAATTAAGTTAAGATGATTTTTAATATCTACCGATAGTGAATTTTGAATTTTTTGTAAAATAAGTATGGAACATAACCATCAGGAACGCAAACTTGAAAGTTTTTAATAATTGTGTCTAACATATTGTTTGAGCTCTTTTCTCCCATATTTTGAAATTTCCGTTATAATGGAGAAAATAACGAGGTCCAAAAGAAGTTTATTCGGTAAAGAATTCCACAGTCTAATTGCACTGACGAAAAAATGCATTAAAGTGGGTCAATTTGTATGGATTCAAAAAATATTCACCAAACGGTTTTCAAAATCGAAATCTACGACGAATTCTAAGAAGGTTTGCCCAAGAAACCAAAGATCTAAAACAGGGGTGCATATACATACACATTTTTGAGTTTGTATTGTTAAGCTTTGGCTTTTAAAGTTTGCACTTGAAAAAAAGCACGAGTTCATGATTCAATTATTACAGGTTGTCCATTCGTTTGACAACACCCGAAAATATGTAAACAAAAATATATTCTCTCTCAAATATGAGTGACAACCAGGGTTTTGTGGTGTTCTATGAAAAAAGTTATGTTTCAGTGTTTTGTTGTGTATTTTTTTAAAAAAAGTAGTTATTCTATATTTTGCTGTTAGCAGGAAAAAAATAGTGTGCATTGCGTTTATAATAATTATTGCTCTGATAATTATTATTGAAACTTGTTTTTAAATTTTGTTGCGAGTGTTTTGTTTTTTTTTCAATTGAAATATAAATCGCTACTATTAAGTTGTAATTGTTAAAAGAACGTGCGGTTTTTGCATAACAGTCTATTTTGGTGATAAAATTCGAAATTATAATGCGCCAGTGGATCAATAAGCTGTCAGCGGTGGAAATATATTTGCACAACAAAATATTGAAATTGGCTTTTTAAAAACTCACTTAAATTTTCTATCAAAACAAACAAGCAGTACAGAACGTAGTAGAAAAAGCAGCAGTGAAATGTATCCTTGGGTATTCAGTACTGCTAAATAGTATGATATTCCTGCAACTGATTACTTTGATGGCATTAAAAAAGTACTCTTTTGCTCTCCTCTTCAATTTTACGGGTGTATATCTTCATTCTTGTGAGTAAACGTCAAATGAATGGACAACCTATAGTAATTGAATCATGCACGAGTTCAACAACGAAACTGAAGCAGCAAACTTTCAGTAGCTGTCCAGAGTTCATGCTAGCGGGTTGCGGTTGCTTGCTGTTCCGTTTTTTTTTTTTTGTATTTGCAATCTAAATGAGGTGAAAATTAAATTCAAACAACTATTTTTATTTCATTTCTTAGTGGGTTTTATAGTTTTTTAAACCTTAAATTTGAAACCGAAAAAAAATGTATTCGAATATTATTAATTCTTTTTTATAGTTACAAGAGTTGGTAAACTGAAATTTGTAAGAGTTATTTTTGGGTTTTTTAACAGTTTTTAGGCCCAATCAAAAATAAATAAATTTACTTTACTGCACTTGTGACACTTTATGTTTTTATATTACGTTAATATATGATTCAAAAAATAAAAACAAAAAAAACTTATTGAATTTTTTAGTAAATAGGCATTTCTAAGCTTTCATCTTTGTTCAGTTTGTATCTCTTTTTCTTTTAGTGCATAATTTACGTAAAAATTTTTTTAGCAACCGCAACCTGCTTGCTTGAAGTCTGGATAGCTACTGAAAGCTTTTTTATTTTTATGTCAACAGATGCGTGTGAAAGCTCTCCGCACATGGGCGGTCTTTTGCGCACTCCTGGTCTAAAATCAAAATCGAGCTTCCCGTTTTTAACGAGATACTTTTCGTATTTTATATTTTTCCAATATGTTAAAATAAAGATAAAAAAAAAAACGTACTAGCAAATATATTCAAAATAATCCAAAAATTTGAATGCTTTTTATGTTTAGTTCATAAAAATTAAAATAAACAATTTTTAAACCGAATCTTAATACTTTGCATTAAAGTACACAGGTACGTAAACTTTCATAACAAACGTTGCTAAAATTATAAAATTTTCGGATGGTGAATTTATAGTTAGATACAATCGCAGAAGTCTACTAGCTTTGGTTAACCATCGAGAATAAACGATAGGCCCAAGTTCAAGTTCTCAAGTTTCTTGGAAGATTCAATAAAATTTTAGCATATTTTAAAAAAATTTATATAAAATACGAAAAGTTTTTCCTTAAAAACGGGAAGCTCGATTTTATTTTAGACATGGTTTCTTGGGTAAACCTTCTTAGAATTCGTCGTAGATAACGATTTTGACAACCCCACAAACTGCAACAACAAGCACAACAACAAACTGCTCCGTGATCGTCAATAAGGTTTCCATAGTGCCTACTGGTGACCTAATGGCGTTCTTAACAATAGAATGGAACCGATTCGTTCACTTTTTCGGAGACAACAAGGTGGTTTCTCTGGATATTTTCAAGGCGTTTGACCGAGTGTGGCATAAAGACCTCGTATCAAAACTAATTCCATATGGTGTTGGTGGTAACTCTGCTCGATGCACCACGTGTTTCTTCAAGGACTGAACGATTCGTGTAGTAATTGACGGTTATTCGTGCAAAAAGCTCACCATCAACGCAGGAGTACCGCAGGGTTCGGTTCTACTACCAACCTTGTTTCTGGTTTTAATAAACAACTTTCTTTCGTTGACACATGACCCAATCCAATCGTTTGTGGACGACTTTTGTCATTCAAACTAATTCAAAAACGCCCAAGTTGTATGAAGATTGAGATGACTGTTTACGCGCAACTATGAATGAGAAGCGATTAAATGCACGGGCCTTATTAAATATTAAAGCAAATCTAGTAGAAAAACTAAGTTTTAAGGATGTAATAAACGATTTTGCACGAGCATATAATGAAAGTCTTTATTTTTATTATTTTGTATAAATTAGTATGTAATTGTGTGTAAAAAATAAAAAAGACAATTTTTATAATTTTGTTCTATTGTAGGAAAAAATTGGAATATGTTAGGTGCGGCGCTCATGTCGGGCCTATTAGGCAGAATGCCTAAATCCGCCACTGTACACAACCATTTGTTGGCCGGAAGTCTTCGGAGAATTGATTAGCAACAGCCGAAAGAAAATCATTCCCAATCACGATAATGAGAGCCAGGGTTGCCAGTTTGGTAATTAATTACCAAATTTGGTAGAAAATTTTTGACTTGGTAATTTGGTAATTTTTTTATAGTTTTGGTAACTTTTTTCCCTTTAGTTTTTCCAAAAAATTCAAAATAATCAGTTTGTTTGTATGCAAGATTTATATTTAGGGTATTTCCGAAACCCCAAATTTACGACGAGTTGAAGTGAGCAACTGCTTTTCAATTTTTTCCGAAATATTTGTCAAGCTGGCAACTTGTTAATTTATTGAAACCTTTGTCGTTGCCGTTTAATTGTGAAAAATGCCGAAAATAAGTGAAAAGACTAAATTATATGAAATTTTATTGTAGAAGACCGTTCAGGATGTTGTTTTTATCATGAAACATAGTCTTGTGTGCACTGAACACATCTTTCTTCGTAAAGTTCCGACGATTATTTTTCCTCAAATCAATAGATGATTAAATTTAAGCAATCTTCTGAAAACCAGAACAACAACAATTGCACTGAAATTTTCGTAAATTTGCGATTTCGGAAAATTACGAAGTGAAGTGTATACCCTAATTGTTTTTTCCTTATTAAGTTTCCTGAATGTTCTTGAGGTTTATCTTAAATATGAAAACTAACTTTTTCGGTTCCGAGTGAAAAGTTATTAATGATAAAGCTGATTAGGTCTAACCTAAATTCTTTTTCGTCATTTATTTTGAAGATAATGGCCTTTAAAAATCATAAATTTTAAAACTTTTTCATAATAAACATATTTGCTACCGTGAAATGTCTGAATCATTACGCATTTTTTTGTCTGCGGAGTTTAGGAATACATTTTACCTTTGCAAATATTGCGGATAGTTCCAGATATATTTTGAAATAACGAAAATTGATTACATGAAAAATTTATAGGAAAAATTTCTAAAGTAACTTACTGAAAAATTAGAGTTTTCCCAGTCGCTTTAAATTGCTTTGAATAAATTTAGTAAAATTTTCGTTTCTTTCACAGTTACGTTTACCTGAATTTACTACTTATTTGTGATTTTTATATTAATATAATAAATTAATTTTAAACAAGAAAAAGTTCTACTTTTTCTATATATGTATTTATTTATTTTTTTTTTATTTAGTGATTTTATGAATTTTACTTATTTTGTGATTTTTAGTTATTAAAAATAAGAAATTTTAAACAAGAAAAATATAATACTTAATATTAACTAAATATATTTCACCGCTATTTCTGTTTATTAATTTTAAGTATTTTAATGTTGAATAAATGTTTTTTATTAACAAAAATTATAGTTTTATTGATTTTCCATTTTTAAGAAAATGTTTGTTTAGTTTGGTAATTTTTATTTAATTTTGGTAACTTTTTTATCAAATTTTGGTGACTAAATTTCTTTACAAGTGGCAACCCTGATTAGAGCTCGCAGATCAGCTCAAACAAAATCGGTTTTGACCAATCAAACCATGGATTTGATTCGCTTTACAGTCTCGACTTGGCATCCACTGATATCATCTTGTTGAGGCCTTCAAAGCAATTGATTGATCACCACAGGGTAGTGACTTCGAGCTTTAACAATGTGGACGAATTTTTTGTTTTTTTATTATGAAACAAATTCAAATTTTGAAAAATTCACCACTGAGAGTAAAAAACAATTGTAAGAAAGTAGTTTAAATTAAATTTTTTTTATATATTTCAAAAGAAAGTAGTTTTATTTATTGCTATATAGTATATATTTCTTTGTGAGTTCTGTAGCTCAGAGCATAGGGCGCTTGCTTTATAATCGTGAGGTTGTGAGTTCGAGCCTCAACAATGTCAATGGATTGTTTTCGGTTTTATTTTTATTTCATTTTTAATATTAATAAAACTCTTTCGGATTCTTGAACCAATTCTTTTGTCATTTTCAGTGGTGAATTTTCTGCATTTTTTGAATGGTGACAAAGACTAAAAAGCAGAAAATAATTATTTAAGTAAAAAAAAATTTTTAATATAACACTTTTTTTAAGCGAACTAAAAAGTATAAAATAATTTCTCCTAGAGTGTGGCTTTTAGTTCTCCTAAAAACGTTGGGCGCATGCCATAGAGAATATTAACCCTGCATATCTATGCTTAGGGTGGAATCCACGTAGTCACTGTTTCTATGCCAGATTTCTAATGCAATACATGTGTGACGAACTATAAGTAATATGTAACAAATCAATTCTTTTAATAAAAATCATTTTTGAATGGTAAAAATAATCTTTAATTTATTTAAAACCAACACTTTTCTTAGGTTTAAGCAATTATGTCCTTATAGCTGAGAGTTTATTATGTTGGTGGAAACACCCAGAGTTAGTTGCGCCGCAACTCAGCAATAGGTTAGTGATCCATGGTTAAAAAAGCATTTACACACTAACATATTAAAATTTTTAATTACCAACAAATAATTTCTCAATAATTCATCATAGATAGGAAAATTTTTAACAAAAAACTCGTCAGCCATAAAAACTTCGATAAAATTGAAATTTAAGAATTCTGAGATCCAAGTAGAACTTTCTGGACTGACCACAATAGATGTCTGCAAACTTGAATCTGCCATCCATGCAAGGACTTCTATCCAGGTCAAGAGACCTGGGTTAAAAAATCATTTTTTCACTAACGTACTACAATTGATAATAATACTTCTTACTATTCTCTATAGCATGCGCCCCATGTTTTTAGGAGAACTAAAAGCCCCACTCTAGGAGAAATTATTTTATACTTTTAAGTTCGGTTTAAAAACGTGTATATTACAAAAAGAATTTATGTTGATTTTCTATGATTTAAATACAAGTTCTAAATGTTTGATAGTTTAAAATCGTTTATTGAGCTTTAGGTCAGGTTAGAACAATTAATTGGTCTAACGAATTTTTTTCAAAGAAACAACAACAACAACAACAACATTTTTCAATATGAAAAGGAAAACATCACTAGCTGATTTTATTGCAATTTTGGCCCTGCTACAGGCTTCATCAGAAATCTTTGTGATGGCACCGGCGGGAATCGAACCTGGGCAGTGATCGTCCGTGATAATCAAGAATGATTTCAACTATCAAACATTTAGAATTTGTATTTAAATCATAGAAAATCAACATAATAAATAACAAGGTCATATAGAAAAATTTTTTACCTAAATAATTTTTATTTAAAAGTTTTTATTTCAATTTTTCATAGAAAACTATTCAAATAGACGAATTTAAAATAACTTTTCAACCAAAATTGATTGTTTAAACAAAGAAAGCTTGACTAATTAGCACTTTTACTGTTATTTTGAACAATTTAAGTACTTATTAGTTTCAAAAGACGTTCTTATTAAAGTTGGGTGTAACTAAAATTTTCACATTATTTCATTTCTTCAAAAAAAATCGAATAAGCTTTTTTAAGCATAATTAAGCTTTATATTTTCAATAAGATTTTTTTCTATGAAATTAATATGATTCTTCATGAAAAGTTCTTTTTGTTTTTGGTAGTATTAATAAGAAAACTGAATAGAACAGCTCTGTTGTGTGATCTTATTGTTTTATGTGGCAGATTTTGACTCAGAGCACTTTAATTCATATCCTCAGTTTGCAATGAAGTTAATCAATACTATGTCAATTGTATTTATCAAAAAAATAATTACAAATTCTCGAGAAAAAGTACTCTCTTTGTATTTGTGTTCCCTTCATTTGAGTGTTGATCACTGTTTGGAATAGTTACCTGCCTTTCCTGCATGCCAACATGTTTGTAAATTGTACTTTACCGCACCGTGAATTAACATTTTTGACAGTTGTCAGCAAACATCATGTAACAAAATTGTGACCAAAGCAATAGTTGTTGTTTTTTTGCTTCTTTATTTCACAAATGCTTAAATTAATTAGTATGCCAAACACAATTGATTGAAATTACTTGAGGGCCCGACATTGTCAACATATGTTTAGCCATATCAACAGCAAAAATAGCTAACTATGTCAAAGTTTTTTTGGCTAAAAATTCCCAAAACAAATACTTCGATGAGAAAAGAGATATTTGTTTAAAACAGTTAATTATACATATAAGTATATATTTTAATGTCAACTCATGTAATTTGTTCTTTTAGACACGTGACAGCTGTCAAATTTTAAAATTGACTCGCTGTTGTTGGCATTAATTGAACATTGAAAAACAAAACTAAAGGGAGTTACCGACTGTCATTTACTCAAAATAGAAATATGTCTAATTTCAGGAGTAGCGCATATAAAACATGTGGGTTATAAACTGAGAACATAGTATTTGTTAAAAAACTTGTAACCAAAGACTTTATTTATATTTAATCAGAAAAAAATTTGCTGTTATTTAATATGGATATGTTTTATTGACACTTTGAATAGTGTACTCTTTTGAGTGTCTTTGCCATGGTTTTCTTTTGTATAATTTTTTCAAGGGTAACTTTTGTTATGTAGAATTGTAAAAAATTCTTTTTTTTTTAATAATTATTGTAATATTGCTGTTGCTATGTTGGTCAACCTCTTCGGCTCATCAGCATCCACTTGAGAATTTCAACAATTGCGCCTAGAACTTGTTTTCCCTACACAAAAATATCCTTGCCATTGCATTTAATTAGCTCAAGCAGGCATCCTTCTCCTTTCTTTCCTCCTGCTGCCTTTGTATGCCTATTCAAAGAGGTTAAACTCTAAAAAGTACCCTCGAAAAACTGTATCTGACGTAGCCACAAAGAAATCTACAAGAATTCTGGTGTTATTCAACTTCTCTGCATGACGATTGTCATGTTTGGAAAAGACAGAATGATATGCTCTACCATCCTCACCTGAACTCAGTTTGCAACATTTGTTCGCATTCAATTTTTTTGACATCTCTTCACAATTGTTTGATTGACAGTCCAACTGTCTATCTGTATGTCGTCTGCCTGTGTATCTTCCTCTCGGTTGGTCTTGGTATTCGTTAGTTTTTGCATGTTTTTAAATAGGTTTAATGGCTGGACACTTTTGTGATTTAAATTGGCTCATACACGCGTGGACCCAGGCGACCTAAAATGCAGACCGAAGAGAATTCTCAAGTGTTTGCGACTATCTGCTGTCATGTCATGTCTTTCAACCAACCTCCCATTGAATATCGAATTGTATAATTTTGTTCTTTATAAGCAAATGTTGACAACTTGTTGTAAGAATTGGAACTGTATCATTATTCTGCAGTTTATCTCTTTCATCTTTTTCTATCTCTCTCTCTCTCTCTCTCTCTCTCTCTCTCTCCGTCCTTTGTTTACACTTTTTCATTCAAAGCTTCTTTTGTTGATTTTAAAATCTGACAGCTTTTCTGTTGCTATGAAAAGCTTTGCTTCGGCTTGTATCGATTTCTCATGAAGTCTTTTTTGTAGATTGCAAAAATATTTCATGTTTATAAATATCTTCTGCAAAATGTAAGCAGTTATTTGTATCAATTACCTGTCAAGATGACAGCTGTAAGATATCAATCGATCTTTTTTAAGAATCAAAGAGTGTATTTCTTTATTCATTCCGGATAAAGAGAGAACGAATAGAATAGATTGTTGTTTATCCAGAACAGAATGAATAAAGAAACAGTATTGGAAAAGAAAGAACATTTTGTTTTTATTAAAACCAGAAACATATTTTTCGTATTTAATTAAAGACAACAAATACACCAGATAAAATTTAAAAGATAAAAATGCAACAAAGCAATCTAAAACATTTAATATAAAAAATTTTCCATTTTCATTTAACGAAATTTTACTTCAAACAATCGAATATAACCTTACATACAGGGAATATTCTTTTTATTCTACATTAGCTGATAGTATGAAAAGAACGCGTTCGGAATATTCCGTAAGAATAAAGAAATACAAAAAGAATATTCCGGATAGTCAAAACTGAATAAAGAAACAAAAACAGTCATTCCGAATGTCTGGAATGAATAAAGAAATACAGCCAAAGAAAATATATTTATTTTTGAGCACATTTAAGCACAAACGATTGCATGATGAATTAAATTTTCCTTGACCTTAGTTAAAGTCAGTTTACCTTATGGCTTATTTTACTTCTCTATTTCATTCCGTTTATGCTTTGCATATCATACTTATGTTTCGTTAGGAAATTTTGTATATATATACAAAAATGAATGTGATATGCATGTAAAATTTTTTAGAGGGTCACATAAATTTCTATGCGTAAAATGTTTAATATTAACTTATGTCCTTATATTTCTCTGATTTCTTATCATATTTCATCTTTTTCTAATGATTTGTTATTTAACATATACGAGTAAAATCCTCGTAATCGTCTTGCTGACTTCTTGTTCTAAAAAAAGCCTAAAATCTTCTTTTCCGTTTACCAAAGACCTGTATACTACAGAAGATGGAAACATTTTTCATATAAAATTTACCTAGTTTCTTTGATCTGTGGTCAATTGAGAAACAATACTTGTCTTAGGGTATTCGAAGAAAAAGTTTAAACGAAAATATAGCGATTGTAATATAAAAGAACTTAAAAATTTTCAAAACTCCTTTGATTTTAGGCAATATAAATAAAGATAAAAAGAAAGTATATTGCGGGAAATATAGCTTTTACCAAAACATTTAGTAACTTAAATCAATAAGGACTATAATACCATATCATCAGATAATGTCACATAAAAAAAGTCAAAATTAAAATTAGGTCAAAATTGGCGGGTCTTTAAATGAATAACGCGTAGAAAAAATGTTAACTGCAGAAAAAGTTTTGTTTCAGTTTACTCGTATATGCTTTTAAGTAAAGATAATGAATTTTATGAACTCTGTGGAGTTTGAACAATTGTTTTCTGTAGCCATTAGTTATTATTAAATGCAAAATTTTACCAATCTTAACAAGTTTACTTAACCCTTGGGAGCACAAATTTTTTAACCCTCGAGAAGGCGCGCCTCGTAGAGTAGCATGGATTGTCACACGTGAGCATTTTGCTCACATGATGAATTAGTGTAATTTTTAAGTGTATTGGAATTGTTACAAATTTTGTTTTAAATATATTTATACTACCAAATAATTCATGTTACAAAATTGTATGTATTTATTAAATTCAAGTTAGAGCAATATATTAAGTAATTGAACAAAAACATAACAAAGTAATTCATATTCATATTACAGTTCATTAACAAAAAAAATATTTATAGCAACATAAAATAATATTTAAAAAAAAAAATAGTCTTTGATGAGATCATTTGTCATGTTGCTTTCGAAGCAAGTTGGACACATATACTTTACATGTTCATTGCAGAGTAATTTGTCGCATAAAGTACAACCCTTTTTGGAGCGCCTATTTTGCCTTCTGGGGCACAATACACAATAACCGTTGTTTTCAGGCTGGTTAGGTGCATCGGTAGCTGGTACAATATGCTCCATAGTTTTCTTTAAAGCATCAGGTAAGGTTTTTATCGCTTGCCAATTTGATATATGTGGTTCTATTAGCTCAAGTGTCACTTCTTTCAAAAAAATCCTTCTCTGAGTTAAATTGTCAGTATTCGCTTTATAAATTATTTGAGCATTTATTGAAAAGCAATTTTCGATATTGCGATTTGAAATTTTTCCGGAATTTTAAAAAAAAAAACCCAAATATTGCGACGCGCCGTGGTCGTAAAATCCAAGTAAACGACCGAATCGACTCAAACCAAAAATAATGTATATTGTCAAAGATCCATACCAACATAATCCTTACAGTACCAGGTAATATCACTTTCGCGCTCACCTGGAGAAAATTCTAAAGTTACTGGTGCAAAAATGCACCAACAGCTAGAAATGGGTTAAAGTGAAATTGTGGAGTTCAAGCAAAGTTAGACCGTATAAAATACCAATTATCATTTTTAATTGCTCAGATTATTTCGATATGATTAATTTGTATGATAACAACATTTTGTTTGAACAACCATTTACAGCAAATATTCCATACGAACATTTGGCACAGTACATTGACTTTTAAGATCCACTGTTTTTTGACCGCGATATTGCTTCAGTAGCGTTTTACGACTTGCTTCCCACAAAAATCGAGAAGGAGTTATTGCATCGATATTAGAAAGTCGATGTAAAGTACCCAAAAAAAAAATAAGAAAGATTTACAAAACTTATGTGTTCTTTATTTAAAATTTTAAAAATATCAAAATAAATTTTTATTAACTTAAAATGTACTACTCCATCAACACTCAGTTCGTATGCCTGAATATTTTTTAATATAAACACTTTCAACTTTTATTTGTATTAAGAAATCAATGTTTTTGATCAAACAAAGTTTGTTGTATTCTTAAAGCTTGAAACTTCATTTCCAAGGCCGCGTTTTTAGTTTTTTTGCAGAGATGAGAGGTTTTGCTGAAAAATTCTTTGTGCATAAGTATATGGAAAAAGCTCAGTGTTTATAGTGCAAGCTGACTACGAGCATAAAGCTACTTTTTAAATAGTTTTCAGCGCTTATATCTCCATCTCGCTTGCTCACACAAGAAGAAAACGCGCACTATAAACACCAGTAAGTTCAAGAAGCTACTTTGTGAAGCGTTGAATAAGTGTTCACTATGATCAAAAAAAGCTCGACAAAGCTGCTTTATGAATCAGCTTCAGCCAAAGATTACACTATGAATGCAGCCTTAGAAATGACATTTCAAGCTTTAAGAATACAACAAATTTTTTTGTATCACAAAAATGTATTTTTTTTATTATATTTTAATTGCATAAAAATAAATTTTTAAAAAAGATATATGTAACAATTTTTTCCTTTCAAATAACAGAAAAACCAAAAATATTCCGTTGTAGCGAATTCTGGCAGATGCCTTAGAAAAATTGAATATCAAAAATAAATTCCTCTTACCGAAAAATCTCTCTTGGCAAGTTTTTATAACAATATTTATAATTTAATCTCATTTGTATGATACAGTATTTTTTCGACTTCAAAACTTAACGAATTTGCCTGCAGCTCGATATTGAATTTAGACCAAAGGTTTAATAGACAAAGTTTCTTACAATTGCCCGTACATGTTTTTTATATACCCTTTGTCACCAAAAAATTTGACCCGAAATCTCGTACTGGAAAAAACTCTCCAGCCAAAATTTCAGCTCAATCGGCCCAGAAGGTTTGAAGTCTATATCCATCAGAGAGATACACAGTGTTTTGCTTTTTATATACCACACATATGGGTCATTCTTTACCAAGTCCAGGATTTGATTTCTCTGATTCGGCCGATTGACATCTATTCAACGAGTACAAAACAAACTAAATCGGAACACCACAACCTGAGATATTGCGATTTAAGTAAGACAGTTATGGACAAAATTTTGTAATTTTTCACAACTTTGACCTAACACTATTAAGTTTTCGAGAAAAATCCTCATACACATGTTGGCTTTTTTTAGGTAAATAAAATTTTTAAAAAAAATTCAAGCGACTTTACTTTAAATATGTCAAATTTAATTGACCCATAAGAATGACCCATATATTGTATTTTTTTACAAGTCTATTTTGTTATTTTTTAACAACAATTTTGTTTAAAAACGCTACTTAATAAAGCCAAATGTTGCAATTGCAAACAACAATCTTAGTTTGATGGTTCTACAAATAACTTTATAACATAAGTACTCAATAAACTCTCTTTAAACATGATATTTTTGTATTCACGAAATGGAACAAAATCCTGTTTCGCAAGGTCAATAAAGAAATAAAAAATAAATAAAAAGAACATAATCAAAATCTTAGCATTTCACATAAATTTAATATTAAATTATACCTATTTAAAAATGTTGTAAACAAAAAGTGGTTTAGTACAATAGCACCTAATATGGCGGAACCAAAACCACAACAGCAACGTTAAAAAAAATCATACCTGTTAGCCCACATTACGTTTTACGCAATGCTAAAAAGTAGTTTTTATAAAATTATTTTAAAATCATAGCAGTTTTTTACTCCTTACATCTCTGTTTCTTGCTCTCTCTCTCTCTCTTTCTTTGATGCAAGCAGCTTGATTATGTCAAAAATTCTTAATTCGGTGCATGAATCATTGTCAAAACTGACATTGACAGCGCCAAAAGAAGTGTGTTTAGCATGTCGCCACAAAGCATGGTAGTAAACACCCGCTGTTGCCATTATTTATAATAAATTATTTTTTTGTTACAAAGAAAATAAAACAACAAAAAAAGAAACCATAATAATTGAAGGCACGTTACCATTTATGGACGCTCGTGTAGATTTTAATGTTGTTCGAGAAGACGATGATGTGGCTGAGGTTTTTATTACGAAATAAGCGCTGATAATGATGCTGGTATTAATGATGATTGTGTGGCTAATGTCAATATTACTGCTGTTAGCTTAAATGTCTTCACTAAGCGTTTACCTGCTTTGTGTTAGCGTGTATGAGTGTGTTTTTATGCCTGAGTAGGTGTTTAGGCACGCTTTCAAGTTAATTGTTATAAATAATTATGTTATCTTAAATTATAGCTGCCCATATTTGTAGTTATTTACTGAAGCTGTTTAATTAAAGCTCGCACATAAGTTGGCTTTTTAGCTATTAGCTATCAATTTTATATTGAAATGTCAAATTATATTTTTTAAATGCTTAAGTCATATTTTACTTTGAATTTGAATATATTTAATTTTTTTAAATAAAACACATAAAACATAAAAAAATTATTTTACTCTTACGTGGATATAACTCGAGATGCACTTCTTTTACTACGTAAAAACCTACTTCGAAAACCTTTCATACCTACTTTTAGCTTTGGTATATCCCCAAATGTTCGTGTGAGTATTTAATAATAAAGTTTTTGGTTTAATTCTGAAGTCTACAAAGGTTAGGTTAGGTTAAACCGGATGCCTTCGTGAAGGCTCACAAAGACCAACTCAGATCCTTAGTGGTACCGGTAGCGAACAAAAGGAACCTTTGTGTTTGTTTAAAAGTCTTTAAAGATTTGCATTGAGTTCGCAAACCTTAGGAGGGATTCTAGAGACACCCTGGCTACATCTTTAAGCGACGGGAATGTCGATGAGCCTAGGTATTTTAGTCTCGATCTAAGTAGGGCGGGGTATGTGCATAATAGGTGCTCGAGGGTCTCCACTGTGCCCGGTTCCTTGCACTTCCTGCAGTTGTCATCCGTGGTGATGCCAAGCTTCGAGATTTTGCACGATGTCGTATCTCTCCATCTACGATTCACTGCTAGTGTGGCTCTTCTTTCGAGGTTCCTGTACAACTCTTGTAGCGGAGTAAGTACATGTTCTGCGAGTTCTGATTCCAGCCCGGCGCCTTCCTTTGCTAAACCATCTGCCATCTCGTTTCCCTCAATGCCCTGGTGGCTAGGGACCCAGTAGATGCGCACTCTTTTCGAAGCGCATAGTGCATCTAGTGCATCTCTGCCAGCCAAGACACTTTTGGACTTGATGCTAGCGGAGCGCATGGATTTGATCGCCGCTTGACTGTCAACGAAAATATTGATGTTAGAGTGTTGTGTGTCCATGCTGAGGGCTATCTCAGCAGCCTTCCTTATGGCAAATATTTCCGCTTGGAAGATACTGCAGTGGTTCGGCAGTTTATATGGCTGCCTTATATTAGGCTCTGCGCAATACACCGCCGCACCTACCACCGTAGGCATTTTGGAGCCGTCGGTAAATATGTTGACCGCCTGCTGTGCTTGTTCTATACCTTTGCACCAGTCATTCGGTCCCAGAAGAGTTCGTGCTTTGGAATTGACTATCGTGCGAGGCACCATGTAGTCCGTGCTACTAAGTAGATCCTTTCCGATTATACAATGTCCAAAATTTTGAATGTGCATGTTGCCTGCCGCCGTAAGACGTTGTGCCGTTTTTCCGCCTATTAGTTTTGCGTGTATGTCCAGGGGGTTCATACTTAGAATGGTTTCAAGCGCACCCCTCCCTGGGGTGTCCCACTGCGAGCTTCCCTTACCATGGATTTAGTGCCCCACTCAGCCCGCACCTTTCTGCAGCTTAGCAACTGAGGTTTATTGCCGGTGGTGCCTCTATTGCACTTAATCCACTAAGGATTGCGGTGGTTGATACATTGTTGAATGCACCTGAGATATCTAGAAACGCCCCGAGTGCGTATTCCTTGTGGTGGAGGGCTTTTTTTATGGTTACTACTAGGGAATGTAGTGCCGTTTCAACCGATTTCCCTTTCGTGTATGCGTGCTGGTTGGTTGATAACTGGATTGAATTGTTTCTTAGGTGCAAGTCAATCAGTTTCTCGAGCGTTTTGAGTACAAAGGAGGTCAGACTTATTGGCCTGTTGTCTCTTGGACAGGGATGGCTGCTCTTACCTGCCTTCGGTAAGAATACAACCCTCGCTGTCCTCCAAGCCACAGGTACATAGTTTAGCCTGATGCATCCGTTAAATATATTCTTCAGCCATGGGACGACTCGCGATTCAGCCGTTTGCAACATGGCAGGAATTATACCGTCTGGTCCCGGAGATTTGTATCCCGAGAACGAGTTTATAGCCCATACGATTCCGTCCGATGTTATTAAGTCGTGTGGAACCTTTAGCGGGGTTGTCCTGTGCCCTCGTATTGTAGCAGTGTTTGGAGCTTCGGTACAGCCAGGAAAATGCGCCTCGAGGGATTCCTGACTGCTCTCCGTCCACTGGCCATAGTTTTTGCGTAGCTGGCTCTGCTTTGAGAGTAGCTTCCTGAGCCTTGCTGTGCCCGCAGTTTTTTCTATGTTTGAGCAGAAGTTCTTCCACGAGTGTCTTTTTGCTCTGCGTATGTTTGTTTTAAAAAGTTTGAGCCTACATTTGTATTCCCCCCAAATTTCCTCTTGGTCAGCTATTTTAGCTAGTTTAAAGAAATCTTTTAGGTCGCGTCTTTGCTCTGTAAGATTCGGACTCCACCATGGTGGTCTGATCTTACGCTTTGTTCGCGTGGGCTTACAAGAGGCATGATAGGCCTTGAGAAGATGGGCCGAGAGAATCTTCAGGGACCTTTCAATGCCCTCTTCCGTATTAATTTGTTTAGTAGATGGTAATTTGGTCTCAATGATGCTTCTAAAGCGGTTCCAGTTAGTGTTTCTGGGGCTTCTAAAGATCTTTTGAGCTGGAGTGTAGTTAAAGCTTATACTAAAACTAATATAATTGTGGTCAGAGAAGGAGGGCTGTGCTAGCACCCTCCAATTTGTGACCAGAGTGTTGTCGGAGGATATTGTTAGGTCTAACACGTTCGACGAGGTGGGGCCTACATGCGTGGGTTCCTCGCCGATGTTAGTACGCTAAGTTTATATTGTAGAATAAAGTTAAGTAGGGACTCACCTCGATCGTTGATGTCTGGGCTGCCCCATACTGGGTGGTGTGCATTGGCATCTGCTCCAATGACAACTGCTTGGTTCTCCCCGCCGGCGATTGCTACCATTCTTTGTAGCTCGTCTGGTGGTGCTTCGACGTCATGCGCCATGTAGGATGAGGCGACCAGGATCCGCTCGTTCGCGTCGCCCTCTAGCGCCACGACGGTGAGATCGTCAGTGCTGTAATGAGACATTAGATAAGTATAGATGCCTTTCCTTATAAGGATAGCTGTTCTTGTTCTACTTACTGTTGTTGCGAAGAACGTATTGAAGTTTTGTGAGTTTAGGCCAGATACCGCGTTGCCCGAGGCAATCCACTGCTCCTGTACCAAAGCCACATCGTAGCCTCCTTCCTCGAATACGAGAAGGAGTTCTGCGCTGGCGGTTTTGCTTTTATGCAGGTTTATTTGAAGGACCTTCAACTCCATTAAGCTGAAGGTTTCTTTACGGGGTCAACTTTTGTGAGTGTGCCTCCGTCTCCCGCATCTTCCAGACTGAGTCCTTGGGCAGCGTCGGTCACGGCTTCTAGGCCGAGGTCTTTTTCCACCTCTCCGGACTCTAGTGTGTTGCTGTTGTTGTCCTTGGGGTGGCGCTTTTTGAGGCGCAGATAAACACTACCAACGCCCCACGCCATCTTCCCGTAACGCGCGTAGAGGATATTCTCTGCCTCCTTGTTGATTTGGAGGATGTAGTGCTGCCCCCCGCTACTATCAGGTAGTGGATCAGCAACCTTCAACACCTTCCAATCAGCTGTTGGCACGTTCGGATTTTGTTTCTGTAGAAGCTTCAGTGCGGACTCCTGTGGCACTACTCTTGGGAAGAGTACCTTCGCTTTTGGCAGGAACGGGATACTAGTCCTGTCCACAACGTCCAGTTGGGCACCCTCCCATAGGCCTTGAAGTGTCGGGGTTACTGCTTTTCCCAGTGCAGAGTTGGATCATCGTTGCACTTCAGGATCTTAACCCCATTGAGCCAGCCCGCTCTATTGAATGTGGGCATGGGAGCGTCAGGTTGGGCTTCCAACCTCACGAACATCACCTCGAGAAGCTTCATCTCTATGGATTTCCATCTCTCGAGGGTCATTTTGCCTTGGAGATCACTCCGGTCGATCAAGTGCTACGATCAGGTATCGTTTAGTCACGTCACTACCTCCTGTTTAGGGTGCGGAAGTCTACAAAGTTCATAATAATTTTCAAACGGCTATTTCTCCTAAACTATACGAGAGAGAGAGAGAGAGAGAGAGAGAGCGAAACGCCTTCTTCTTAAACATTTTACCAAATTTAAGGAAAATATAGTTGCCAGCATTTTAGTGCATGAATCGTCCTTGTCAAACATATAGTTGGGATTTTATGATTTGGATTTTCAAGGGACCTACTTGAAAAAAAATTCTGTTACGCTAAATTCTGAAATTTTTCCATGGATGAAGTTTTGTGCCTAGAAAAAAATTTTTAAAAATAAATGTACATTAATATCTTATATAAGGCCCAAGTTAATAACTTTAGAAAATTGCTTACTTTTTACCTATCCGAAACTGTAAGGATACCTTAAACTGTTTGAAATCTACAAAAATGTCAATATTAATTCTCTTTATTGCTTTTTTCTTATCGCACTAGATTCATTTGTCAACAGTCAGGAATGGACCATATCCCGCTCAGTACCCGATTTGCGGTTAGGCATTGTTGGTTCACTCAGTTCGGGTAAATCTGCATTGGTGCATCGTTATCTAACCGGTTCCTACATGCAAGAAGAATCTCCCGAAGGTGGACGTTTCAAGAAAGAGATTTTCATAGATGGTCAAAGCTATTTGCTGCTGATACGAGATGAAGGAGGACCACCAGAAATGCAGGTAAGCATTTTTTCAGCTATTCTCTTCTTACTCCAGGTATCTTCGTTACCGTTAATTTCTGAAACTAATGAATTGTTTTCAGAAACTTTTGCTGAATTATAAAGGTTCTATATTCATTTGAGCTTTAAGCTATATAATTAAGAAATGTGTTTATTAGAAATAGAATTCAAGCAGTTGGAAACAAAAATACAAATCACAGCAAATGAAATTTTTTGTGATAACAGCTGCTAATGTAAATCTAAGTCATTTTATGCAGCTGGAAACAAATTTGTTTTAAACTATAACAAATATTAAAAAAATTCAATGATACTATTTGTTGATGTAAGAAATATTTTAAGGCAAATAGAAGCAAATTTTTACAAATTGCAGTGAATGTAAAATTTTATTGATAACATTTGTTAATGTAAAGACATTTTTAAACGTAGCGGAAAGCTTGCTTCACAAGCGCCCAAACTATTGCATGTTTAATAATAAAGTTAAATGTCATGCTTATCAGCTATTTTTCTGCTGTTGCTGTAATAATGTGGTCTTTTTTTTAACCTTGAGCTACTCAGTTTCATGAACTTTCTTAGCGATTACGTGCATATTAAGACGTCGACATCGCCAAAGGCCGGCCTTTTTTTCTTATCAATGACGACGATTTCTGCTTCATTTCCTTCTTATTTTTTTTATTTAATATTTATTTATCTTGCTCTTTTTTATATCTTCCTTTGTGGTAATATTCGGTCATGCATTGTTGTTGGCTATTTATTGATTTTGCGAACTTTAGTTAATGGCATTTTAACAGGTGAGGCGCTCCAAAGCATGCAACTATTTTCTCATTAATACTTAGAACTCAGACTTTGTTTTAATTCCGGGCAAGAAAATTACTTTTTGCTTTTACTTTTTCCTTGCTTCAACTTCTTTTATGACGAGGAATTGGGGTTGAAATCCATAACATTAACCTTATACTGAGTTAGAAGCTTTCAGTATGGCCAACATCTGGATAAGTGGCGTCAATTCGAGATCTTATGATAAGAGACTAAGGCTTTTAGTTTTGTTTTAGTTAAGTAAGAGTTCTTTTTTGGGCTTAAACATGAAAAAGGAATAACTACATATACAAATTAGTTAACAACAGATTACGACAGCTATTTGGGATAAATTTATAATGAAAGCTTTTAGTATAAGTCTATTATTATACATATTTTTTCTTGAAAACTAAAATAATTTGTTGGATCATTCAAATCTAAAGTGATTCAATTTTTTACAGAATAAAATTTGCCGAGAGCTAAAAGTATTACATTATATCTGCAAAGTAGAGGCATAGCTCAAAACTTATATTAAGTGAATAAAGTATAAACCGTCATCTTTTGCCTTTAGAAGAACATCATTAAAATTTATTATTTAAGAATTTAATTTTTAACTTCACTTAAAATTTTTTACTCTCATGATTAAATGCTCAAGCCTTATAACCTAAAGATCCATATTTTACATTAATATTTCATGAAAGTAAAATAGTTCTTAACTTTCGTATTCCGAACAACCAACGTTTCGACATTTCAACTTAAAAAATAATCATGTTTCATCTTTCATTTTGCAAACTATTACTTCCGATTTTATGCCATGAAACTTTACATATCTATTTTATGCTAAATTGATTTTCTTGTTACAAATATTAAATCCAAAGTCTAAACACAAAACAGCCAAATCTACTTAACTAAATGTTCATGTTATATTTACTGGCCAACATCATCTTCTAAAAAGTCATGCTGCGGAGAACATATTTTTTCCGCATCCACTTCGAATACCGAAATGAAATTACTGCCAAAAGCGGATGTAATAATAAAAGTGACAGCAACAAAACGTGACACTTGCAAGCTACCTGTTTATCGCTGCCAACTTCAGTTTACGAACTTTACTAAACCTCCTCCCTCCCTTCCATATAAAACTAGTACACAGCAAAAAATATGAGCATTAATTTTATACTATTTTGTGCACATATAAATCCAAACCAAAACTGTTTTAAAAGTTATACCATAGAATCTTATAAATTTTTCCAGACCATTTTTCTCGGCAAACCAATCGAAACCACTATATCTTTAAATTTCGCGATTTCTTGAGTGGTGAATTTTTTTCTTTCGAAGCAGAATATATTTTGATTTACGCATGATATCCATATAAAATTTTTAAATTATATTTGTTTTATTATTTTTATAATATTGAGTGGTATAAAATTTATAAATTATTTTCAATAAAAAAAGTTTTTATTCAAATTTTTTACCGTGTAGTCAAAGTGCACAGCAGGGGTCGAATTTCCGCAATAGAAAAAAGAAAAAAAAAAACAAATTCTCTAATGAAGATGAACGAGTAGAACTTGTGATGTTTTCTACTCGTGTCTATCGTCGTCTTGTAACATTTTATCGCATGGATGCATGTAAGTTGAATTTTGTTAGACATTGGGTTATAGTTCTTTCGATTCCTTTTAACCTATATTTAGAGTTGCTTTATTATTTATGCAACGCAGAGTAATGTAGTATGAAAAAAGAAGAAAATACACCCTCTCAATAAATATTTGAATCACTCGAAGAAGGACAGACAGTTTTATTGTTTGCTAGCACCAACACCAACCCATATTTTTCTAGATACAATAATCCGACACGACACTTTAACTTAACAAATATAAGAAGCAAGTTGCAGTCCTTCTAACTAGTTTAAAGGGTGGCTCACTTCAATAAACGTTTATCATGGGTGGAAAAAAGGGGAACTTTTAGCCAAATTGACCTCAATTTAAATATTTGTATCATGCTTTTGTTCCAAAGAAAACAAAGCAATCGTTCAACTCAATAGTTAAGAAAAGCTATACAACTTCGCTAACAATAAAAAATAATAATGTTTCTATGGTTGTTTTTTGTAGCATAGCTCCAGGCGTGGAGTTGCAGTAGAACTATTGTTGTAGTTTTCTTGTTATTTCTATATGTTCTGTGCGCAATTTCCTGCTTTGCGAAGTATTGTATTTTGTGCTTGAATGACAGAAATAATAATAATAATAAAACAACTTGAAGCTGAAGTTTTAGTTGGCAAAAATTGAAATTGAGATTGAGTGGTTGGTTATTGGAGTGGATAAAAAATGAAAGCTTTATGGACAAAAAGTTAGCGCAAAGAAGATTAAATATTTTCATTACAATAATTTTATTATGGTTTCTAATATATAAATGATATCCTAAAGAATACCGAAAAAAAATTGTAGTTAAGTTTTAAAATTCATTGTCCTGTATTAAATAAAATAAATTTTTAACTGCCTTTTGAATATAAAAACATTTTTTCAACAAACTTTATTCTGCATCAGTGCCTTAAACTCGAAACTAAAGCTCTTCACAAGCAATTTAAATTCTTGTCAGTTATATAAAAGCAGCAGCTTAGAATAAACAAAGCATATACAGTGCTGGACAAAGAATTAGCACATTATGGAATCGGTTACTCTGCCACAATATTAATATCACTAGATTCAATGCAGCAAAATTTTGTTGTTATTTTTTAAACTACGTGTTCTTACTCTTGCATTTCATGGAAAAGAACCGTTACAAGTCACGTGATTATTTTTTTCTTAACAAAAGATCGGAGCAATCATTCAAGTTAGCTGGTCATTGAATTAGCACATGTTGCTTAATATAGTCTTATAAATTGATTTTAAGCAAATTCAATAAAGTTTTTATCGAAACACGGTTTGTTGATGTTTTATTTCTTTATTTAAAATAAAAAATTAATGAAAAAAATTAATAAGATGGGTCGAAAGTCGTCATGCACTTTTCAGAGCTAAGAAAAATTATAATAAATATGAAAAATAATGGAAAAACTATAAATGAAATCGCAAACGATATAGGACGCTCTAGAAAAATTGTTTACAATGCAATCCAACATTATCGGAAACATAAAACCACCACATCTATTAAAAGAAAGGCTCCTCCAAGAAAAACAAGTGCTGCTGAAGACAGATTAATATCGATGGAAGCGAAGAAAAATCCCTTTATTACATCCGCAGATATCCAAAAAAAAGTCAATCAGCATCACAAAATTGCAGTTAGCAGCAGGACCATCCGTAGAAGACTTAATGAGGCTCAATTGATAGGATACGTAGCGCAGCATAAACCATTAGTTTCAAAAAAAAATATTAAAGCTAGGTTAAATTTTGCCAAAACGTTTGGAAACAAACCATTATCATTTTGGAAAAATATATTGTGGAGTGATGAGTCCAAATTCAACCGATTTGGGTCTGATGGAAAGCGGCATGTGTGGCGTCCACCAAAACAGCAGCTTAATCCGAGGTATACAATGAAAACAATTAAACACGGTGGAGGGAATGTTATGGTCTGGGCTGCGTTTTCATGGCATGGCGTAGGACCAATTGTAAAGATAGATACTAAAATGGATCAGCATTTATATAAACAGATTTTAGAGCGGCACATGGAACCGTTTGCAGAGGAAAATTTACCATTAAGATGGTCATTCATGCATGACAACGATCCTAAGCACACTTCACGGCTTGTGAAGCAGTTTCTTAGTGATCAGCAAATCAATGTTTTGCCGTGGCCTGCATAAAGTCCTGATCTCAATCCTATTGAGAATCTTTGGAACGATGTGGAGAAAGCTGTACAACCGAAAAAACCACGAAATTTGGGTGAACTTTGGAATGCCATACAAGAAAGTTGGAATTCCATTCCCCTGGGCCGTTGCCAAATTTTGGTTGAAAGTTTGCCTCGCAGGTTAGAAGCAGTTATACGCCAAAAGGGATTCCCTACTAAATATTAATATAAAAATATATTAAAACTCAGGTGAAAGCTTTTGTTTCATAATGTGCTAATTCTATGGCCACAAAAAAATTTAACCTTATATATACATAAATAGAAAAACATTTAAAAATAACTTCCGAACTTAAATTAACTGTTTATTTTTAAGAACATTAAATTTTTTATTTTTCTGTAATAATGAACTTAAAATAAAATAATTAATAAATAAACATTAACAAGTCTTTTTAAAATACATGCTGCGTGTGCTAATTCTTTGGCCAACACTGTAAATGCAGCGCACACCCGAAATTGTCTGAAACACAAACGCAAAACTAAAAGCAAGAGTTTATTTATTTATACCACTTTTAGAAAGAAGTTTGTATTAGTTATTATTGTGGTTTCTTAGAGATAGAGAACAATATGAAATAATTATGGAAACATTAGCAAGCAAGAAACTTTTTTAAAAAATGTTTGTTTATACTCGATTAAAGAATATTAAAACGATTATTGAGTTGGCAAAATCACAAGAAATAAGCAATGGTTACGTTTTTTGTTTTATTATTAAGACATTTTCTTGATAATTTTAAAGGTTTAAAAAAATTTTCTAAAAATATCTTTTGACGGGAAACAAAATGTTCACGTATTTAGTGAAAATAACCTACAAATTTTCAACTTTGACTTTAATTTTTCAATGTATTAAATTTTTTTAAAAAGGTACTTTTTCAACTTATACATTCATATAAAGTTGTATTTAAAAATTTCCCAAAAATTTCCCCCGTTGGGAAATTTTTTTAAAACTTTTTATTTCAATTTAAATTATCTACAAATTCATTTTTAAACGACGAGCTTTTATTTGTATTATGAAATAACGTCGCTGCGTCCAAGAAATCAGGTATGTGATTTTCAAGAACTTATCAGGAATGCCAAAAAAGAACTAAATTTTCAATGTTATTTTTGCGACTATTCAATCATGAATTCTGGACATCTAATAATTTCTACCGCAACATAGTGCAACGTGAAGAATACAACAGAACCTAACAAGAAGACATTGTTTTTAAAATAAGACTCGACTGTACTGAGTTTATTTATTAAAAATTTAAATATCTATCGTATCAAACCAAATATCATCGTATCGTTGTTCATGCTAATAGACAGTAAATAGTTCTTCTAATTTAAGATAATCGAATCAATGATTTCTTAGGCGCAGTAACGGCAAAATAAATAATGTTTGAAAAAATTAACTGAAAATAAAAAAAAAATTTGTATATTTTTTATTGAAAATTACTTTTCAAAATTTTCCTGTCTTATGCAGTGTTATTTGAAAATTTCCCAAAAATTTCTCATATTGGGAAATTTTCATATCACCTTGTTTTTTATTTTGATTACCTTTCATTACTTTTTTAAAATAAATAAAATTTTACCAAGAAAAAAGTGATAGCTGTACAGTAAAAGTGACAACATTACGACAATTTCAATAATTTGTATTAAAAACCTGTTTTTAAAATTTTTCCTATCATACACAAGCATATTAAAAAATTTCCCAAAAATTTTCCTTGGGAAGGAAATTTTAGTATGTTAAATTAAGAATCCAGTTTAAATAGATGAATAGTGAACACAAATTGAAATCTAATAAAAACCTTTTAAACGACACGCTGTGACTTTGAAATAATGCAACGCAATGTTGTGCATCATAAAAATTAGTATTAACATACAATTTTTTCATACATTCCTTAAATTATAAAATATTATTTAGAAAAAGCTAAAAACACCTTTTACATTTATATAACAATAAGCTGTTTTGTTGTGTATAAATATCGCTAATTGACATTTTTGATCTGTGTAATTATATGGTGTTCAAAATATTTATTTGACATTTCCAATTCTTTCTGTTGTCACCACACACATATTGTATACCACACACATACTGTAAGGGTAGTTTTTCGTTGCGGTATCATGACAGAAAATCGTAAAAATAAACAATATTATGGCTTTATATGAATTAGAGTTAATTTGTCAATTTGCTGTTTTGTTTTCCTTTTGTTTTTTCAATGCGACACATCAAATATTTATGCAAATTTTGACATTTACAAATGACATTTTAATGCACACATTCAAACTCACACACATCAACATACATTATTTTATATTATAATCAGTTTAAAGTGTGCATATTTAAGTTGTTCTTGTTGTTTGTTTTGGCTTAACTTAATATTTGTATCAAATAGTTGTTATGTAGATTTTTTTCACTCTGAGAATTAAAATAATTGACAGAAAGTTCATGCTTTGCTGAGGGTTGAAACAATGCACTGTAATAAAAATACGATATCGATTTTTTTTTGCCTTTTAAAGAATGGCACTGCATGTGTCGAGGTCTTTATTTAGGGGTAAATTTTAGATTTCATCTTAATTCTTTTTTGACCTTTTCACTGCAATTTTAAAAATTTGCCAAAGCATTCGTAATGATTATTATCAAAATTGTATATGTTTTGTCTATTTCCTCATTTAATTGAGGGCGAAAATTACGCTTTTTATTTCAAAGAACAATTCCAACTTGTAACAAAATAAACACAAATTAGGACTAAAAAGAGACATGTCTAAAAAAATTTTTAGGAAATTTCTTCTACAACCACGTATGTATATGAAAAAATTCCCAAAATATCTTACAAACAAAAATAATGAAGTAATTTTGTATATTAAACCTGAAATTCAATATTTCTCAATAGTTTTCTTTGAAAAACATTTGTATTTATAATTTTTAATACTTCTATGTTTTCATTATTCCAAATATTGTCATAATGAAAATTTTCAAAAAAGGAACATTTTTGGGAAATTTTTTACAATAACTTTGTATACATGTAAGTTTTTAAGAATAACTTTTGATAACAAGAAGTTGCTTACAAATAATAATAAAAAAGTTCTATGCTTATTTAAGCTTGAATTCAACATTTATGAATCTATTTTTTGAAAAAATATTTATTTTTTGTCATTTTAATTCCTTATTAGACCTTGTAATTTCAAAAATGGCCATTTTTGAAATTTCCCAAAAAGGGAAATTTTTGGGAAATTTTTGAAAATAACTTCATAAGCAAAGAAACTTTTTAATAATCACCCTTGAAATCACAAAATAGACAATTTTTTATATTTTAACATTTTTGTTGGTATATTAACCTTCGCTTTATATAGAACTCAGCCATACATTTAAAAAAATATGTGTAAACTATTTAATTTAAAAAAAATTGATTGCATCGAAAATATATTTTCTGGGTGAAGTTTTTATAAAATTGTATGGACTGGCTGCGCATCTCAAGGCATGTGTTTTAATTTGAAAAAATAGATAACTTCAAAAGATTCGATTGTAACGTTTACTGCTTTGAAAAAATCTCAAGAAATAAGCAATAATTGTGTTTTTCTTTTTTAATAAAACCTTTTCTTGATATTTTAAAAGGTTTTTACAAAATTATTTAAAAATATCTTGTAATAAGAACCAGAAAGTTTTACGTTTTTAATAAAAATGTTTGCATGTACTTTTTTTAATTTTGCTAGTTAAAGCTTCAATTTTAAGCAATATTGTTATTTAATTTTTACAGAAAAAAATGGCTCTTCTGTGGGATTAAATTTCAAAGAAATTTTTAATTTCAACTCTACTAGTCAAGAAAAATTTCAAAACTAAGTTATATTATCCAAAATTCAAATTTAAATTTTGTGCTGTTTTTACTTTAATTTTGATTGGTTAAATAATTGCTTATCTTCTAAAGAACTCTTAAAGAATATTTTAATTAATAAATTATGGAAAATCTAAAATTTCCCTCAATGGAAAAATTAGAAATTTGGTAAAATTTTTCGATAAAAATTTTAAAACTAGCTATGGGCAACAAATTTTACAAAATACCTAAACAATAGTTCTTTATAGAACATTTTTCAATATTTTAAAAAGAAAATTTTTTAATTTTCGTTAAAAATAATTGATTTTTCAGCATTTGAATTGCAAATTAGGCATTGAGTAAATTTCCCTTTTGGGAAATTTTTTGGGAAATTTTTGATAAATTCTTTATTTTATTCGAAATGTTGCGAAATTATTTTTGTTTAACGATAACATATGGATTTCTACATAAAAATTAGTTGGCATACTAAAACCATTTATACACATGTTTTGCGACACACAGTCCAAGTCACACATTGAAGCCATAAAATTAAACTTCCACATGGTTCTTTTAATTTTTTCATAACGTGGCTAACACCAAAAGTCTTCCATACAGTTATATGTATTAAATGTCAACCATAGAAATAAGTACAGGTCATATTCTTAGCTTATTTAAATGCAAAACCATTGTCAACACAATAACAACGAAAAGAACTGTCAAAACGTATTAAATTTAAGCATGCTTGTTTTTGACACTAATCCTAAGCAACCTATGATAAAAACAACAACTTCAGTAATCATGTAAGTTTTTGCTACATGAGATAACAATCGAACTGACAACACTATGCAAAAGAATAAGTTTTTGTTTTTGGTTTGATGTAACGTTGTTATTTTCGTAAGGCTTGGTAAAATTAAATGTTGCTTCTTCAGTGCTTTGTGTTTGTCTTATGCTCTCAAAAGTCATGTCATTTTATGTGGGCGTACATAAATTAATCTTTTTTGCTGTCATTTATTCTTTCGACAGTTGGCAGTGACAGGATCATGATGGACAGTGTTGGAAATATAAAAGTTGTTGCGCAATCTGAAATTTTTTCAAACGCATTAATTTTTGATATTTGCAATCCCAATATTGAATATAAAAAACAGCACAATTCCTTCTGATTCTATGCTATAAAAAATCCTCCTTCCAATAAATTTTGAACCTAAATTACACACACACCAATAAATTGCAAATATATTAATCTCCAAAAAAAAAAAACAAAGTTGCCTTAATTACACAAAAACATGCCTCATTATTCTGATCTACTTGCATAGCCTCAGGCTGCTTAATCCTGATTTTAATCCCACGAAAAAATCATGTAAATCTTTTTTTTTTTGTAATATCTGAGCGCCATTGAAATTTTTGACAGCCCACAGAAATTTAACCCCCGTGGCCTAAATCAGAATTTCGCAGAGCATTTTTCTTTTATCAACTGGCAAATATTGACATTTGGAATAACAAAAAAACCCTGTTGGTTTTTTCGTCGAAAACAAAACTAACGCTTATTTCATAAAATTTTTCCGACCACCACTTTTCGATTAAACTTCTATGTTTGCACAATTTTTATTTTGGCACATTTAAAAATATGACCCCTTTTAAAGTCCTGTTATACTTTTCGTTGAAAAATTACTTGCATGCAATATACAAAACAAAAAAAAATTACCCGCTGTTAAATGTTAAATATTTGCAAAGCAATAAAACTTGCATGCGTTGGCAGCTCTATGCGCTGCATGATTTAAGGGTTGCATACCGGTGCGAATTCTTTTCCTTTAAAAAAAAAAATTTGCTCTCTCAACAGCCGGTGTTTTCATTGTTTTACTGGAATCATTCAAAGCAGAAAAAGTAGGTGTTGGTTGTGTTTAAATATCCCGCTTCGCAACAATGTTGCTTTCAACGCGTGTCACTTGTGTTGATATACCCTTTTTCTGCAAAACAAATGTTATTGTAAAAGTGTGACTTGATTTGGCTCTTAAGTATGAGTTTGATTTTGACAACATTACGCATGTCAACTCTTTGACATTTTTTGTCAAGCAATATTGTTGGGTCAAGTATTAAAGTAATGTTAAAAAAAAATATATCATAAAAAAAGATCATTGACTTTTGCTAGCAATATTATAATACGATTCTCAAGTCGAAAATTACGACGATTATTCGCAAGGACTGAAATAGCTTCAAAAATGAGACATGATCAAATTGTAAGTTTGTTTGTTTGAAACACTGAGAAAAGAGTTTGGTTCATTACCTAAATTTTTTAGCTGACGCTTGTCTAGAAATATTTATAAACTTTTAACAAATTTTAGTAAATATCAATCAAAGTCTTATATTGAGTCAATGTAGTCAATTTATTTGGGTGGTTTTGGTTGGCATAACTCAATATTGCTTTGACATACATTATAATCCACTATTTTAGCTTAAGTGGAGGCCGGTTTTTAAGAAAATACTTTTTAAATATCATATTTGTCTACAGCATTTTATAGGGTTTTTTCCTTTTAAGATTTTAATAACAATTATATTGAATTAAAGTGATAAGTTTTTTAAGAAATCATTCCAGATGCCACGCATTACTTAATCGTTTTCTTTTCATGCGTTTGTGTTGCGAGAGTTTCGATAAATTTCATGTTGTTCTCTACTCTTCCCTCTTTGTACTCGGCACAGTGAAGCAAAAAAGAACACATTACCAGATTTAGTTATAAGAAATCACGGCATCAATAACAGTTTTCAATTTCTATTTGCAACAAATGAAAGTTTTTAATTAAAGTGAATGAGAGTTTAACAAAACATGTACCACTTAATTGTGCGTTCCTAAAAATACAAGCGTTGTATAGTTTTATTTATTTTTTAAAATTAAAGCAGTGACGGATAAAGAAACTGGTCATAGGGCAGGAGGTGGGAGAGGTGACTTAAATGATCAAAATTGAATTCATTAAATTCACATAAAAACAGTAAAACATTTTCGAAAAATATGCGGTTATAAATTAAAGGAGAATAATGGGCGTATATTTAAAAAATTAGAAAGTTACAGTTCTCAAAAAACGGTTATTATACTCATGACTTGAATTTATCTTTCTAAAGCATTAACTAATTTCAATCGTCTTTAAAAATTTTTGTTTAATATTAGGCATTTTTACTTATGAAGGTATTATTTTTTGTAGTTTAGAAAATATCGATCTTCAGGTTTTAAAATACTCCAAAAAATATCTTTTTTCTGCTGATAACTTTAAAATTTTAAATAACTATAACCGTTTAAGTTAACGAAAATTATTGAATTAGTAAAACAAATTTGATACCTTTTACTTAAATTTTTAGCAGTAAGAAATCAAATAGTTTCTTTCAAACTTGAAAAAAGGAGCTTTAAGAGTTTATAATGTTTAATAGGAAATAAAATATACCACCTTGATGAAAAAGTTCGCGGAATCACCACCGTGTGGCGCTCTCAGTTGCCCGATTTGAGTTCTCTTTTTTTTAGGTGGCCAAATCTGTCATTGGCATTCTATGAAATTTTCAGCTTGATAGCTTGACTTTTGTAAAAGTGACGCCGTATTGAGTACATCTGCGTCTGTGCGTATTTTCGATTTTGTACAATTTTAAAAATGGAATTGAATTCGCAACAACGAGTCTGTATTAAATTTTGCGATAAAAACGGTTTCAATGGTGTGACGACATTGCATTAGAAAAGTGGTTTGGCAACGATACTCTGAAGAAAACAGTCATTTATCAGTGGCACGAACGTTTCAGAAGTGGCCGTGAGTCCGTGAACGATTATGACGCAGTGGCAGGCTATCGACATCGAAAACCGACGAAAACATCAACAAAATCAAAGAATGGATGACCATAGACTTGATGGCAGAGGAGTTGGACATTGCTTTTGGATCCGTTGAAGACATTGTGGTTAATGATTTGGGCCTCAGACGTGTCGCTGCAAAGCTGGTGCCGAAAGACCTGAATTTCATGCAAAAAAAGGGGCCGCGTTGATGTCGTATAAGATATGATTTCCAAGGCCGAATCCGACCCAACATTCATCAAACGGATCAATACTGGAGACGAGACGTGGATTTATGAGTATGACACGCAATCCAGGCATTAAGCGAGTGAATGGCATGCACCGAATGAGCCGGCACCGAAAAAACCACGTCGTTTTCAGTCAAAAAAGAAGGCAATTCTCACAGTTTTCATGGATTATAAGAGTGTTGTGTATCATTAATTCCTTCCAAACAGTCAACAAGGAGTATTAATTGGGTGTTTATGTAATTAATTAATTTGGGTAAAGGAATCAGACGTTTGCGTGAAGCAATTCGCCAAAAAAGACCGGATTTTTGGGAAAAGTCGTGGATCTTGCACCACGATAACGCACCGTCGCAGAATGCCATCGTTATCCGTGAACATATGGCTAAAAACGAAACGAATTCGAAAATAAACCATCGAATTCACCTAATTTGGCTCCTACGATTTTTTCTTATTCGGTCAACTGAAGAAACCGCTCCTCGAAACGCGTTTCAGCATCCAAGATGGGATAATGGAAAACTCGAAGATGGCTCCGATGGCCATACGGCAAACCGAATATAAGAAATTTTTCGAGGATTGGATCAAGCGCTGGCGTAAGTGCGTTGCAGTCGATGGGGAGTACTTTGAAGGGGACAGTATCGATTTTGATATATAATCTTGTATTTTTAATTTCGTGAATAAATTCCGGGAACTAAGCCTTCTGTCTGCATTTTCAAAAATATGTGAGTCCCTCATGGCTAAACAAATAAATAATCAGTTAGATGCTCATAACCTTCTATCTCCATGCCAATCTGGATTCAGAGCTGGGCATAGTTGTGCGACGGCCATGCTTAAAGTCGTTGATGATATCCGGACTTCATTTGATGCAGGTCATATAACACTGCTCTGTTTATTAGATTTTTCCAAAGCCTTTGACTGTGTCAATCACTCCATTCTGTGTCAGAAGCTTAGGCTCCTTTTTGGCTTCAACAATGCTGCTGTTAATCTAATAGCCAACTATCTTGATGGTAGAAAACAAAGGGTTCATATTAAAAATAGATTTTCCGAATTGAAACATATTGTAACTGGTGTGCCACAAAGATCAATTCTGTGGCCCTTACTGTTCAGTGTCTTCATTAATGACATTTTCACCGTATGCAATGATGTGATTATGCACGCTTATGCTGACAACATTCAGTTGTATTTGTCAAACCGTATAGGACTACTCGACGACTTGTGCTGCAGGTTGAATGATGATCTAAGTGCAATTTGTAGGTGGGCATCTGACAATAATCTCTGCCTTAATGCAAATAAGTCATATGTTCTGCCTATCTTTAAGGAAAAACTTGACGACCTAGAGATACCGCCTATATTTTTAAATACCAACAACCTGCAAGTGGTAAATAAAGTTAAAAATCTAGGGTTTTTTATCAATTCAAAACTGTCATGTTCCGACCACATCAATAATATCATCAAAAGAATCTATTTCACGCTGCGTTGCCTACGGCTATCTAGGTTTACACCAATTGAAACTAAAAAGAGACTCGTCATACAACTAATTGTGCCTTATATCACATACTCAGAACTAGTATATAGTAATTTAGATTCACACTCAGCGCACAAAATACTTGTTGCCTTTAATGATGCGACCAGATATGTTTACGGATTGAGCCGTTTTGACCATATCTCATCTTTCAGTAAGAATATTTTGGGTTGTAGCATAATTAACTATCTGAAAGCGAGAAATTGTATTTTTCTGCATAAGCTCATTATCTACAGGACTCCATCATACCTTTTTCAAAAATTGCGCTTCTCTGTTTCCAACCAAACTGGGAATCTTATCATTCCTAAATTTAATTGTTTGCAATCTAAGCGTCTTTTCTTCGTCAATGCCATTAAACTATGGAATTCACTACCAGTTAATATTAAATCAATCGCTAGTACGAACAAATTCAAGCTATCTGTTTTATTATATTTCTCAAACGACTAAAGCAATCTAATTAAAGTTTTCACTATTTAACTGTTTTTTATCATTTAATCATTGCAATATATATGTTACAAATACTCTGAAAAAAAAAAATTATAAATTAGTAATCAATTATCAATTATCTTTTAATTTTCCTAGTGTCATGAGTTGATCATATACTTTCTATTTTTATTTTTACTTTTGTTCTAAACTATAAATTCTTTATTGTTTAAGTCTATAACTATTATATGCTTTTAGTTGATTATTTATGTTTCACCGTTGTACTTCTTAAAGATCTTTTTGTATCTTACAGTACTAATTTATCCTTAAATAAATACAAATACAAACTTTTTGATCAAGGTGGTATACCCATTTGTTAAAATAATATAATGACTGCCAATTAATATTTTCCAGCTGTAAATTGATTTACAAACCGATATACATATATTGGTCATAACGAGGGCCGTTTATAATTCCATGAAAAATGAAACAAGGAATGAGTTCTACGGCAAAAAATGTTTTATTTCTCAATATAGTCTCCTTTTAGCGCGATACACTCCGTCCAACGTTCCTCCAATTATTTGATCCCATCCGAAAAATACGTTTTCGGAAGGTCCTCAAAACAGGCCTCTATATCGGTGATGAGCTCCTCTCTGGTGGTCAATCTCTTTCCGCCGAGCCATGTATTCAGGTTTAAAAACAGAAAATAGTCGGAGGAGGCCAAATCTGGAAAATATGCTGGATAAGGAAGCAATTCGTACTTCAATTCATTTGCTATGGATTTGCTATGAATTTTGCTATGGGAGCTGGGCATGTGTGTACGCGCGCATTGTCCTTACAGAAGAGAACTTTTTCCTCGCCAAATGGGGACGTTTCTCTTTCAAAGCGTCGTTGAAATGGACCAATTTGGCTGCATAGTATTCGCCCTTGATCGCTCTTTTCGATTTAAGGTAATCGATGTAGATTATACCGGGTTCATCCCAAAATACTGTCGCCATAACCTTTCTGACCGATAGCACCGTCTTCGCCATCTTCGGAGCACGTTCGATCGGTGAATTCCACTGTTTCGACTGTTCCTTTGTCTCTGGTGAGTAGTTATGGATCCATGTTTCATCCACGGTTACTAATCGATGGACAAATACTTTTTATCTTTTTTCAACATCGCCAAACACGCCTTGGAATCAGTCACGCGATCGCGTTTATAGTCCAGAGTGAGCAAACGCGGCACCCATTTTGCGGATTGTTTTTTCATATCTAAATGATTTCGATGAATGTTCCCGTTTGTTTGAGATGCCTACTACCTCAACAATCTCGCGCACTTTAACTCTGCGATCGTCCAACACGATATCGTGAATTTTAGTGACCATTTTTGGTGTGGTAACCTAGTTTGAGCGTCTAGAACGTTCGGCGTCACTTGTGAATCAATCCCTTCGATGGTGCAGAGTCCCCATAGTATTTATCAAGCCTTTCCTTTGCCTAGTTGATAGTTTTTTACGCAAAAAATAATGCTTGATAAGCACACGAAATTCACTTTTTTCCATTTTCGCCAAAATTCACAAGATCGTCAATGACTGCTAAACACAAACTAAGCTTCGCAGCGAGCTGAAATTTTGACAGTAGTCTATTAACAGATGGTAGTTGACAGGATCAGTGTTGCATTTAAAGTTACTTCGCGGGAAATTAAAAAATGTACTAACTTCTCGAATTGCCCACGTATATTATTATATTTAAATTTAAATCTTTGACAATTTCTTGTGAATTTCTTCCATTTAAAATAAATATTCTTTGTATATTAGCTGATTTTTTTGGAATAAACTCCTTTTGCTTCTTCAAAATATCAGTTTTGTTTAAGATTTCCAAAAAAAATTGCTTTCAGCACTTTCTTTCGCCTTTCTTCGTGCGCCATACATTAAATAATTTTTAATTTTGTTCAGAACGCAAAAATATGTAAATAAAGTTAGATGAGATTTATGTAGAATGTAATGCTATTTACCAAGAAATGCTACGCGATTTTGAGTTTAATTCAAAAAATTAAATAATTTAGTTCTCTGAGTACAATTTATTAGTTTTTTTTTTCAACACAAATTCTATCACATATCGTCAACTTTTTCGTTACATGCATGGCAGAATAACCAGGTAGATGCAATTCGGAGAGCAAAAAACTAGAGAGCAAAACATTGGCTTAACTATAATGTCACTATTGACAATTTATGTTTATTCGTTTAGCTATAGGGATGTTTAATTTACTTGTAACCGTATAAATCAATTGAGTACCCAGATTTTATGTATGAACATGTAAAAAAAGTAAACAAAAATCTTAAAAATTTTATAAAATGAGCCGTGTTTCAAGATATAATATATAACTAATTGTAGTTTTGCCTTAAATGAAGCAAATGAAAGTTTACTTTTAATATAATTTTCATTCGACTACTTATTTCGATTGTTCAGTAACCAATTTATTTGTAAAGCTATGTACGGCTTCTTTAAACTGTCAAAATATATTTTGACAAGTGAAATAGCTGTTTGAAAAAATTAAATTTATTTAATGAAATCGACGATTGTTTGTTTATTTGCCAACAATTGATGAATTGTTTTGGAATTATCGCGACGGGAGGAAGTTAAAGGCAGTCCAGTAAAGCCGTTGTCAAACCTGAGTTGAAATACTCAAGATAAACTGCTTGGGAGTACATGCTATTTACGTTTAAGTCCACCGGAATGGAAACGGATGTGCTAAATTCAAGAAACAATCTTAAAATAATTATGTGTATTGTGTTGCAAGTAATTGTGCTCTGTGTAATTTTCAAATTGTAATGTTTAAAATGTAATTAATAACTTGCTGGGACTTTGAAAAAATAAATTAAATTAATTGTGCTTAAGATTGCAGCTACGTTTTTAATTCGATCCGATCGGCAATAAGGAACATGCGAAATTACTACATTAAAGGCCGTTTTCTCAATGTCCGGTTAGGCACTAATCGGAACTTTGACCGGCTGTTAGTAAGAAAGCATTTTCTCAATGTTCGGTTAGGTCTTAAGTGCCGGTTAAGTTAATGGCAAGTTGAGGTTCCGGTTTGTTGCTAATTGGAAGAACAGCTGTGTAGTGCAAAAAATAATTATATATTTTATAATTAAGAATTGATTATAATTGATAATCATCCAATAAAAAAGTCAAAATTGATAACATTTTCAAAACACCTCATTTTGACATTATAATTACGCCTTTGTTATTGTTTTGTTGTCGGAGAGAGCGTGTTTCTAGTGCATCTACCTGGTTATTCTACCATGGTTTATATGTATATTTTTCTTTTAAGCGAATTGAAATCAATATTTTTAATTAAAACTTTTGCTTGCACTTGTTTACTCAGCGTACAAAATTACGTTTGATAAACAAATGTCAAGTTCATCAACATGCCAACTTACGGTGCACTGTTTTAAAATTTTATAAAAAAAAAACAATATCTTTAAAATAGTGGGCTTTGGCCAGAAAAATATGTAATTTTACCCAATGTTTCTTTTGCTTTATGCACTAAATCTAGATCTATGAAGGTCCTACAATATTTTAAAAGTATTTTTAGAAGAAACAGGCATTGTTATTATTAATAAAAAAAAAGTATAGCAGTGAGAGGACTGCCGACCGAAGCGAAAACCTATATATAAAATATAAATGGAAGACGTTGTCCTGCCATGGACCGCCTTACTGCTATATAAGAATTTTCATGCTAATAGGTGGTTTCGGACTATGCTACATGTAGGATGGATTTGACAGGTCGGACGGACATGTAGGATGTGCGAAAGCTCATACTGCAGCCCGTCCTACATGTAGGATGAAATCAAAAAGTTTTAAAAGTTCCGCTCTGATCTTGTTCTTCTCTGTGCGTCCTTGTTTGTAGATTTCCTTGGTAATTGTTGTTGGCGCAGTAAGCCGGAAATTTTTTGTAGGTGTTGTGAATTCTAATCGTGTAGCTACAGTTGGCATATGAAATTAGAATTATTTTTGTTAAGAGCTTATAACAACTTATTAAATTTTTTATATATAACTGAAACTATTTCTTTTAAGCAAAAGTGTTACCATATCAAAAATACATATAATTAAAGTAATTTATTTAAATTACAATGCGAGCTCGTTGATCGCAACTAATTATGCCACAGCCGGTTGCGATAATCGCAAAAGTTGCGATAACCGACCTCCAATTTTACATATATAATTAAAGGCTCGATATTCTTGATTTTTAAAATATATGTAATTATTTATTGGAAATTAAATAGAAACTTCAGACATTCACGTTAAAAAAACTTAAAAATAAAATTCATAAAAATAAACAGTTTACAAATACCTGTAAAAAAATGGGTGGTGGGTAAAATGGTTATTGTTGAGATGGGAATTCATTAAGTATTGGCATTTCTTGTAAAAAATCGTGTTATACTAGTTTGCTTCTTTGTGTTTTGCAACTTTTTTATTACAGCGATCTCTTTTAATTCACGCAAAGCAGCAATTTTTTGGAATGGTATATCATTTTCAGTTGCCCATTGAATGCCAATATCAAGTGCTTGGATAGCATGATCTGTTTTTATTGTTGATAATTCAGCATCTTCTACGTCGTTCGATCCTTCGACACTAGAGGTTTCTACATCACTGAAGTCTTCATCTTCTTCACAAATCTCTGGTAGTTGTGTTTCATTAATCCACTCATTGATTTCTCCTTCGGAAACATTACTGTTAGGAGAAATGTTCAGAAGTAAGTCCTCAATAATTGTCACTACTGACTGTTCTTCAAGAATTTGGGCTCTTACGGTTGATAATGGGATGTCGTCCTCGTTCGACCAATGAACATCGTGTTCCATTAGAACATTCCAACAGTTTTTAATAGACGTCGCAGATATCCTTTCCCAAGCCGTTGCCAAAATATTTACAGCTTTCCTCAAATTAAAATTCTTTATTTTTTCGTCCAAATCCTGTCCTCTTATCGCTACCAAATGTGTTAATAAATTCTTTTTTTAATATTGTTTTGTAAGATTAATAACATTTTGATCAAGCGGTTGAAGAATGGCCGTGCAATTTGGAGGCAAGCACATGGTTACAATCTCAATGTCATCATTTTGAAACACATTGTCCTTTGGGTGACATGGTGCATTGTCAATGAGCAGCAGTGCCTTGTTTGGAAGACCTTTAGTTTTCAAAAATTTTGTGGCCTGAATATTAAAGATTTCCTCACATAAGTACATATAAATGCTTCGAATTAATCCTGTAATACAAACCTCTGGGATAAAACTTCTTGTAAACCATTGATCGAAAAGAATAGATGTCATCCAAGCATTTTTACTACTCATGTAGTGCACGGGATTGTTATTAAAGTTTCTAAAGCTCGAGGATTTGCAGATTTCCCAATAACCAACATTTTTAATTTGTGCGTACCACTTGCATTCGTACATGGAAGAAATGTGATTCTTTCCTTACTAGCTTTTCGTCCTGGAGCTGAAGTTTCTTTTAAGCTGACAAGAGTTCGATTGGGCAGTAATCTGTAGAATAAGCCGGATTCATCACAGTTGTATATTTGATCGGCAATTAAACCCATTTCATTAACTTTGCTTCTGAACTTATCCAAGAATCCGTCAACATACTGTGGCTTATTTGAAAGTTTTTCGCCGCAAATTTTTAGTCTTCGTATTCCATGACGAGCTTTAAACTTCTTAATCCACCCCAGGCTGGCATTAAAACCACCTGGCTTTTCTGGGTGCTTTCTATGAAAAGAAAGTGCTTTCAATTTTAACATTTCTTCCGAAATTGGAACATTACGGGCTCTTTGTTTTAAAAACCATTGGAACAAAGCCTTCTCCAGTTTGGGAAATTCAGCACACCTTAGATTCATGCGCTTACCAGGACCAGACTCAGTTTCACTAACAAATTTCTTTATATTCTTTTCATTTTGTTTTATTCTGCAAATGGTTGATTTATTAACATTATAATGCAAACAAATTGCTTTCACAGTCTCTCCATTTTTTAGTTTTTCTAAAATGTCAGTCTTTTGTTTTATTGATAACTTCACAACTTTCTTTATTAGACCCATTATTGAATGATCTATACTGCACGCAAAAATAATTAATAATGACTTTGCATAAAAGAACCCAAAGCAGAATAAAAACCCAACGGTAAAATAACGAATAAATACGAAAGAAAAAAAAAATAGTAAATGATCACATATGTATGTACGTATGTACATATGTAGTTTTTGCATCTTCTCTATGTCCCAAGGCGACTGAGAATACAAAACAATAGCATTTCTGTATGAAAGTTGCGATAACCGAGACTGGTAGTTGCGCTTGTAGAGACCTCAATGCAAAAATGTTGGTGGTTGCAAACAACGAGCAGTTGCGATATTGGGTGGTTGCGATCAACGAGCTCGCACTGTATTTCATTATTGATTAATATAAAAAATTAAAGCTTATTTATATCAATTTATATCATAACACTAACACAATATAGATGTTCACCATATCTATATTGCGTTGTGTATTAAAAATAGAATATTCTAAAATTAAGAAATATGTATAGCTTATAAATTATATATTATCCATATGAGAAATTAAGCTAAACAGTTTTAAAAAATAGAATGCTTAGGATAAGCAGACCTTAGTTATTCCATTACTACTGAAAATATTAATTATTTTGCAGGTTTAATACGTAATTGTTATTATATAAATATACATAAATATTCTTTAAATTTCCTCAATGAGCTAAATTGTTCATAAACATGAACTATATATATGTAAATATGTAAATACATATATATATATGTATTTCCGATACGGTAACACTTTTACTAAAAACAAATAGATTTACCAATATTATATATACTCCTTAATTCATATGTATAAACTGTTTTCTAAATTAGTTCGATGTCATATGCTGACTGTAGCTACAAATAAACATCCACAAAAAACTACTTAGCAAATTTACAACAACAACGCAAAGAGAATTACAAGATCCCAGTGGTTGCGCAGCGTTAGAGGGGATGAACCGAATTGGCGGCGTAAAATATACAGCACTTTGCATGCTATATTTTCTGTTTGCCTGCTGTTTCGTTAATTTTTTTTATTTTTTAACAGTTTTTTAAGTTTACAATATTACAAGTTTACGAAATATGTTGCAAGTACAAGCTCTCGAATTAAATATGTCGCAAATTGATAAAATGCAAATAAAATAAAATATTTGCGCTAAAACACGACCGAAATGTTAAAATTTGTAATTGTCAAAATTTCATCGTCCATTTGACACAGCAAAAAAGACAAATTTATTTCAACACACACAAATTTTATTCAACTTGATAATTTCTATCCTACCACGACTGATTGACACACAGCCATAGTTGACATTTCTGAATATAAAATGCCGCAGTGGTGAAAATAAAAAGCCACTGACAAATACAACAAGTGTGAAAATTGTCAAACTTTGTTTGACGATATGTAATAAAATAAGAGCATGCATGTAATTATTTGAATGTTCAACACATGCCTTTATCACAACTTAAAGATTAAAATGTTAAAACACTCAATCCATACATTATTTTTCTTGTTTGCAAACGAAGTTCCAGCAGAAAAAAGAAGAAAAAGAAGAAGATGGATCCATTTTTAAATCTCACTATGAATAGCAGCTGTTTGAGTAAAAGCTAATTTTTCAAAAATGTTGACAAATACAACAACTGAAGAAATTGCCAAACTCTAAAGGCATATATATATAAATATAAACCGAATTAATAATAAGTTTTGGTTGTAAACATCTTATTGCAACCTAACTTAAGTATTTATATACTAGCAAACAGATTATATGCATTAATTTCAGGAGTTGCCAATTGACTGCTTTGTGAGCCGAATGACGAATTCCTTGGAAAAATACGATGATGCAAACGAATGATTTACCCTCTACCAAAATCGTTCAACGCGCCTAAAGAAGTTTTCACTTCAAAAAATTTAGACGTGCTAGACTTTAACTTTGCTTCATAAACTCATCTTTTCTAAATATGTCATGGTTCACTTTGTCATTAGGAAATTTTTTATTTCTGTTATTGCGAAATGAAACTTATTAAATTAAATTGCGAAATATTTCGTGGGAATTATTTCACTTGGGACTTATTATACAGTACCGAATTTGAGGTTAAAAAATAAAAAGACATACTTTGTACTATTTTTTAAAGTGTCTACTTTCCTTTACAGAACCAAATATAGTATGGCTGTTCATGACTCTGTTTGAGGACTTTTTTGTCGCCTCCTTGAAAACTGCCTACAATTTGCACTACTATTTGCGTTTTGTCTAAGTAGCGCTTGTCAAACACTGTAATCAACACTCAATATTCCGCAGTACTCAACACTTTATTTTTAGGTGCTTTAGGTGTATAGGCATGCTTAAAAAAAAACTACACTGCAGCTCCGCAACATAAGCTTCTCAACCATCAAGGAAGTCAAAGTGAAAAAAAACACTCAAGCATTTCCTTGCAGGTAACCAATTTTTAAAAAAGCACACCTTGATATGGATTTCCCAACGTTGCAACTCAACTATTTTAACCTTGTAGCTCGCTAACGACACGAACAACTTCCGCAAACCTGGCTATATTCACGCCATGCAGGCAGGAGGCTGCTGCATGTCTTCTAATGTGACGAGGCATCATGCAATTTACACTACCCTTTAGGCAAGCAAGGAAAGTCTTTGCTCGACTCTACCTGCCACCCTCCCTCGTTTGTGGCTTAGTATTCGTTCCCTCGAGCAAATAAAGTACGCTGCACTGAGATTTAAAAAGCGAGCTTTTCTACAAGAGCATTTGTCGCCATTTTCTTTAACTATCCTTAGCCAAATAATGCTTTTCTCTGCACCGCTCCATTAAAATACATATACTTTTGAGGAACATTTCACCCTCACCAAAGAATAGAAAAAAAAATTACATGTTCCCCTTTTTAGAAGTCACGTGCAACACTCTTGAGACATAATGCACAACACACTCGTGTGCTGCAGCTTGTGCTGCATTGATTTTTTATCGCACTCATGCTTAGAGTTGCCATCATTTTTTTTATGTCAATTATAAAAAATATGAAGAATATTTTTTCATTTTTAGTATTTAAAACATTATTTAGAATGTTTTTTAAACTTAGTTTTAATGAATTTTTATAGGCTTCGTCATTTTTCATCTCCTTTTGGAAGACCCTCTTTGAAATCCTACTAAGCTTAGTTATATTTCCAGTATTTGAAATACTGATGTTTTTGATGTCCTAAAATGTTTTATTTTTCGGATTTTTATTCCGCTTCGAAACACATTTTTAAAATGATAACAGATATCAAGTTATTTTATGAATTTTAATTAAGTTTTTTCCTGAGAAGACTAAATCATGGAAGAATTTTCCAGGAAGCATTGACAGTTGTTATATTCAACATCTCCTGACAAAAAATATTCTCACAAAGAGATCGCTCACAGTTCTTAATGGCCGCATTCAGCGGAGTCAACTGTCGTGAACAGTGCTGCCAGAAAAATGTTGAGCCTGTAGCTAAAATTGCTTACAAAAGTAGCACAAGAGTTAACCAAGTTGTAAGTTATTTAATTTAATTATTAAATTATTTTAATAATGTCATAATTGCAAAGGTATCACACTCGAATTTGCTGCGTTTTTTCTGTGTTAAATAATTGAGGAGCACAACAGTTGCTAACTGTTGATTCCGCTGAATGCGTTCATTGACACTTTTTTTTAACTGTTTTTGACACTTTCCTCAATTTTCGCTTCGTTTCACTAACAGCTGTTTTTGACGAGAGAGAGTTAACTTGTGGAAGAGAAAATAAGTATTTGTCAATGCTACCTGGATAATTCTACCATGGACTAAACAAGACAAATATCACTATTTGCCAATTTATTTTTGCGTCTTTTCGCTATTTTCTCATTCTTTACAAAAATTATTTCAATATCGTTTTAGATTTTAAAAAAAAATCTAGCATTATTATGTATACAAAAGTTTAACTCGAATATCTCTGAATGCCTCTATTGCGCTAAGTACTTCATCTCATCTTCGCATTCCTTTCATTCTGCTTTGAATTCTTTTCTCTTTATTCATAAGCTATACCTTCTGTGTTGAATTCCTCGGGTACTTTTTTCAGATGGGTTGAATGCTTAATTTCTTTTTGTTACCATGACCAATTGTTCCATTTCTTATGCATATTTTTATGAGACTATTTACATTGAATCTCTTATTTGAAAGTTTTTGTAAGGATACACTGCAAGAAGTGCAGTATATTGAGCATTAAAAACTAATGCTTAAAAGAACAAAGTTAACGCGTCTAATAATTAGAAAATAAAGGCCAGGGCTCTCATCACATATGACGAGAATCGTTTGATGATATCGTTTCAACGATACTTTAACATCACGTAACTTTTAATTTTAGGTATCATCTAAAGTTAAGACTCTAAACTATATCGTTTTGCTTGCAAACAACTGTCAAATGATATCGTCAAAACGATTGCTTGCGCGATAACTTATTTGGTATCGTTGGCTATTTTTCTGGTTGGAAATATTAATAAAAATAATTTTGAAATTTTTCGGACGCTTTTTTATTAAAGTGGTGCATAGCAAATTGATGGATGTCGTGCAAATTGACTGCACAGTGTTTGTGACGTAATTGTTGGCCAACTGCAGATGTTCATCAAAAAAGTATAGCAATATCTTCATTTACTTAGGTGTTGCTGCCCAATAATATATTTTCAAAACATTATCATCAAAATAAGTAATTAAATATTCTTACATTTTTTCTTAAATTTTCACTTTTGAAGCAAACAAATCCAAAAACCAATTAATCATAAAAGTAAATGTCACTTTTAGCACTGAAAATATGTTTTGCAGAGACGAAAGCGATGTACTAATAAGAAGCAAACTAGAAACGATATCGTCGGACAGTATCTTTCAAACGATAGTCGTTTCAAAAGTTACGTTATGAGACCCCATTTTCTCTTCTAGATGCCCATAGCCATGGTAATGTTATTTTTTCTTTATAAAAGGAAGTAAATTAACACCTTTAGTTTTTTGACAGTTATTTATCTAAAATTCGCCTTAAAATCCAAACTACACATCTAACAAGAACGATTCATGCATTAGAATTATTGCCATAACATCGTCCTTAAGGCGGGTTTCTTCTTTTTTCAAATGACTTTTGCTTTATCTCTTCTAGCTTAGGAGTTGTAGAACACTTTTTGGAGTAGTAGTTGGCCAAAAAACTCCGGTTTTTCATCATAACTCCCAAACCATACATCCTACAAAGACGATTTATGCACCAAAATATTTCTAGATAGATTCTAGATATTTTCAGGAATTTTAGTTTTCTACGTCATTTTTTGTGATTTTCCACCTTTTTTTCATAACTCCTAAACCATACACCATAAAAGGAAAATTATTCACGAATTGCTAAGCCTCTGCCTACAAGACTGCATTCTTGGAAAATTGTAAAACTAATATTACATCATATTTTTATATGTCCTTTTTGGTAAATTTCTTTTAAATATTTTTTGGTGCATAAAAGTGTAATGTGAATTGTCAATACTCCGTCAAACGTCACATTGAAAAAATGTACCCAAACAGTCTCCATCGCACAGCACGTCCATGTCGTCTGATATGAAAAAACTAAAAAACTTTATAAGTTATATTATATGTATTGGAGCTTTAACCTATAATATCAATAAACAGCTAAAAATTACAAAAATAGCGTACATATGAATTTTTAGTAGCATTTTTTACATTTTTTGATCTTTGAAGTGCTCTTAAAAAAACTTGCTGATATTATCTTGAATTTTAGTCAAGGATCCAATAAATTTTATCTACTTGAAAATTAAAAAAATCCTAGTCAATCCATGGATTAGTTCTTGAAATATCGTGGATACCAGTTTGAAAAACGTGATTTTTCAGAAAACGCGTTTTAAAATTTGGTTAAAGATTTTTTTGATCTTCTTTATGAAAATATGGGTTGCTTTGGTATGCGATAACTTTTTATGCAATCGTTATTGGCCAAACCGCTTCGCTAACATGTTCTATACATCATAAGCTAACGAAAAAATTAAAAAAACATAATTGATTTTTTTGGTCGAGTTGCATGAGAAGCTGCCCTTAACCAGCAACTACACGAAATGTGGGCAGATTTAGACATTTGCCACGTCTGTCTCTCACTTCAAAAATTTAAAAAAATATGATAGTAAACAAAAAATTATTATAGCTATATGTAGGTAATGCCAAGAATGCCAAAAAATATGGTAAACAATGAAGGCCGTTGATAAGAGGATAAGGGGGGCTCAAAACCTACACCAATAAAAATGTTTATTTTTGGACTTCCCACCGGAAACAAAGCAGTTACCTTTTTTTCAAAACCACATCCTTTAGAATTCTGAAAATTATATAAACCAAAAGGCATGGCTTTTAATTATTTATTTAAAAAAGCAAAAGACACATTTAGAACTAGGGCGTTCAAGCAGCTGCCGGTCTCCAAGTGGCGGCACCACCACTCTTTAAATGCATAACATTTTTGACGGGTGGCAACCTTAATATGAACACACCATAAATGTCAAATCGATCTGTCAATGAATAGTGACGTTACAATGTTCTAAATTAAACAACTTTTGGTATTTTTATAAAAATTGATAAAAAAGAATTTCGTGCCTTGATTAAGTATTGCTTTATGCGAAACAAAGTGCGAAAGAAAAGCTCGATAAATATTGTGGTGAATCTGTTCCGTCTTAGTCAAACCGTATAATATTGGATTGCAGAGCTTAAAAGAGGTCGAATCAGCACAAAAGATGAACATGCCGGGGGAGCACCAAAAACAGTGGCCATTCCAGAATGTATTCGACAATCCGAAAGTGAAAGTGGGTGAGATAGCTACAGCCGTAGGCATATCAAGTGGGTTGGTAGTTTCCATTTAACATGAACATTTTGGGTATGGGAAAGCTGACTACAAGATGAGTGCCGCGTTCGTTAACATTCAATCAAAAACATGAACATGTTTGCACTTCCTAACAATGCTTGGACATAAATATTTAAACAAAATCGGACTGTTTTTTACGTAAAATATTGACCATGGATGAAACATGGATCCAAAATCTATATACACCAGAATCTAAGGAATCAGTAAAAGAGTGGGTAGGTCCCAGTGGTAGTGCACCAAAGCGAGCAATGACTCAACAAACGGCCGGAAAGTTGTTGGCGTCTGTCCTTTGGGATTCAAATGGCATTTTGTTCATTGACTATTTGAGAAAAGGAAAAAAAATCAATAGCGACTATTACTGCAAAGTATTGGATCGGTTGAAGATCGAAATCGCAAACAAACGGCCCATTTGTCGAAAAAAAAAATTATATTTTTGCGAGACAATGGATCAGCTCACAAATCGATCGAAACCATGGCCAAATTACACAAGTTACGTTTCGAACTGCTTCATCATCTCCCATATTCTCCAGATATGGTTACCAGCTTTTATCTGTTCCCAAACTTAAAATGGTGAATCCATGCAAATATATTTGCGACGAATAAATAGGTCGAATTGGAAACTTAAGCGTATTTCGGAAATCTTCTAATCTAAAAGAGGTTACACACTAGCGAACTTGTTCCTCAAACAACATGACGGGTCTTACTTGTTCGAAAGAAGTAGCGTTCAAATTAAAGCAACGTGTTCGTCATACAAGCGAAGCATCTTTGTTGTTTTTCGCCATTAATTTGTTTTACAACCCTGGCTTGAAGAAGAAAATCAAAAATTTTTGCCAACACGTTCGACAAACCATCAAATTAGCTTCTTATCTATCAAATTGGTTCGAACATGGCCGCCGTATGACGAACAGGTTCGCTAATGTGTAACTCCTTTTACTATTCAAAGGGCATTGAAATGTTAGAAAATAGTTGGAAATAATTTTGGAAATAATTTTGGCAAAAATCGTGTGTTTTCTTCGATAGGTCGGCAGCATCTTGAACTTTCTAGTATATACATAACTATATGAATTAAAAGCTGAAATGATAAATATTAAAATTTATTAAAATAAGTTATGAACGTCCAAACATCCACAACATTCTTCCGACTTCTTATATATAGACGGTAAAAAGATTCAAAGCATCTTTGGATATAATTTTACGGGGCAGTTTCCTTAACCCATTGGTTAATGTATCCGAGCTTAATAACAATCTAGTAACAATATCAGTATGTGATTGTCTCTTGACATTTTACGAATATGCTGAAGCCTAAATATTTGTATGTCCTTATTTTTAGCCTCAACTGCTTCTTCCGATAACTCTTCTATGGATAAAAGAGCATATTTATGTAATTGTCTCTGAACCATGTATTAAAACTTTATGAACTGTAAAATAAAAAAAAAAATATTTGCACTGGTAAAAAATACCAAAGAGCAAACTTAACAAGTTTTCGTGTAGCTTCCAATGCAGAATTATTAAATTTACTGTGAATAATATTGTATCCTGATGATAACGTCTGTAATATCGTAGCACATCTATCTATATATTTAAGCTTTGCTCGAAATGAGATTTCGTCGAAACGGGCACATTCGGGCGGCTAATTTCTTTTGAAATTACTAGTATATACTATGAATCATTAATTAATACGAATACTTTTAGGAAATCTATTTTGAAACCTTTGTTTTGGTAACAGAACTTCCTTTTTTGTTCAATTGATCCAGCTCCATAAAAATTTCACACAAATGATAAACATACTTTGGTGCTGAACTTCCATTAGAATTTTTTGTTTTGCTTTTTGACACAACTATTAAAATTTTAATTGCAAACTTAATTATTTAACTTGCAACGCTAATTTTTATTTTGTATGCTTTTTTTGCACGCCGACATCTAACCTCAAAATGTTGAAATTGACAGCAGAAACATTTCTGTTTTTGCAGTTCTGTTAGCTTTAGATATTTTTCGATGCAGTGGTAGAATGTTGTTTTTCGAATATGACTTTTTTTTTTGGTTTATGGGGTGAGCTACTGTACACTATGCGCCGTAAGTAGGTTAACACAAATAAAATTTTGTCAGATTTCGCTTACCGTTCTGCATTACAATGTCATCACTGACAAAACCGGTTATACAAAAATTGTTTAGATCTTGAGAGAATAATTCACTTTTTGGTTCTTTTCTGTGTCAAAACTTCTGTCAGTGTAGTTTGAAGGGATGTTTACGGATGATGTTTTGCAGCCAAGCATGTTGGTACTTTAGCGTGCATCAAAGAAAAAACAACTAGTGCACCCTCAACACCACCACCCACCAACGCTTACACGAATGACAACAACAACAACAACAACAAGAAAACACAAACAACAACTATACCGACTTCACGCAAACACACACTCACACACACAATGCAGTCATCATTCATTTTATGTCGCCACTCAGTCGCTTCAGAACATCATTACCATATTTGTACTCAATGTTGTTGTTGCTTGTTAGCAAAGTTTTTTTTATTTCCTATTTCCTTTAGATGTCTAACCATATTTTTATGTTTCCACGCTTTCAAATTCGATATTTAACTCGAATTGACGATGACGACAAGGACCGAGACGCAGACGAGGACGGGAACGGGAACGAAAACGACAACGTTATGTCGTTGATTTTATGTTGTTTGCCATAAACTAGACGACAACTCGGCATACATACATATACGTATAGAGTAAATATACAGAGCTGTGGAGAGTCCTGCGAGAGTCCTGTCAGCCAGAATTTTTGATTGCTGCCGCCGCATAAGTTGCCGGCACAAAATACAGTTTATTGGTAGTTACCACTGTAGATGGTTGTGCAATATTTGTGTTACTGCGATGTGAAAATAAAATTGCAGCATAATTTTGGGTGTCTCTGGTTACTAAAAAAACAACTTTATAGTGCATTTGGTAATAAAACCGTGATTGGCAAAAATTTGTTTACTTTTGTAAGTTAAAATGTATTTTTAGAAATTGTATTCTTTTTCATAGTGCTTAAAAGCATGATTTGTGAAATATTTAAGCATACTTTCTGGCTTTCACAAATTATTATATGTGCTTAATGAGATTTTATATATTGTAATAAATAAATTGGCCATTTCAGATCTTGAAAGGACTTTGAACTAGCATCTATTAATCAATTGTGTTGTGTGTTATTAAATGTTTGAACACAAATGATCGAGAACGTAATGAGATTTTATTGATTTTTAATTGAAATTGAGTACTGTTTTGAAAAATCTGCGGCATAATTTAAGGCTTACCTTAAAAACAAGCCACTTCAACTTCAAAGTTTGAAAGTTTAAAAAAATTTTAAATCCGAGTCTCTTAAATTTGGTATCTTCAAAGTTAAGTTTTAATAAAAAATATATTCTACGCTTAGACAATTTTATAGATTTGCACTTGAAAAACTATCGTAACACATACAATCAAGGATACGTCTGAAGAGAAAAACAATTTGGCTAGACTTTTTTCAAACAAACATGTTTTTTTCATCCATACCCCATCCTGTTAATCTACTTGTTATTATTATTACTGCAGCTTCTCCAGAAGTTGTTGAACCTGCGCAGTGCACTGCTGCACTCTACTTTAACACTCGCTCTCTGCACCTGAGTTGCATACAAAAATTGTTGTTTTTTTTTTTCTTAAAGCCAAGCAAAAAGTTCAATATCCTTCCTGTTGTACCTTTCGGAAATGCATTCGCGTTGTTGCCAGCTAGCACAAACAAAACCTTACAGCAGCAGCATTTAAACTTTTCTAATAAACTTGAACTTACTTAAGTGTAGTAGTCAAAAAAACGGTTCAACCCCCCTAAACTATGCTTGATTAAATGCCAAACAATGCGTATACCTTTATTATGGCAATAGCGCGGCGTCCTGTATTTTCATTGTAAGCTGCTGCTATATTTTTGGCGTATTTTTCTTTTTTCGATTTTTGTAATAAAACCCATTTTTCATTTATACTAAATATGTATGTATATCAACGTCTTTGGTCGCGCTTTTATGTCGCCTTGCCTTTTAGTCCAAATTTTGTGCTCACAAAGTCAAGGTTTATTTTATTGCCTTTGTTATTTAATCATTTTGTAATGCCTATTCTTTGTTTTCTTCTTTTTTTTCAGTTTGCCGCCTGGGTCGATGCTGTCATCTTTGTTTTTAGTCTGGAAAACGAAGCTAGTTTTAACGCTGTCTACAATTATTACACAAAAATGGCGCACTTTCGCAATAGTCAAGAAATTCCCATCATATTAGTTGGTACTCAAGGTAAGTTTAGAACATAACAAGCAGACATTTTATTAAAGGTGATTTTTAAACATTTATTCAAAAATTAAAAAATTATTTTAGTATAAGTGACTGCTTAGATTTCGGACAACTAACATGTTGGACAAACTTTTTGAAATAAAACAAAAACACATTTGTAGGGTCCACCCTAGTGTTAAGAAAACTATTTTGAAATTCTAACATCAATACACATTTTTAATACTGAAAGCACATACAAAAAGAGCTTTAAACAACAAACACATTTTGGGGGCCACCCTAGTGTCAAACTTTTTTTTAATTCCTACATCAGATTCGAAATCAGAGACAAGCACATCTGCAATGTGTATTAAATAAAAATCACATTTTTAGGGTCCACCCTAGTGTCGAAAATTTTTTTAGATTCTAACATTAGATTCTAAATCAGCGACAAGCGTATCTACAAGGAGTATAAAACAAAAAAACACATTTTTAGGTCCACCCTAGTGTCAAAAAACCTTTTGAAATTCTATTATCAGGTGCTAAATTAGCGACCACCTTAGTGTCAACAACTTTTTGAAATTCTTATATCAGATTTCAAATCAGCGACCAGCGCATGTACAAAGAGTTTAAAACAAAAAAACATCTTTTTGGGGTCCACCTTAGTGTCAAAAAAGTTTTTGAAATTCTAAGATCAGATTCGAAATGAGCGACCAGCGCATCAACAAAGAGTTAAAACAAAAAAAAACATATTTTTAGTGTCAAGAAAACTTTTTGAAATGTTTACATCAGGTTCGAAATCAGTGACCCCTTAATACTGCCAGCACATAAACCAAGAGTATAAAACAAATAAAACACATTTTTAGGGTCCACCCTAGTATCAAAATTTTTTTTAATTCTAACATCAGATTTGAAATCAACGACAAGCGCATCTACAATGTCTATTAAGCAAAAATTTACATTTTTGGGGTCCACCCTAGTGTTAAAACAAACTTTAAAATTCTTACATCCGGTGCGAAATCAGCGACAAGCACATCTACTAAGAGTATTCAACAAAAATCACATTTTTAGGATTCACCCTAGTTTAAGAATACTTTTTGAAATTCTAACACCAGATTCGAAATCAGTGACCTCTTAATACTGAAAGCACATACACAAAGAGTTTAAAACAAAAAACACATTTTTAGGGGCTACCCAGTGTCAAACTTTATTTTTTAATTCGAAATCGGTTCGAAATCAGAAACAAAGTGTATTAAATAAAAAACACATTTCAGATTCTAACATTAGATTCTAAATCAGCGACATGCGCATCTACAAAGAGTATAAAAAAAACACATTTTTAGGTCCACTCTTGTGTCAAAAAAAACTTTTAAAATTCTAACAACAGGTGCTAAATTAGCGACCACCTTAGTGTCAAAAAACTTGTTGAAATCCTAATATGAGATTTCAAATCAGCGACCAGCGCATCTGCAAAGTGTATTAAACAAAAATATACATTTTTAGGGTCCACCCTAGTGTTAAAACAAACTTTAAAATACACATCTACTAAGAGAATTAACAAAAATCACATTTTTAGGGTTCACCCTAGTTTAAGAAAACTTTTTGAAATTCAACCATCACATACACAAAGAATATAAAACAAAAAACACATATTTAGGGTCCACCCTAATGTCCATAAAGTTTTTGAAATTCTTGTGAAAGCACATACACGCATAAAACAAAAAAACACATTTTTTAGTGTCAATCTTTTGAAATTCTTACATCAGGTGCTAAACTATCGACCTCTTAATACTGCCAGTACATACACAAAAAGCATAAAGTAAAAACAAATTTTTTAGGCTCCACCCTATTGTCAAAATTCTAACATCTGATTCGAAATGAGGCGCTCATTTCAGAGTATAAAACAAAAAAAAAACTTATTTTTAGGGTCAACCTTAGTGTCAAGAAATCTCTTCGAAATGCTTACATCAGGTTCGAAATCAGCGACACCTTAATTCTGCCAGCACATAAACAAAGCGTGTAAGACAAATAAAATACATTTTTAGGGTCCCCCTAGTGTCAAATACATTTTTTAAGTTCAGATTCGAAACCAAAAAATAAATTATACCTACCTCAGTGTCAAATAATATTAATAAAATTCTGACAAGACAATCCTGGGACTTTTCTCATTCCCAACAGTCCCGGGATTGGATGACTTAGAATCCCGGTATTTTCGGCATTCCTCCACTTCAACAAAATTTATGTGATTTTAAAAACTTTTAAAATGAAGACCGTTCTAAAACTATCTGTACAAAATAACTCAATGGGCTTTACCAAAAGTACATTTTAATGTCGACTCTTACTTTAGTGTAAGCTTTTTGACAACAAATTCTATAGAAATAATGTCAGAAAAGCACACACTGAATTTATAATACGCATTAACCCATTAACCGCGGTTGAGTATTTTTTTCCCATGAAAATGCTTCCGCAGAATTTATCATATCTCAGGATTGGTAATAGCTAAGTGTTTAATTTTTTGTTTGTTGCTTTAAGAAAACATAGAGCTATTATTTATTTTTTTTGGAGGGAGTCAAGAAATTTTTACATTAACTACAACATTTTCAATGTCAAAAGTTATTAACATTAAAAATCAGAAAAATTTGAGTTATTATAATTAATAAAAAATTTTATATATTTTAAGGTACTATAACAGTGTGTAAAAAATAAATTGTTTCGTTAGGATATCGTTCTTTGAGATCTTAAGAATACGTATACAAAAAATTTTAGAAAAAAATAGCAAATAGAAAAAAGTTATAACATATACAATATTCATATTTCGTGTGATATTCAAGAACCCTTAAATCTTTAATCGCGTTTTTCGAATCGGCTTCTAGGATATCTGGAGTTCTACTTGATCGATTTCGATGAATCTTCATTTATTGTGATCCTTATAGATTCGGTTAAGCACTAGATCTATAAAAAGCCAAACAACTTTTATGACATGCCATTTTTTTTTTTTTTTTTACTTGCGTAGGTTGAGTGCTAAACTACAACCCTTAACTCAAGAATGCACTTTGATTTTTTACTTTCAGACGCTTTGTAAATGCTGGAGACGAGAAGCCAATTGCAACAATTTTTTAAGCATGCTATCAACGCCCTGTAGAAAATTAACAACAACTATAAAAACAAGAAAAAAAAATTTTATTTCCTCATGAATAATTCTTCATTATGCAAAAAATTTAAATCATTAAAATTAATAATACTAGGTAAAAAAATTAATAAAAAAGGTGTTTTTTATAGCTACACACTGTAATAGTACCTTAAGAAAATGTAAAAGCTCTCTTAGCCAATTTACCAACTATCCCTGCTATTGATAGATAATTCCTGATATAAAACTGTGCTGTCGTTGCAAAGGGAATTTGTGCCCATTTAGAACACATTGACGACGGTTGGGTATTTTTATACCCAACTTCTATTTCGAAATACAAACTTGAAAAATACAAACTTGAAATTTGATGTGGTAGTTCCTGTGATCAATATAAGAAAGCACATGCAATTTTAAAAAATCGTACGAAGCGTTTGGGAGCCGTGGTTAATGGGTTAAATCAACAATTGGTTAGGCCCAATGTGTTAAACACATCAAATTTCCTAAGAAATACAAATATAAAAATCTTTTTTAAATAGCTGTACAAAATATGACGTGATACTTCCATAGAAATACCAAAATGTGACCTTAAAAATTAAAAAAAAAATTCCTTAACCCTATTAGTACTGGGTGAAATTTGGTGAAACTTTGTGAAAAATACAAACTTGAAACTTGATGTGGTAGTTCCTGTGATCATAATAAGAAAGCACATGAAATTTTAAAAATCGTTCGAAGCGTTTGGGAGCTGTGGTTAATGGGTTCAATCGACTATTGGTAAGGCCCAATGTGTTAACACATTATACTTCCTAAGAAATACTGAAATGTGATTTTAATAATACAAAAATAAAAATCTTTTTTAACTAGCTGTACAAAATATGACGTTATACTTCCATAGCAATACCAAAATGTGACCTTAAAAATTAAAAAAAAAATTCCTTAACCCTATTAGTACTGGGTGAAATTTGGTGAAACTTGGTGAAAAATACAAACTTGAAATTAGATGTGGTAGTTCCTGTGATCAATATAAGAAAGCACATGAAATTTTAAAAAATCGTACGAAGCGTTTGGGAGCCGTGGTTAATGAGTTAAATCGACAATTGGTAAGGCCCAATGTGTTAAACACATCAAATTTCCTAAGAAATACTGAAATGTGATTTTAATAGTACAAAAATAAAAATCTTTTTTAACTAGATGTACAAAATATGACGTGATACTTCCATAGAAATACCAAAATGTGACCTTAAAAATTAAAAAAAAAAATTCCTTAACCCTATTAGTAGTGGGTGAAATTTTAGCGCAAAATCAAAGTCAAAATGAGTCTCCAAGACGTAAGGCAGTACAAAAAGTGTAACCAACAACAATAATAAATAACTAATATGTACCAATTTTTGTTAATTTTTGTTAAATCTGCTACTACTGAGTAAATTACAGCCCAAAATCAAAGTCAAAATGAGACTCAAAGCAGTACTAATAGGGTTGAACAAGCTGTAGAAAATATCATAAAATTCTTACTTATAAATACTTAAATTATTGTACTATTCAATTTTTTTTTTTAAATAATTTCATGAACATGGACAAAAAATTCAATGATGCTGCCTGAAGAAAAACTGAATGTGATTTTAAAAAATTTTAAATTAAAAACCTTTCTTAAACTAGCTGTACAAAATAACACAATGTTTTAAACACATGATTATTCCTTAGAAATACTGAAGTGTGATTTTAATAATACTAAAATAAAATTAAAAAAATTTAATACTAAAATTTTTTAACTAGCTGTACAAAATATGACGTGAAAAAATATAAAATATATACCTTTCTTGAACTAACTGTAAAAATATTACAAAATACTAACTTAGAAAAACTAAAAAGTGACCTTCAAAAATTTAAAAAAAGCTGTGTAAGGAAGCTGCACAAAATATCACAAAATTCCTACATATACTTAAATTATTAAACTATTTTCTTTTTTAAATAATTTTTTGAACCGTCTGAATGATCTCATTTTATTAATTTTTTAAAGAATTGATCTTTGTTTTTCAGAAATAAACAATAGATACTATTTAATCGGAACTGTGTTTTTTTGTTTTCTTAAATCTTCTGCAATGTTTTGTGTTGCAAAACAAGGCATAACTACTTTGATACTTTACATAACGTCTTCCAAAAAGTCGTTTTCTAAGTTTTGTGAAACTCTGGACTAGTTCCGGGATCCCGGGATTGTGTTGTTCAAATCCCGAAATCACGGGATTGCCGAAGCGTCCCGAAATTATATTACCGGCACACGGCACAAATCTGACGAAACATAAGAATAATTATTTATAAATGATTTGGTGCGTTCGATTAATCCATTGTTTTGTTCGAATGCTTGATTTGAAAAAGCAAATCAAATCGTGTTCCTCAAAAGCAAAGCATGCACATGATTTGTTGTGCTGCTGACGAGTACCCGTCAGTGATCGTTTGTTTTCGTCAAATATCTCGAACACGATCTGAATCGCTGTTATAGCTATTTAAAACAGCTGAGCTCGACACCGAATGTACTAGCAGTGATTTTAGAAAATAGGAGAGATCATTCCCGTGTTGTTCATGCATTTTAATAAGTTATTCCTGTTCTTCCCTTAACATTTTTCCGTTTTTTCTCCATTTTTAAAGTTAAGTTCTATTTCAAATAGAAACCATAATAATAAAAACCTTACTAACGCAATTAAAAACATTCCTTAAAATAATATAACGCATTTATTACTTGTACATTAGAGTGTAACGAATTTTTTACCTCACCGGCTTCATATATTTTTGGATACTGCTCATCAAAATAAATTTACTTGCATCCTTAGTTTTTTTTTCTGTAGCATAACTTTTAACTTTTCCCGAGGGTACAACAATACAAGTGAACATTATACAATAAAACTTTAGATATATAATTTTCGGCGATGGTTTTCATACTTAAAGTATCGATAAACTGGGGTTGTGTATCCCGGAGTTGAATCGCCATAAAGGCGATTTCTTTTACTTTTTGCATAACAGCAACCGAAATATATTATTGAAAACCAATATATCAAGGATTTTTATTTGACGTTTTCATGTATAAGATTCCTAATTTTTTTTTTTTTCAGAGTCTCAAATAAATAAATTTTTTTAGCAAAATATCATGTTAGGTTAGATTAGGTTAAGGTGACTGCAATTCTTTAGACCAGCCCACTTAGACCATATTTTTGGGTCCGTTGTAATACCACAGAATGGAAGAAGGAAGTAATCAAGTGAAACTTTTATGTAGGATGTTCTTAATGTGGCAGAAGCTGTAGAAACATGTGATATTAAATCTGAAGCAAGTGTTATGCCTTGCCCTCAGTCAAATCAAGTTACTAAGCATTCCTCTCCACAAACTTTTCCTACCACCACCAAATACAACTTTTCGTCGTAAATTAATGTGTTTTTTAGTTCCTTTGATTAGGAATAAGGAAAGAAAGGTTATAGCGTAGGCCCAGCCAGAATTCGAACCCGAGACCCCTGAGCGATAGTCAAGCGCGCTCCCACTAGACTATCGAGGCCGCCTAAAAAAACACACATCATGTAAGTATTCTTTTTTTAAAGCCTTGTGTGTCCTCTTTAAAATCCTGTTTGAAAATTAATAAAACTGAATTTGCTCTTTACCATTCAAACAAAAAAATGTATGCACTAAAGGGTCGCATTACTGTATTTCAGAACGATTTTACGAAGAAGAAACCCGTGGGGGTAAATATTTACCCCGGTTTGTAGTTTTCAGGTAAAACAAATAGGTTTGGAGTTCTAGGGTTAAAACATGATGCCAAAAATTTTTCACAACTTGTGTAAGTTTATTTGAAATATTGATTTATTATATTTCTTAGGGCCATTTTGTTCACAAAAAGCATAAATATGATTTAATTCGGGGATAACTATCTCTAGGTTAATTTTATACCAAGCGTATAAATCGGGAGATAAAAAAGTGGTTTTGTTCACATTTTATCCCGGCTTTATGCTTAGAGCATAAATTCGCTCTCAGTTTATATCGATTTCCATTGGAATGTTAGAGTGTTGCTCATTAGTTAAAAAATGTGTGTGGATTTTCGGTTTATTTTTGCTGGTTTGGTTTATTTGGGGGCTGGAGTGAACACTAGGTAAAAATGGCTCGCTGATTTTGCATCTGATGTCAGAATTTCAAAATTCTAAAATTTTCCTACGCATAGGGCTGCCAACTAAACTTTTTTTTAAGAATTTTAAACATGAAGAAACAGTATTGGTAACTGGTTACTTCTTTCGAATAGCGGGGTTAACATGATCTTATATGTTGTCACGCCTGGTGTGATGGCCTTAAATTTGAAATATTTCATTTAATATATGTTGTCAGTCGGCTGTATCGAGCGTTCGAACGGTCAAATACAAGGCTTGTCCTACGGTGCGTGACAACATGTAGGACCATGTGAACCCCGCTATTCTGGTGTCAGATTTTTAAAATTCAAGATGGCGGATAGAGTTGCCACCTAATTTCTTGTTTATTTATGCGAATTCGACGCTGGGAGAAACACTAGGTAAAATTGGGTCGCTAATTGCGAATCCCACTGTCAAAATTTTTCTACACATAGGGTTGCCACCTAAAAATTTTCTATTTTAAGCATTCTAAACATGAGGAAAAAGTACAATATGTAAACATCAGTTTTAAACATCATTTAACAGTGTTAGGAAGGCACTGATTTCGAATCTGAAGTCAGAGTTTTAAAATTCAAGATGTGGATAGGGTTGCCATCTTAATTTTTTTGTATTTTTATGAATTCGGAGCTAGCAAAAAACATGGTACACCAAAAATGGGTCGCTGAATCCGAATCCATGGTCAGAATTTCAAAATTATAAAGTTTGGAAATAATAGGGCTGCCACCTAATAATATGTATTTTTAAGAGTTCTAAACATCATTTAACAGTGTTCACAAATCAATAACCCCCAAATACTGTTTTCCCATGTGTAAAATTCTGAAAATAAAACATTTTCAGGTGGCAACCCTATGTGTAGAAAAATTTTTTTGCCGTGTATGTCGCAGAGATGGTTCAATTAATTGTAGCACCCGTGCGACCGAGGCCTTCGTCAATCGAAAACGATAGAAGAAGTCATTCTCGTCCCACTTGTCCAATCCAATGCGTTCCTGCATTTTATATTGCCTGCGTTCGGCCCGCAAAGTCACTTCCACTTCGTCATCATCGTCGCTCCAGTTCTCCTTAAAGTGCACCAAAAGATCCATTTTGTTATACTTTTTCTTCTTTTATTTTTTAAAAACTTTTTGTCCAACCTCTTCTTTCAGAATTTAATTAAAAATTAAAAGAACTGTGCCTGTTTACATATTTTGACACCAAGTAAATAAAAAATATTAAAATGAGAGTGATGAGAGCGAATTAAAAATCTTAACTCACCAATTTTCACGAGTGAAATATTTCTGGGGTTAAGCTATCTTGCCACCATTTTTATCTTCACCTTGAAGAGTTAAATGCTTAACTCACTGTGAACAAATGAAAAACTGGAAAAATCATGGAATTAACTCGGGGATAAATTTATCTCTCTGTGAACAAAACGGCCCTTAGTGACTTATATTCTAAGTCGATATAAATTCAGATTTTTTTAATTAAACAGGAACACAACGGAATTAATGAAGCATAAGTTTTGTTCTTCAGAACGTAAGGAACCACAAATGCGAAAATTCTAAATGCTCCGCCTTCGTCCTAGAAATTAAATCTTTTAAAAGTTCTCAGTTTTATTTAACTATTTTCCACAGTTTGCCAAGCAAGAGGTGACAATAAAAATGAATTTAAATTAAATGCACAAGCTAATTCAAATAGTAATACAATAAAATTTATACTCAAAATGACTCAGATAATTTTAAAATGTATTTAAATCATAGCAGTTACTAATCGTAGCTCTAACTAATCGTAATTATTAGCAGTTCGAATATTTGTTTAAAAAGATTAAATAATTTATTAAGTACGGTTCTTTTCAGTTTGCAATCATAATCTTATAGTTACAATTACAAATAATAAAAAAATAATTACGATTACTTCAGATTACAAAAATAATCAAGAACAATTAAGAGTAATCAAGAAAAAATAATCCGACTGCTTTTAGAAATATTTTTGATTCTTTTTGATTATTTAAATAATTTCTAAAAGTAGTCGGATTGTTTTTCTTGATTTCAGTAAACTTTTAGTAAGCTGCAAGGTCCGACCAAAGGCTTAAAATTTGATACCACGGTAGCCCCTTGGCATGTGCCAGGTTAACTGATCAGTGGTGTCCGACCGAATATTCGGTTTCGGTTTCGGTTTCGGTTACGACCAGTTTCGGCCTTTTTTGGCAGTTTCGGCTTTTCGGCCTCAATATGGCCGCATAACCGAAACTAGCCGAAACTTTTAGTAAAAATTTTGGAACATTTCAAGAATAGCGACAACTATAATTTTGAACTTTTTTTTTTTTTTTTTTTTTTTGCAGATTATATAGATTTTGGCCTCCTTACTCCAAATCTGAAAAATTGCAGGCTGCTCGCAATTGGTTTAGAAGTTATAGGCCTCCAAAGTTGGAAAAAATAGCCTACAAATCTGGCTATTTTTTAAAGTTTTTCAACAAAACTACACTTTATGGAGATCATAAGAAAGAAAATTAAAGTACCTATTCAACAAGGTACCTATACAAATATGAAAATCCATGCATAACTTTTAAAGATATAAACATTTTTAGTGTCGGGAAAAGGAAAACCACTAGTTTTCCAAACAAATTGTAATATAATAATAGGTATATCTTAAAAAGTTATGAATGGATTTTCATGTTTGATACATACCTCGTTGAATAGGTACTCGCATTACCTTTCTTTTGATACACATAACGCGGAACACTAAAAAAAACAGAAAGATTTGTAGCCAATTTTGCAACTTTATGTATAACTTCTAAACCAATTGCCAGCGGCCTGAAATTTGAATTTGGATTTAGGAGGTTAAAATTCGTATAATCCAACAAAAAAAATTAAAAAAAAGAGAGTTTCGCTATTCTTGAATTATACCAAAATTTCTTCTTCAGTCATTTAATTCGAATAGATAAAATTGGTTTAATAAATATATTTACAACGCATTGTACAAAACAGCAATTATGAATTCGTCTATAATTTGATTTATCGTGTTAACGCAAAACATTTTGGTTAATTTTATGCGTTCGATACTATCATTTTCGATATTATCATCTCTATTGCAATTACCTTTAAAGTTTTATAGGTATTTAAGCCAAAAATTGATAATTAAACTTCCGAACGAATTCTGTGTGTGTGTGGAATAAAGTAAGAGATAACGAAATACATATTTCTATTTTTATAATACTAAACCTTTAAGAAACACAAAAATACTTTGCTTTATAGTTCTAAAAAAATGTACATTGCATACTATTTTGAGTGTGTACAGAAGTGTGTAATAAAAAATTAAAAAATGATCTCTATTATATTATAATATAATTAATTATCTCATTTATTATTATAGTAAACTTCAATTAATTATTATAAACTTCAATATTCAAATAATACTTGTTTTGTACTAGTAGTACTTTTGTGTTCTTTTAATAAAAACAATCAGTTGTTAAAACTTAAATTTTCACAACCGGTTTCGGCCAAAATGCCGGTTTCGGTCGGACACTACTGATCAGGTCAGGCCTTCGGGTAAGTCAGAGCTACCTACCTCGGTGTAGGTTCGCATTCTCAAACCGGGTGCCATACCCCAGACTGCGGAAGAGACGATCACAACAATTTCATAACACCATTTGGTACCTCAATATTTCGGTCCTATGCTATGGAGCAACGTAGAATTAAGAATACCCGGCAGGTTTCTACGTCAAACACTTTGGATTTTTTGTACTTAAGCATAGTACTCTGTTCAGTTTCATGTGAAATTCCACTCAAATCTCTATACAAAAAGTGACAGCTGCGAAACAAGCGTGTAAATTTTCACAAAATGTTCGCCAGAGCAGTACTCTGCTCCGCTGCGTGAAATTATCGCAACATGTTTCTGAGCAACATTTTTTCACGACAATTTAATTGTACTGCCTACTTATTTTGAAGTGAAAAGAGAGCTATCATATGAAATCTCCCAACTTATTTTCTGAGTCTCTCTGAGAAACGTTGCCATAGGAATTTCTCGCAACAAACTTTAAGTCAGAAATTTGACGCAACAAATAAATAAATGTTGCCAGCGAAATTTCACGTAAGCGAACAGAGTACTAGGCTTTAAGAACAAATTGCAACTCGAAAACACTCACCTATTGCTGAACTTTCGCAAGGGTTTATTAAGAAACACTTATTTTGACATCAAATTGTGAAATTTTGCACCCGTTTTCAACTTCAAGATTTATCCCTTAACACTCCGAAGATATTTATCAGCTCATTAAAAAAAAAGTCGATCCAATTGGTTTAATAGTTTTGGCGTTTTTTGGTAACAAAACAATTTTTACGGGGTAAAATTAATTTAAAAATAAATCCGAAAACAAACATTCGTTTTAATTTTTAGTATACTAAGAAACAAAGCACAAAACTAATGATCTCTTTTTTCCTTTTTCTTTCTCTCCCTCCACAGATGCGATCAGTGAGCGTAATCCACGCGTCATAGAAGATTCACGGGCGCGCAAGTTGGCGAATGACTTAAAACGTTGCTCATACTATGAAACATGCGCCACATACGGGCTGAATGTGGAGCGTGTTTTTCAAGATGGTAAGTTCAACCGAAACAAACCCAAAAAAACAAGAAATACCCCTTTTGATTCCCCCCTTGTTTTATCACAATAGCCTGTCAGAAAATCCTGCAACAACGCCTCCCACTCCCGCCCACCGTCAACTCGCGACCCACAACGCCACAGGGCACAAGACTCGGTATCGCCTCCTTTCATCATTCCAACACAAACAATGCGAACGGCTACTCTAACCCCACAGCAACAATGCAAAGTGCTTCGGCCAGCAATCTTTCGCTGCCGCATCGACATCATGTGCTCTCAACCTCATCGCATCACATACCGATGCGCATGAGCGCTGACTTCGCGCACACAGAACAGCAACATAGTCTACCGCCGACACAGCCAACAGCACAGAAATCCTGGCTGCAGCAACAGCAACATCAACACTTGGCTTTAACCAATGAGAACAACAACAGCATCACGGCAAGCAGTGGCAAATTTCAGTCCATGCAGCAACCTCATCACGGGTCTGGTAATCACCATGGTGCACAACAAGTGACCCAACAAAATTCAGCGACTGACAATTTGGCGCCGCTCTCTTTAGTGCCGCTACGTGAGTCAAAGGATAATAGCAGTGGTGGTGGTGGTGGGGGCAAAGATCTGCCTACTCCCACCTCTACCCCAACGACTAGTCGCAAGTCGCGTCGTCGCTCCAACCTCTTTATACCCTCCTCCTCTAAGAAGGGTGACAAAGAGTCTAAGAATGGTGAACTCGGCAGCGGCCGCTCGATACCTATCAAGCAGGGCTACCTCTATAAACGTTCCAGCAAGTCGCTGAACAAGGAGTGGAAAAAGAAGTATGTGACACTCTGCGACGATGGTCGTCTTACCTACCATCCCTCGCTGCACGACTACATGGACGATGTGCATGGCAAAGAAATACCGCTGCAATATGTTACAGTCAAGGTGCCCGGTCAAAAACCACGTGGCTCCAAGTCGATTATCACCAACAGCGCGCTGACAACTTCACTGCTGGCCGCAAATGGCAAGGCGTCTGCACAAAATGGCGGCGGAGGTGGCGGCGGCCTGAGCGAGGGCATCGGCTGTCTGACTATCGTCAAGGATAGCAACAACAAAAAGCTAACGGAAAAGGTGCTGTTGACAGCTTTTGATACGTTGCGTGAGCCTGGTCGCTCGACATCATCGCAGCACACAAGTGGTGATGAAGGTATCGCCATGAGCAACTCGAACTCGCAGACTTTTGGTTTGCCCAACAGCGAGTCGCAGCAGCAACAGCGTGAATTGTTGGCTGTCAATGCGGCCAACAAGCTGGAGGCGCAGACACCAAATGTCAAGAAGCGACATCGTCGCATGAAGAGCAGCGGCGTCAAGTCGAATGAGGTTGACGATTCCGATGGCTATGAGTTCTACATCGTATCGTTGGATAGCAAACAATGGCATTTCGAGGCTGCCAATTCGGAAGAGCGAGATGAATGGGTGGCTGCCATTGAACAGGAAATCTTTAAGTCGCTGCAGGGCATCGAAAGCACAAAGCTGAAGCCAGCCACATCGAGTGAGCTGGCGGCAATGGTGGCGATAAGAACCCGTGTACCGGGCAATGGTTTCTGCGTGGATTGCGATGCACCAAGTAAGTAGTATGAAAGCTTTTGCTCAGCAGCTGTTATGACATGCTCTCAATTTTATTTACCTTATTTTCTTTCGTCAGATCCCGAATGGGCTAGTCTTAACTTGGGCGTTCTGATGTGCATCGAATGTTCGGGCATTCATCGCAACTTGGGCTCGCATATATCTAAAGTTCGCTCGTTGGGCCTCGACGATTGGCCGTAAGTATTATACGATATCTTGGAATTAATTCCTTTGCATATATTTAACCTTATCTCTGCTTCACAGGCCTGCCCACCTGAGCGTAATGCTCGCAATCGGAAATAGCCTAGCTAACTCCGTGTGGGAAGCAAACACGCATCAGCGCATCAAACCGAAATCGAATTCAGCACGCGAGGAGAAAGAGGTGTGGGTACGCAGCAAATATGAGGCTAGAGAGTTTTTGGCTCCAAACAATGCGAATACGAACGCATCGCCGGGACAGCAATTAATCGAAGCGGTGATCAGGTAATATTTCAAGAAGAATTTAACTCTTTCAGCGCCACCCAACCGACACATGAACTGCTATTAGGTAAGGAAATTTGAAGATTTGACAGTTGATGCTTCGGTTGGACTTCTTATGAGCTAACGATAGAAAATTGGCGAAACCATCGGCCGCAGTTGAGGCTAAATGAAACCATTTTTAATATAATAGCTGTTGTCAGGTCATTCCGAAATGAACTTCAGAATTTTTGTACAGGTTTGCCTCAAAGTTTTCAATAACCATCGAATTACTCGTTTGGGAAGCTATAAGAAGCTATTACTTGCATAGAATTTAAAAAAAAAATAAGAAGCTATAACTTGCATAGAATATATAAAAAAAAAGACGAGACTGCTGCTGATTAAAATTGTTAATGAAAGAATTTCATAGCCAGTTGCGACTTGAGCAGGTGCGAGGCCCTAAGCGGCAGTTGTTGGCAAGGCTCTTGCCCTATGTTTATGCCAACAAAACTAGGCGTCGTAAAATCTTCAGCGCCACAGTTTTTGAGAAAACAATTGTGAGTTTAACGTAATCACAATATAAATAAACAAAAAAATTAAAAATGTTAAAAAATTTTGGCAAAAAGAATAAGAGTAGGGAGAAGGAGTGCACAGTATATTTTTCATAGAAATTCACCGGACACCGACTCAAAAGTTAGAGGGGCTCTTAAAAACTTTTTCGGCTTTATTTTTTTTTTTTTGTGGATGGGAGGAAACCCATGAATCGGTTCTGAACATCTTTTTTGGTCAAAAAATCCCCATGAAGCAGTTTTAGTTCTCCTGAATCCCTTTTTTGGCCAAAAAATCATGCTTTTTGCATGTAACTTTTTTCCTCCAGAACGCATACCCAAGATAACGATATATCAATGCAGTCTGCAGTCTGAATTAAAAGTTACATGCGAAAGACGTGATTTTTTGGCCAAAAAAGAGGTTCAGGAGAACCAAAACAGCTCCATGGAGATTTCTCCGATCCAAAAAAAAAGTTATGGAGAAATGGTTTTTAAGAGTTTCTCTTAATTTTGAGTCGGTGTCCGGCGAAATTGAAATTTCGATCCGGCTTAATATGTATACACGTATAAGACCCCCACAAAAAGAAGAGAAAAAACGTTTGGCAGTGTTTCGTTAGGTTTGTTACACTGTGATATGAGTACGCTTATGATATCAGATGAGCTTAAAAAGAGGAAAAATACGACTCTTTTTCTGTTCTTAGTTTGCCTCTCACATTGCGCTCTCTTCTGAGCGATAGAAGCGGTGGCTAGTTCATTAGGAAATTATAAGTGATACCAAATTTTTATGAAAAACACATGTTTTTAAGATTATATTTGTATCGCATCAACAGAGAATATAAGCAAAAAGATCGAATTTCGACCACTGGTGAACTCTATTTAATGAAATTACATGTAAATAAAAATGTTATCAAAACTAAATTGAATTATATGTCCTTTTGCAATACGTAATAAGCCACAGGATTAGAAAAATCTATTTTTTTTTACTCGACACATTATATAATATAACTGAAGTCCTAAAGCAGCTCTGAAATTCACTTTTATAAAAAATCTTTCACATCCTAAGAAATGGAACTTTTTGTTTTTCTTAAGCATTTTTTCAATTTTGCTAAAGCTCCCTTTACAATTTTTAATATTTTGCAAATTATTAAAAAAAATGTGATTTTTCTGTTTTCTTATAGATCTGACATGAAATCGATAGTTTTGATTTTGGCCACGGCCAATCATGAAGTGACGAATGCCAATGTCAGTTCACGCGATGTGAGAACACCTTTATTGCTGTCATGTGCCATTGGAAATTTGGCGATAGCACAGCTTTTGATATGGGTGAGTAAGAAAGTTAAATGTTTAATATAAACGCTCGTGTTTTTATCAGGGACCGTACCGGTTATGGTTTTTATCAAAAAAGTCGGATATTAACAGTTATCATTTAACTTTTATTTTTTCCGACAAAAATACTAGTTATTTAATGCCTTTTATTTTTTCGGGCAAAAATAACTGTTACTTTTGACTTTTATTTTTTAGGTCAAAAATAACAGTTATTTTGTGCCTTTTATTTTTTCGGTCAAAAATATCAGGCAATTTGAATTTTTTTTAAAGGCCACTTGAACGGCAAAAAAAGTTTTATGCAATTTTTATCGTCTCATCAGTGCGCACATTTTGAGCTATAAAACTTTTTAGTTTTTAACGTTTTTTATTCGGCCTTTGAAAAAATACAAATTGCTTGATATTTTTTACCGAAAAAATAAAAGGCAAAAAATAACAGTTAATATTAATTTTTATAGTAACAGATTTATAGATTATAATGGTATATTTAAAAAAGTCCTCCGCCACTTTTTCGTTATGCCTTTTTCATCTGAAAATTGTAAAATAACAGTTATTTTCGGTCCCTGGTTTTTATAAAAAAAACTTGCAACTTGTCCTTGCAGGGGTAAAGGAGTTACAGGGCTAATTAGTACTTCATGACTTTTATGCACATTATTGTTTTTAGCAGAAAAAGTAAATCACCAAAAACCTATTTTAAGAAATCACGACCTTTCTAACGGTATATCAACGAACCCACCCGATTCATCCACTACCGAGCTGTGCTCGTGTGAAGATGAAATCAATCCGTTGAAACTTCTAGTTTCAAGTTGGAGAGCAAGTTTTTCTGAATTGTGCGTAAGAAATTTACATTTGTTTCGGCATAAAAGTTGCGATTTTTATAATATTCTTTTCAATGACATTAAAATCATTTACATATTTTTAAAAATAACAAAGTTGGTTGTACTTAAAAAATTACACTAAATTGAAAGCATAATGATATTTAATTGTATTTTGTAATGATTTAATAGATTTTTTTGTTCGAAGTGAAATTTTTAAGTATAATTAACTTTATTTTTCAAGATATGTTTATGATTTTTTATGTCATTAGAAGGAAAATTAAATAAGTCACAAATTTGATACAAAACAAATAAGGAATTGTCTTCGACTGGGCCGAAATTAAAATACCCCCACCTAATATTATCATACCTAAAGTTTATATTAATTGTTAATGGTTTTGTGCATAATTTGAAGTCATTGGATTATTTTTTGTGAAATTTAAAAAGATTTGCCATTTTGGTGAAATCACTTTGTATGGGAAGTAGACGTGATTTTTTTCGACTTTTACAAATTTTATACTAAAAATGCGTATTAGGGCCAAATTTTAAGTGCGAGAAAAAAAACACCTTAAATGACAATTTAAGTTAATTTAACTTCAACGAATGCTAAAATATCTAGTTAAACCGAGTTTAATCGTCCAATTTTGGTGAGTTAACCTCAGTTTAATTTGACTAGAGTTTAAGCTCGCACTGAAAAATTGGCCCTTAAAGGTTTAAGCTTATGTGCAAAATTTTAAGTCATTAGATTAGTTTTTGTGGAATTGAAAGAGATTTTACCGTTTTGGGTAAGTCACTTTATAAGGGAGGTAGGCGTGGTTTTCATCCCATTTTTAAAAATTGCATACTCAAAGTTTATAATAAATATTAAGGACGCTGTGCAAAATTTGAAGTCATTATAATAATTTTTGTGTATTTTAAAGAGATTTACCGTTTTGGTTAAGTCACTTTGTATGGGAGGTAGGCGTGGTTTTCATCCCATTTTTACAAATTTCATACTTAAAGTTTATAATAAATATTAAAGACGCTGTGCAGAATTTGAAGTCATTATATCAATTTTTGTGGATTTTAAAGAGATTTTACCGTTTTGGTTAAGTCACTTTGTATAGGAGGTAGGCGTAATTTTCATCCCATTTGGCTCATTTTCGAACTTGACCTTCATTTTTGAATAAAAAACTTTTATATTGAATTTCGTTACGATAGCTAAAAAATTACGGCTGTTATCGTGACCACAGACGGACATACGGACATGGCTGAATCGACTCAGGAGGTGATGCTGATCAAGAATATTTATACTTTTCTATAGCGCCCACGCTTCCTTATCAGCGTTACAAACGGAGTGACAAAGTTAATATATCCCTATTACGTTTTTTAAACATGGGGGTACAAAAAGTTTTGATTTATGAGGCAAAATTCAGAGAAAATTTCGCTCAAACTTGAAAGTTAGTAGTTTCAATGGATTGATTTCATCTTCACACGAGCGCAGCTCGGTAATGTAAAAATCGGATGAGTTCGTTGATTCACCGTTAGAAAGGTCAATTCATTGCCTTTAAATTAATTTCTTAAAATAAGTTTTCTATGGGTTAGTTTTTCTGCTAAAAATAATTTTATTGAGATAGTCTGTGAAGTGGTGATAAATTTGACCCCATTTTAATTCTACTAAAAAATTCTAATAAAGAGGTTTTTTAAAATTATTTCTTGTTTAAAAACAAGTTTTAATATTTTTGTTTAAAATAAATACAAATTTCAATTTGTTTTTTTTTTAATTTAACAAAATTGGCACTTTGTTTAACTATTCTTCTTTTAAAGACGACAAAAATATATAAAGAGGTGGTAAAATTTACCACTACATTCACAGTTAAAATTTAAATAGTTGCACTTTATCGCGGTACACCCTGTATATAAAAACTTTTTTTAAAACCTTTGTATGTAATGCTTTAAGGCTTTCTTTTAAACTGTATTTATTTAAGCTTTCTTTAAAAGCTTTGTTTACTTAATTCTCTTCAAAAATTTTATATTTTAAAGCTTTCTTTAAAAGTCTTTACCAAATCTTGATTTAAAAGGTTTTTTATTAAAGCTTTTAAAAAAAAAATTATTTATGAACGCTTTTTAAAAAAAAAAATATTAATTAAATTTATATGTCAAGCTTTTTTTAGAAAGTCTTGTAAAAAGCTTTCTTAAAAGCTGTGTGAAAACTTTCTTAATGAGCTGTGAATAACTTTTTAAAAAAGTTTTATGAATAATTTTCTATAATTTTGCTAAAACTTTTGTTTAACAACTTTATTAAAAAATTTCCTTATTAAAGCTAATTGTGTTTATTTAATTTTAATTAGAGAACTTTGTAAAACAGCATACATTTTTAAATCTTTTCAAACAGTTTCTAAAATTATGTACATAAATCCTTTAGTAGTGAACACTTATATTGTATACCTTGTGCAATGCAATGTAAATATAACAATAACAAATTTTGTTAATACTTTTCTTCCCATATTTTCGTTTTAGAACGGAGCCAACATCAAGCACACTGATCATGAGGGACGCACTTGTCTAGCTTATGCACGTGCCGCCCAGTCGCTAGCGACAGCAAAGTCTCTCAAAGCAGCTGCATCGACTGCAGCCTCAAATTCGACGCTCTCTTCTAGCAGTGTCAGCAATACTAGCTCCACTTCATCGAATGCTTCGAGTAATACAGCGTGCACTACAACAACAGCATCTTCGGCAGCAACAACAACAAACGGCAGCGGTATACCAGCGATACAATATAGTGTTGAAGAGACAACAGCTTTAGTAGAGCTTTTGACTGCACTCGGATGTCCGGAATCGGCACCATTGACAGCAAGCGGCACATTGCCCAGACGACGCGATACGCTCGGAACGCCTTATGAAAAGGCAGTGTCGGGCGTCATGTAAACAAATATAGATCGTCATCAAAGTAGAGCGTCTTTATTTGTATTTTTTTTTTATTAAATTAAAGCTGAAGTAGTTGAATGGTTGAAAAATAGCACGCTTAGCACTTTAAGAATTTAACTAATTTTTAAGCTCTCCCATATTAATTCACGTTGTTTTTGTTTTTTTTTTTAAGTTTTTAATGCATAAACTTTTAAAGCAATGTTTATTTGTAAAAAAACGGTTTTATGATGTATGTTTATAAATTATATACAACATTTATGAGTTATTATACGGCAAATAATGTAAAAATGCTCTAATTTATTTCTGATGCTTATTAAAAACGTTTTTGTATTTGCAAGTAAAATGAAAACGAAAAAAAAACCACAAAAATATTGTCAAAGTGTTTTGTAAATTTTATTTTTAATGCGCATTTTATATTAATAATGTTGTTTTTAAGCTGGTGCAAAAAGGTTTTGTTAATATTTTTAAAATCTCGCTTAGTTTTTTAAGAATAGTGAGAATAGTACTAGAAAAATCGTAGAGCTAAGCTTTTATAAAGCTCTTTCAATGTTTTGTATGCTGTTTTAACAGCAACATACGTTGTTCGAATTTTTTTTTTGTTCCTAAACTCATGTTTTTTTGTTAGTTATGCATAAAAATCAGTACCACATTTCAGCACCAGCGTATTGTGGTTTGTTGAAATTATTTTTTTTTTATAAAAAATTAATTTTTTTATGAAATTTACCTCATTCGCTTAAGAAAACATTACGTTTAAGTTATTTATTGTTTGTATATTTTTTTTTATTTTAACTATACCAAATTTCAAAACGCCCTGTAATCTCGATTAAAGTTTTTTAAATATGTTTAAGTTATTAAATGTTTGTTAATTTTCCTTAATTTTTAGTTCAATTAGAAAAAACTTTTTTAAGCGTTTTTTCGAAATTTTTAAAAAAATATTTATGTGAATATAATTCCACGTTCTACTCCGTCATTTCAGTTGAATCTGCTGTATTTGAATTCAACTTTTAACTTTTATTGAAAAAGCCTAAAATAAAAAAAGATTACCATTTAATTGAATATTATATAGAAAACAGCACTATTCATTATATTCTATCCTGTAGCCTTTACAATGGTTACATTTCGATTTTGTTGATTTCCTTTTAATCCTAGTTTTTCTTTTAATAATGCCCAAAAACAACATATAATTTAATGTTCGAAAATATTCGAACACCAAACAATAAGCAAAAAATAATCAATATAAAGAATGCATGATAATCTTTTAAAAAAACACGCTTTCACAGGTACATATATATATATTTATAAATGCAGTTATTATATATTAACTGCACGCTTAACTGCAGTTTCAACAAAATGAAAAAAAACAAAAAAATAATAAAATTAAACTTTAAAAACTTTCAAGCAAAACATACAAATTCGGCGATATAAATTAATTTAAACATGTTTAATTTTTACAATGCGCTATTTTTAAATAAATATAAATATATATGTGTGTATGTCGTATTCATATTAGAATGAACAAAAAAAAAACAAATATTAAAAACACTTATAAACAAAATCAATTTAATTGGAAAACAAAAACATAATAAAAACAATATATCTTAATAGAAAATATAAAGTATTTTCTTGCTTTTTTTAACCAAGGCTGTGGAATGTGCGAAGACTTTTCGATAAATTTTAATATATTAGGCATTAAGTTAGGCATAAAATACTAATTTGATAAAACTGTCTTTAGCCAACTTTTTGAATTTCAGAACATTCAGAATTTTGCAATATGTAGTTGCAAGATTTTTATATCATACATGATATTTTGATATGTTGCGCAATATTGCTGCAGTTAATTAGACTCGTGAACATGCCCTTTGTGTGTATGCTACCCATAGTAGAAGTGAAACCTTCAGAAATCTTTTAATACAAATACTTTTTCCTAAAACATCGTTACCTAAGAATGATGAAAAAATGACTTGAAAAGTTTTTACTTTCGTTACAAATATATTTTATTAACATTTTTTTTTCAAAAGTCCAACAGAAGGACTTAACAAAAATAGTTTGAACTGTACCTTTAAGTTAGTGTATATATTTTTATAATTCTTTTTTTCAAAAAAAGCCTAAAATATTGACTTTTTACCCAAAAAAATTTCTCAAAAGTTTTTTTTGTTGTTAAAGTAAAAACGAGTAAAAATAGCATTCAGTTATGGGCAAAAATGGCTACACTGTTTTTGTCATCAGAACAACAAGGTAAATTTTTTGGTGAAATGCATTTTTTCCAAAATGTAAGTTGTTTATTCGACCTTAATTTTTAAGTTTTTATTTTGTTCTTCAGGCTCTAGGTCTCGTTTAAAAAGTCACTTTATTTTCGCAAAATAAAAATGTTCCACTTTATATAACACTTTACGTATTGGAATAGTGTTGAAAAATTAGTTTAAGTGTAAAAGTGCAAAAAGGCGAGTTTGGTAACAATCATATTAATACACAACTTTACAAACTGGCCTCGCAACCTTCACATACGTAGCAACTCAGGTGTCGTTTCGCGGCTGATACAATTATATAGTTTGGTACAATTGACTGAAATCGACTCAAAAGAATTTAATTATTTCATTAAATTCGTCATAACTTTTTATAAAAGGATGAAAAAAAGAAGTAGTTAGATCAAAAACGTACTATGGTAAAAACCCAATATTGTCAGTAAGTATAAAATATATTTTCTGTGCATACTTTCAGAATGAACATCTTTAAGAACAGTGTGTCTTGTAAAATTACTTTACTGTCAAAAAATAATTTTAATTTGAGAGTGCGGAGCAGCATGCTAGCCTTATATGCATTAAGTTGTGCATACTTTCAGGCTGGACAGTTTGAGAGTTTTTGACACGGAACAGCATGCTTGCCTTTTATGCATTAAGATGTGCATACTTTCAGGCTGAACAGTTTGAGAGATAGGAGCAGCATGGTTGCCTTATATGCATTGAGTTGTGCAAACATTCAGGCTGAACAGTTTGAGAGATATTGGACACGGAACAGCGTGCTTGACTTTTATATATTAAGATTATTATTTTATCAATATTTCAGACACCACTGCACAATAGGTCAAATGACCGCTTTTGCTGGTCAAAATACAAAATTGCCACTGTTTTGTTGTGGCCATCTTTCAAAGAATACTTTGAACCATGTAAAAACCAAATTGGTTTTTGTTTTAAATAATCTACCGTCATATAGGCAGCCATTAAAGTTGCCATACAAAAATTAAATTTTTAAAATATAAAAAGTGCTTATGTTAAAGTGTATTTTTTAACTGCGTGTTTTTGTTAGAACTTTACTTTTTTGTAGAAACATCGAAATGGGTATGTATTATTTAAATATAACAAAAACTGATACTTTTTTATTTTTGTTGTTGTAAAACACTCATATAATGTTAGTACGTTTAAATATTCAGACTTTTTTACAATATTTACGTTAGGTTATAAGACGTTGCATATGTTTTGCTAATATACCGACTTCGTAAATAATTGAATTGCAGTCTTGCAAGTATTTTCTGCAAGATTTAACGTGCGAAAGTTGCGACTTATAAAGGGTTTCACAAGCTCACGTATTATCGTGTGTCGTATTGCGTTTTCATAAAAAAAAATACAACTGAACACACCCTAAGGGTATGTTTTGTTGTATGTCGTATTAAACAGAAAGGTGACCGAAGAAAATTAATTTATTAAAACTAATTATTAAATTTTGCCTCATAAAATAAAAACAAAAGCTATTATAGAAGTGATATTACTTATAAAATTTACGAATTAATAACAAACTCGTTACAAGAACACAGTGAAATATGACAGGTAGTAAACATACCAAACGAAATCGTATTGTCGTAAATTAGTTTTGTGTGGAAGGCAACAACAAAAATTTTACAACTGTTTTGAAAAAATACCACAATACAACAATACGACAGCTTTTGAAACCCCTATTTGATAAATTCGTTTTTTCTAGATACATACAAGTTTCCAAATTCAGTCTTATTTAAAATCTTGAAAAGACAACCCATGGCAAAAGCAAACCGACGTTTTTGGTTACAATTTTTCAAAAATTTGGCAGAGATATTAATTGTAATAAAATTACTTCTCAAATAAGCGATAAAGTCGCAAATTTTTGTAAAAATTCCTTACATAGATGGTCAAAATGTTCCGGAAATTTGAATTCTTTTTAGAAAATTGCATTTTCAGAAAAATTCAGAAATGCATCCTGGGGATATATGAAAATGATGATTAAAATCGAAAAACAAGAACTAGTTTCCAGCTTACCACCTGGTCGTCCACGCATTTCATATGAGGAAAAATCTGCTCGAGCAAAACGACGCGAAGCTGGAGAGCTAGCAATAGCAGCGAGTAACCCAGTCATCGTTGCTTGTTCTTGCAGCAGCAACGGCAGCTCGGAAAGAAGGTGCATTCGTGCAAAATATCCCTGGTTGCCAATGACACCTACCATACACAAGGTTCTCATACACTCAATTAGCATTATTGAGAACACTGCCCGTCAAACATTTTGTTACCATCACAAAATTGTTACCATAATGTAAACAGCTTCAGCGCATCATTTCATTTAAAAAAAATTTGATGCAAGCAAAAAAAATAAAAAGAAGGAACACGTGTTCACTGAGCTACTGTCGTCCTAAAAAATTTCAAATACAACAACAAAATAATAGCAAACTCGTGTGTGCTACAAGAAAATACCAACACAATACATGCAGCAATAGCCTTGACGGCTTTTGACGCGAGCAAACAACAACAATACTATTGAAGTTGTTGCAAGTTTGCTCACCAAATAATACACATATTAACCTTACACTTTGCGGTAACATGCGATTAACTAATGTGTTAACATGTGCCTGTTAACATAACAGTAACATGTGTCCACTTATTTCTTTTCACATTGTGGTAACATTTACCATTTATTTGATTCACACAATATGTTAACAAGTGTGTGTACATTTTCACCATGGACACATGTTACTGGGCGTTTGACGCACATTTACCGTATTTGTGACCTAATTGTTACCATTTGCTACCTTGTTACCAATTTTTTTATAAACGTTAAACTTACGGTAAATTTATGGACACATTTTTAGAAAATGTTTGACGGGCTGTACTTCCACTTGGCTGTTTTGGCGAAGATGCCTCGGAAAGTCGGAGCATTTCATAGAGCATGGATACATCAGATCCGCTTATTTCTTCCATCTACCTTAAAAATCGCATTCAGCGAAGAAACCTACTTCGCTTACCGCCCGAAGTATTACAAATGCATCTAATCTAATAATCTAATAATGAAGAAGATGAAAATGATTACATTCATATACATATATGAAGATTTTGTAGAAGACAACGTTGATTTAGAAAATGAAATAGACAGTTGGGATATACAATTTAATTACAAAATATATTATTAAAAAATATTAAAAGAAATAAATGATATATTAAAAGTATCTTTAAAGAGTTAATTTTCTTTTTATTTTACAAATTTTTCAATCATACAAGGTAATTCATCGATTTATTACTTGGAAACACAAACACTGTTTGCTTAAAACTATAATTTTAAAAACATTAAGAAACGAGGTTTTATAAGGGTTAATTTTTAAAATTTTTCAATGATGCAGACAATTCTTTACATTAACAAATAATTTATGTAGTTAAAATATTCTATTTCGGCGCTTAATAGTTTCGGCCAGAAAAACAGGTTTGACCTATAATGCATTGGTGTCCGTCTTCAGGAAAATTTAATAATAATATTGTCCACTTGTTGTGAATGTCAAGTTATTACTAAATTTTCCAAAAATTTTTTTTACGTAATATTACGTCTAACAGCACGGTTTGTGTGGAGGTCATTTTCACAAATTTTTTCAAACAAATTTAGGAAGCTTAGTAAACACTTGGGGGTATACCTACAGCCTTTAGTATTCATCGTACAAAGAACAAATATATGCCAAAATGTCAGTTAGGGTACGAATAAAAAGAATATCTATCTTTGGATTTTATCACTTATTTAATAAAGTTTGTATGTAGCAGTATTATTGCTACATTATTATATTACATTATTATATTAAAAAACTTTCATAAAAAACTCTTGCATACTTCGCAGATTTTTTCGTTTATATTAATGCTGGTAAAAAGCACTTCTATTTTATGTCACGTAACGTATCATTTTTGGTGGCTTCTATCTGAGAGCCAAACTTTTGACAACTCTTAGCTTTTACACCATATATAGTGCGCTTAGTAAGCTATTGTAAATCATAATAAGAAAACTGCAATTTTAATTTTTCTTTGTTTTTCTACTTATTAAAGTCGTACGACTGTCACGTGCGTAGCTACGGAAATGCCCATATTCGTATGAGAAAAACACAAGCTGCTTGAGTAGCTCCTTCAGTAGCTGCTTATGCTGTTGTGGTTGTTCGTTTGGTTCGCAATCGCGTTGTTTGTTGTTTTGCTGCTTATGTTGTGGTTGTTGTTATTAATATGTATATGTGGAAATTAAATATTTCCACGAGAAATATAATAAAAATTTGTTCGTACGATTGAATAATTTATTAGATACTGAAAAATTTTGAAATATTTTTATACATTTAAAATATGAAAACTTAATTCTAAAAAATACAAAAAGAACTTAAAAACTAAGTGGTTTTAAAACAAAGTGTTTTACATACAATTGAAACAATATTAAAATGTAATAATAAGATAACACTACATTATTCTCCCTCCAAAGAATTCGGTATTAGTCTTACAGTGTTTGCTAATAAATTAAAATGAACTGTCTTAGCTGATTTATTTGCATTAAAAAGTGTTTTTGAAACATTAATGTTAACAAAAGCTGGCTTAATTCGATCAATATTAACCGTTATAATATTTTTGTTTTTAAGAATTTTAAAAAATTTTGGAGACTTTTCTAATACTTTGAATGGTCCGTCGTATGGCTCTTGAAGTGGTTTTTTAATAGTGTCATTGCGAACAAATACAAACTCACAAGTTTTGAGTGATTCTGGCACAAATTGTTTAAAATTCTGATTATGATGTGAAATATGTGCTTGATTATTAGCAACAATATCTTTAAGTTTGAACAAAGTTTCTGATGGACTGAATTTTTGCTCACTAGGAATGACTAACTGACTTGGCAATCTGAGTGTTTGACCATAAACCATTTCAGCAGGGGATGCTTTAACATCTTCTTTAAACGTGGATCTTAGCCCTAATAGAACTAGTGGTAATTCTGAGTACCAATTGTTTTGGTTATTGCTCGCTATAAGAGAAGCTTTGAGTTGACGATGGAAACGTTCTATCATCCCATTAGCTTGTGGGTGATAAGCTGAAGTTTTGATGTGTTTGCAACCAAATTTGGTAATAAAATTTTTGAATGTAGTTGATGTAAACTGAGGTCCTCGATCAGAAGTAATTTCCAGAGGAACCCCAAAGCGTGATATAAACTCTCTTTGGAACGTGTCAACAATAATATTAGCCCTTGTATCTTTAAGAGGATAAACCTCAGGCCAACGTGTGTTCCTGTCAATTATGGTAAACAAATATCGGTAACCATTTGAAATCGGTAATGGGCCAACCAAGTCAATATGAATATGTTCAAAACGACCGCTCGGAATGTTTATCTTGTGAGGTAGTGTTTTAGTGTGTCTATGTACCTTAGATTTTTGACATCTAATACATTCTTGAGTCCATTTGTTTATTTGTGTGTTCATGTTAGGCCAAAAATATCGTTGTGTGATTAGTCGTCTAGTACCTCTAGTTCCTGGATGTGAAATGTTATGTATTTGATCAAAAACTCTTTTCCGTAGTGTTTGGGGAATGTATGGTCTTGTATTATTTGTAGAATTTTCACACCAAATTTTTATGTTTAAAAACGGAATATCAACTTGTTCAAACTTGTAAGTTGTTTTGTCTGTTATGCTCTTGAGTTCTGTGTCAATGATTTGTTCCTGATGTAATTGTTTGAGATCAAGGTCGGGTGTTCTAACTTCTGTTACCTCGCATCTTGAAAGTGCATCTGCTACTGAGTTGTCTGTACCCTTAATGTGTAATATTGTGTTAGTGAATTGTGCTATGTATTCAAGGTGTCGTGTTTGTCTAGGACTACGTTCGGTTTTAGAAGATAATGCATTAACTAAAGGTTTGTGATCTGTGAAAACTGTAAAAATGTTACCTTCCAGGAAGTGTCGAAAATGTTTAATAGTTAAGTAAATCGCAAGTAATTCTCTGTCAAATGTACTATATTTCGTTTCAGCAGGTGAAAGTTTCTTAGAGAAGAAAGCTATAGGCTCAAGTTTATTGTTATGTTCTTGTTGTAAAACGCCACCTATTGCGGTAATGGATGCATCTACAGCAATCGACAGTTGTGCCTTACTATTAACATGGTTAATAAGTGTTTGCGTGGCAAAACTGTCTTTGATTGTTGTAAATGCATGTAAAGTAGTGTCTGTCCACTGTAAATGTTTGCTTTTAGTTTTCGAAGCTGTTGTTACCATGTCATAAATGGATTCAAGCATGTGTGCGAGTTTAGGAATGCACCTGTGGTAGTAATTTGTCATACCTATAAATTTTTGCATGTGTTTGACTGTTACCGGTTGTGGATAATCTTGAATGCATTTAACACGTTCTTGTGACGGACGTATTCCGTGTTTAGATATGTTGTAGCTAAGAAAGTCAATGTTATCAACTCCGAATACACATTTGTTAGGTTTTATGTTTAAACCGTAATCATCGAGTCTTCTAAAAACTTGCGTTAAATGTTCGAAATGTTGTGTTTCTGTCTCACTAGCAATCAAGATGTCATCTAAGTATACGAAAATAAAATCTAGTCCATGTAGCACTTCATTAATGAACCTCTGGAATGTCTGGGCTGAGTTCCTCAAGCCAAATGGCATACGGAGGAACTCGAACATCCCAAAAGGTGTAGTGATTGCTGTCTTGTGTATGTCGTTAGGTGCCATTGGTATTTGATGATATGCTCTGACTAAATCGAGTTTTGAGTAAATGCATGTATTGTGTAAATTTAAAGAAAAATCATGTATGTGTGGTAATGGATATCGGTCAGGTACTGTAATTGTGTTAAGTCTTCTGTAGTCGCCACATGGTCTCCAATCATTGGGCTCGCGTTTAGGTACTAGGTGTACTGGAGAGGATGTTTGAGAATTTGACGGTCTACAAATACCAGAAGTAACTAAGAACTGAAATTCTTGTTTAGCTACTTTTAACTTTGGCAAGTCTAGACGTCGTGGTCTTGTGTAAGGTAATTGTCCTTCAGTGACAATGTGATGTACAGTGTGATGTTTAATTGGTGCTGTGTAATCGGGTTCTGTTATTAAAGAAGGAAATTTTTTGAGTAATTGTGTATACTTGTTATCTATAGTAAATAATTTAGGTAAAGATGTTTCAGAAAATGCTGAAATTGTATTGACAGATAAATTAGTTAAAGGGTCAATGAGACGTTTGTGTTTAAGGTCAATAAGAAGGCCATATTTTGTCAAGAAATCTGCACCTATAATAGGTTTGGAGATGTCAGCTATAATAAATGAAAATGGTAATTCACGTCGTAAATTTAAATTAAGTGTCAATAATTTTTTTCCAAATGTAGAGATTGCTGTGCCATTAGCAGCTTGTAATACCAAATCTGATTTTTTGTTTGAAATTTTGAATTTTGAGGAAGGTAGAACTGATACCTCTGCTCCACTGTCAATAAGAAAATTTAATTTACTAGAGGGGTCAAATACAAAAAGACGACGTGTATGTATGACGGGTCTATTATCAGTCGTCGCGACAACAGAGTCTTTTAGTTTGTTGAATTGTGTTGTGTTATGTTGTGTGGTGAAAAGTTGTCGTTTTGAACAAATGCACATGGTTGCTCACATTTACGTGCGTTTTTACCGAATCTGAAATGGTACTTACATACCCAATTGGAAGGTCGTTGACCTGAAGAGGACCTATAAGACGATCGACGTCTTGAAGTTCCTCTGGAACTAAATCTTCTGGAAATTGGACGACTGAAACGTTGATTCTTAAGTTCATCAACATCAAGCGAGAGTTTTTGAAAACATTCAAAAATTTTAGATGCTTGTTCTGCAAAATGTTTAGTAATATTTGCTATCTCATTAGAATTAGAGATGTGTTTCGATACATTAAAGTTATTCTTGATTGCAGATACCTCAGATTCTGCTAATACCTCCCACAAGTTATCAGCGAGTAATAACAACTCATCTAATTCCTTATGACCAGATCCTGTCAAAGCAATGTTCAGACTTTTAGGTAGTTTACGTAACCAAAGCTTATAAACTAAGTCTTTGTTGACTGTTGAACCAGCTAAAAGAAGCAAGGATCTGTAAAATTGAGATGGTTTTTGGTCACCCATCTCAGTGTCAGATAGCATCTTATCGAACCGTTTGTTCTCACTTAAAGTATGTCTATTTATCAGAACTTTCTTCAAACCTTCATACAAGTTGGTTGAAGGCGGTTGTTGTATGAAATCTAATACCGTAACTATGACTTCTTGTGGAAGTGCAGTCACAAGATATTCATACTTTGTTTGGTCAGTGGTAATCCCTTTAGATCGAAATTGGAATTCTGCATGAATAAACCATGCATCAGGACTATCAGTCCAGAACTGTGGGAGTTTGACTGACGTTGCATGAACTTCAATGTTAGATGATGAATCATCGAAAGGGTTCAATAAAGGAGGCTCAAAATTAATTAAATGGTTATCTCCGTCTCCTGAGGTGGATAACCGAGTAGGAGTACGTTGCATTGTATTGTTTTAAAGAATACTAGCTTTATTACAAATAAATTTCTTAAAATAATATTAATAAAATTGAAGTGTGCCTAGCGTGCAGTGTAGTGCCTACGGTTGTGAAACGATAAGCGCCGGCTTATCGTTTTACATCCGCTAAAAAGCTAATTGTGTAGTGTATATAAATACCAATCCTTAGTCGCTGATTTACTGACGTCGCTGCTTGTTTCTGGCGTCACTGCTTGCTTTGGCGTCGCTGCTTGCGTCGGTGGCGCTGCTTACTTCAGCGTCGCTGTCTGCGTCGGCGTCGTTGCCTGTCTTGGCGTTGCTGCCTGCGTCGGCGTTGTTGCCTGCGTCGGCGTCGCTGCCTGCGTCGGCGTCGTTGCCTGCGTCGGCGTTGCTGCTTGCGTCGGCGTCGCTGCTTGTGTTGGCGTCGCTGCTTGCGTTGGCGTCGCTGCCTGTGTTGGCGTCGCTGCTTGCGTTGGCGTCACTGTCTGTGTTGGCGTCGCTGCTTGCGTTGGCGTCGCTGTTTGTTTCGACGTTGCTGACTGCGTTGGCGTTGCTGCCTGCGTCGGCGTTGCTGTTTGCGTCGGCGTCGCTGCTTGTGTTGGCGTCGCTGCTTGCGTTGGCGTCGCTGCTTGTGTTGGCGTCGCTGCTTGTGTTGGCGTCGCTGCTTGCGTTGGCGTCGCTGCCTTTTTTGGCGTCGCTGTCAACGTTGGCGTTGCTGTTGACGTTGACTTCTCTGCTGACGTTAGCGTTTCTTTCGACGTTGGCGTCTATTTCGACGTTGGCGTCTCTTTCGACGTTGGCGTCTCTGTCAACGTTGGCGTTGCTGTTGACGTTGACGTCGCTATTTCTGCCGAAGTTGTTGTCGATGTCGGCGTTGTTGCTGGCGTCGAGATACGCTGCTGCTATTTGCTTCGTTGTGGTGAGGTGGGTTCGCTGTTGTAGCTCTGCAGTGAGTAAGTTGCTCACGACTGCAGGCTGTGATGTTGTTGTTGTTGGTGCGCAGCAGAGTTGGCTGTTGTCGGTTAAGATAAGGCACCGACGTTGACTGATATCTCGGATTCGTTGCCAGAGTTGATCGGGCTCGAGACTGATGTATTGCTGCTGTGTTCCGGTGTTCGTGCTGAAGCTGGTGGTGTGGGTGTGTAGTTGTTGCTGCTGAGCAGTGGCGGTTTTGGTGGTAGCGGTGCCTTGCGCACAGGTTTTGCGGGTTGGTTGTGATGATGTGGATGTTGCTGCAGCTGCACTTTTAGTTGTTGACGCAATTGTTGTTGTTGCTGTGGCGCGTAGAGACTGAGCGCGAGAACTTATGAGCGTGTCACGGGGTTGCTCTACTTGAGTGGCTTAGAGCGCGGGGTTGCTCTGCTTGAGTATTGATGAGCTCGTGTTTGGTACTGTTGGTATCGTTGGTCCGGTTTCGACAGGATCGCCAATTGTGGAAATTAAATATTTCCACGAGAAATATAATAAAAATTTGTTCGTACGATTGAATAATTTATTAGATACTGAAAAATTTTGAAATATTTTTATACATTTAAAATATGAAAACTTAATTCTAAAAAATACAAAAAGAACTTAAAAACTAAGTGGTTTTAAAACAAAGTGTTTTACATACAATTGAAACAATATTAAAATGTAATAATAAGATAACACTACATATATGTAAAATATACATATATAAATACTCATTAGATGTTTTCGTTTTCATAGTTCGTTTTTGGTTTTGTTTAATTTCAGAAAGACAAAGAGTGGACCTTATTTGTATGGGGAAAGCACTTCATGAAGCGTCCCAAAGGCTCAAACTGCGCTAATGGATAAAAAAAATTTGTGTAAAATTTTAGTAAGATCGGATGCCTCGGATGCACACGGCTTAAAGTTTGCACAAGTACATGAAAGAAAAAAAAAATTTTTCATTTTTTCATTTGCAATTTCATTTAGAATAAGGAAACAGTTAGGATTTGATTGTTTCAAAAATTTTTCAATTTAATAAGGTTATTCACCTCAAATTATTTGAATAACTCAGGGGACAAAATTTTTATTTTTGGATTTTCCCAGCAATATTTGTATTATTTTCGACTAATATTGGTGCGCTGATTTCAAAACAATTATTACTGTTTTTTAGCATCACCAGTTTTTGATATAAGCTTCTTTGGATTCTAAAAGTTGCATTATAAGTTTTAAATTTTTTTATGTGTATTTAAGTTGAAGGAATAAAAAAAATATTACAACAATAACAACTCAATATGTATATCTCTACCTAATAAGAAATAAAGAAAATCTCTATCTTTAAGGCAATATACCTTAGATAAACCTGTACCAAGAAGAAATTGACTTTGGTCATATCCAAGAAGGTATAATTTGTCCACGCTTCTGGTTGCCATTGTGTTAATAACTTTTTCACTCAGATTTAACTTCCAACACTTCAACTCGTTGAATTGTTTGAACACATTTTGATACAATAAAATGTCACTTTAGTTTTCATTGAGCCATTTCACTGACGTTTATCTCAAAAACTGGTGATGCTAGAAAAAAGTAAGAATAGTTTTGAAATCAGCGCACCAAGGTTAGTGGAAAATAATACAAATATTGCTGGGAAAATCCAAAAATAAAAATTTTGTCCCCCTGAGTTATTCAAGTAATTTAAGGTGAAAAGACTTATTAAACTGAAAAATTTTTGGAAGAAATGAATCACACAACCAGCAGGTCAGATTCACCATTTACAGCGCAGTTTCGGAAATTGCAGATCATTTTCAGTTAAATAGAAAGTTTTGGAATATGGATATAAGTAAAAGGAGAAAAATTAACTTAAATGCTTTTAATAAAAAAAGTTTATTTATTTTAAAGACACTGTACTGTAGAAACTTTGCAGTTTGTAGAACCAACGAATTGAAAAGTTTTATAAGCACTAGAGTTTTTGCAGTAGCGTTTAAACAGATGTAGAAAGAAAATACGATAATTTGTCCTATAGAAACCTGTTTGCGCTAAAAACAAAAGAGGAAGAAGGAGAGAGGCAAATTATAAACAAATATAAATACAATATAACAATATATAAATATATATTTATATTGAAAATTATATTAAATATCTAAGTATTTTAAAAAGGATGAAATCCACGTTGTCACGCTTCCAGATGCATATGCAAGTTGATCAGAAAGCTGTTTATTTTTATTTATATTTATTAATTTAGAAATTTTAGCTAAATATAACTTTAAATGCTAGAGCTCGCAAAAACACTTCTAAACGGTAAGAAAAGAACGATCGACAAGCGCGTCGGAAGCGAATTTCATCTGGGGGGCAGTACAAATGGGGGGGCAGTACAAATAGTGGTGCAAAAAAAGTTCACCAAAATTTCTTCACATGAAACATGAAGAAGAGAGAAAGAAGAGGAAAATATATAATACAAAAATATTATCGTTGCAAAAAAACTGATATTTTGAATAACTTTTCCTTTTAAATTGTTTATCTAGCTAAAAAAGTGGGGGGGCAACTGCCCACCTTTCCCCCCGCTTCCGACGCCAATGACGATCGACCATCTGACGTTATTAAGTCATGTGGAACCTGTAGCGGGTTTTTCTAGTTTCTTCTTATTGAAATCGTATTCGAGACTTCAGTGCAGCCAGGAAAATGTTCCTTTAAAAGCACTTCAAAGGATTCCTGACTGCTCTGCGTCTACTAGCCATTGTCTTTGCGTAGCTGGCTCTGAATGGAGGGATGTTTTGGGAGTAGCTTTCTAAGCCTTGTTGTGTCCTTGGTCTCTTCTATGCTTGAGCAGAAGTTCTTCCAGGAGTGTCTTTTTACTCTGCGCACTTTTGTTTTAAAAAGTTTAAGCTTGCATTTGTGTTCCCGCCATATTCTTCTTGGTCAGCTATTTTTGCTAGTTTGAAGAAATCTTTTAGATCGTGTCTTTGCTCTGTAAGATCCGGACTCCACCATGGTGGTCTGGTTTTACGTTTCGTTGGCGTGGTTTTACAAGACGAGTGTTATGCTTTGAGAACATAGATTGAGAGAATCTTCAGGGTCCTTTCAATGCCCTCTTCCGTATTAATTTGTTTGGGAGAAGGTAACATGGTTTCAATTATGCTACTGATACGGTTCCAGTTAGTATTTCTGGGGTTCCAGAAGATCTTTTGAGCTACAGTGAAGTTAAATCTAATATATTTGTGGTCCAAGAAGATGGCCTGTTCTAGTATTCTTCAATCTGTGACCAGAGTATTGGTTTCAGAGGATAGTGTTAGATCTAGCCAATTCGACGCGGTGGGGACTACATACATTTGCTCCTCGCTTATTTTAGCTGCACTTAGGTTCTATTTTAAAATAAGTTTTAGTAGGCACTCACCACAATCGTTAATATCTGGGCTACCCCACACTGAGTGATGTGCATCCAATGAAAACTGCCTACTTCCTTTCGCCGGCTATGGCTGCCAGCCTATAAAGCTAGCCTGGTGATGGTTCATTGTTGTCACGCCCATGTAGCAGGAGGCGACTGGGATTGGCTCATCCACGTCGCTCTTTAGTGCCACGACAGTTAGATCGTCAGTGCGGTAATGATACATTAAATAGGTAAAGATGTCTTTGCTTATGAGGCTAGATGTTCTTGTTCTACTTACTGTTGTTGCGAAAAACGTATTGAAATTGGGTGACTTTAGGCCAGATACCACGTTACCCGAGGATATCCATTTCTCCTGCTAAAGCCACATCGTAACCGCCTCCCTCTAATATGAGAAGAAGTTCTGTGCTGGCGGTTTTACTTTTGTGCATGTTTATCTGGAGACCTTCAATTGTATTAGGTTAAAGAATTCTCTACGGGGTCGACTTGCATAGTCGTACCTCCATTACCTGCTTCTTCCAGATTGTATACTTGGGCAACGTTGGTCGCTCAGATCCTTTTCCACCTCTCCGGACTCTAATGTGTTAATGTTGTTTGTCTTTGGGACATCGCTTGTTGAGGCACAGATACACGCTTCTAACGCCCCATGCTATCTTCCTGTGTGGCACTTTTGCGCAGTAGTATACGTTTATTGACAGTGCCCAATATAAAATTTAAAAATTTCTATTTTTTTCTGATCTTTTCTCAGCTTAAAAAGGTTATCATTCTGTACATTCAAATAAGAATTTTAAAAAATCTGCATTTTGTGAGGGCAGAATTTTTTTTTGAGAAAAGGATGTGCTATTAGTTTTGTTGAAAACTGACAATTTTCCCAATTTTTGGACCCTTATAATATCTTAAGGCCCAACCAAGTTATGTTTAGGCAAACGAAAGTTGAGAGCAAAAGCACGCACTTACACAGCAATATATGAAGTCGCCCAAGTTTCTCTAAGCATTCCTTTCCAAGGTCCATTTATGAGGTTGTAGCACTTGAGAGAAATCCACTCTTTTTCCGCCTTTGCTCGAACTGTCACTGTACTTTTCTTTGTCCGAAGCATTCATTTACTTCATTTCTTTTCATCAATTCTGACAGTTCGACCTAGCTCGCTCTCAAGTGCCACAACCTTATAAATGAGCCTTGTTCCTTTCGTTCAGTTTTTCAACTTTCGTCTACTTTTTGAAACTTGAGAGAAAGCGCTTGACATCGTAGTTTGCTAAAGCCCGTATGATACTTCATTGTTTTGTCCAATTTAAAAATCTGAAAACAAGTGGCGCGTGAGCTAGACAGATATATATTGTTGGAAAAGGATAAAAACATGTATCGTGCCACTTTTTTACATCTCCGCAACGTGATTATTTTATCTCTCTGTTCTTCTTGGCTGCGGAAGAAAGAGCTCAAGCTTGTTTTTGACACTTAATATTTGATCGAAACTGATCGAAGCTTATAGACGAACGAATTGAAAGAAACGTAAAAAACAATGCATTGAAAATGCTGTCCGTCGCACATTTTTTGTCCAATTCGTACTATATGCGTATACACTCACACTTCTTGAATTTTAGCTTTAGCTCTATTTCAACCAGGGACCATACCGGTAACGGTTTTTATCAAAAAAAATTAGATGATAACAGTTATCATTTAACTTTTATTTTTTTCGACAAAAATACTAGTTATTTTATGCCTTTTATTTTTTCGGGCAAAAATAACTGTTACTTTTGACTTTTATTTTTTAGGTCAAAAATAACAGTTATTATGTGCCTTTTATTTTTTCGGTCAAAAATATCAGGCAATTAGAATTTTTTTAAAGGCCTCTGAACGACAAAAAAGTGTAATGCAATTTTCATTTTCTCAGCAGTGCCTTCATTTTGAGCTTTAACACTTTATTAATTTTAATAGTGTTTTATATAGTCGAGCGGTCTTTGAAAAAATACAAATTGCCTGATATTTCTGACCGAAAAAATAAAAAGCACAAAATAACTGTTATTTCTGACCTAAAAAATAAAAGGCAAAAATAACAGTTATTTTTGCGCGAAAAAATAAAAAGCAAAAAATAACAGTTAAATTTAACTTTTATAGTAACAGTCGAAAATTTAAAAGCCGTTTAATATTCTCGAAGCTGCTACCATTACGATTATAATATTTTATTTAAAAAAGTCCACCAGCAACTTTTTCGTTATGCTTTTTTCATCTGAAAATTTTAAAATAACAGTTATTTTCGGTCCCTGATTTCAACTGCTCTAGTTTCATTTTCAATGAATAAAAATTGGACAACACAATGAAGTATCATACGGGCTTAAGCAGAATAGTGTTGCTAACAGTGTTGCTTTTTTGTTTGTATATATTGAAGCAAATCATTGTGAAATTTTGCGTTTTCCACAGCTTATAAGACAAGCAACACAATAAACATGTTGTTTTGTGTTAGCTGAGGGCAACATTTTCTAGCATATGCATAAAATTTTTTTTTTATCTGTCAATTGAAAAGAAAACGTTAGTTTATTAATTCAAAATTAATGCAGATCCCAATTTTATAGAAAAATTTTACTATAAAAAGGGTATAAAAACATATATGGGCATTTCCATAGTCCGGCACATAACGTTCGTACGCCTTTTTCGTTGTTAAAAATTAAAAAAAAGCAAAGAAACAGATTTTTCCCTTCAAAGTAAAAATTTTTTATAGTTTTATTTATTTAATTGAACTTAAAAATCATATAAAGTGTAATTCAGGTCCATAAAAATAGAAAACTGAAAAAATTTAATTAAACTTTGTGTTATACGAGTATTTATTATAGTTATAAAATTCCTACTTTTGTTAAAATTTTTGAACTTTTGTCACCATTTTTCTACTTTTGTTGCCATTCTGTTGAGATCAGCTCTCAGTACTCTCACAATATAAATTTAAAAATTTTTTCTCTGTTATGAAGGTTTTAAAAAATTTTCAGTAACATTTTATTTTCGGTCGCTTTATATTTTATAAAGGTCGCGGTAGACCTTTTGTTGGAAATGCCCATATGAAAAAGCTGACAGGCACTAGTTCAACAAATTTTTCAAAGAACTTTTGAACTTTTTTAATATATTTTTGTCAAGACTTTGTGAACGTTTGACATTTTGTTAAGCATGAAATATGCCAACTTGGGCGACTTTTCTACTTAATTATGCTTTTCGTCAACTTTTCTCTGAGACTTTTGTTTGCTTAAGCATAACTTGGTTAAGCCTTTAGCCACATGAAAGTGGCATACATTTTTTCTGATTTGAATTTGTGAGGTCAAAATCCATATAATTCATAAAAAAGAAAATTTAAAATTAGATTTGTCACTATTTTTGAAATGTTCCCACATAACTATCACTTTTTCAAAGCAAAGCAATGCATCAAACTTTTCAGTGAGCACAACTGCTGAAATCCTTAAGTTTAAGGCTAGTAATAGCTCATTGCGACAAAACTGTTTCAAAACAGTTTTTTTTTTTTGTTTTGGTGTTCATGCTGAGCGCGTTTACTTCAACAGATTGTTTCAGTGGCCTTTTCTCTACTTCTTTAATAAAACAAATTATTTTTTATATCATATTCGTTTATTGCATGGTTAATTATATTTGCCATGTTTACTTCGCGCATGTCTTTCACCGTTTTATACCAGCATGCAAAGTTTCAAGTGAACGCACTCTTATTTGACTATGAGCATACCGAAAAAGTTTTGTTTTGCAAAAGTTCCAGAGCTTCAGCACAAAAAGTTTTTCTTTATCTCAAAACGCAGTTTGCGGCACATGCATTTCATCTAACGTGCAGAAAACTGTTTTGAAACTGTTTTGTTTTGTTGCAATGAGCTATAGGCTTAAGGCTATAGTAGAAATGCAGTTGTGCAGAAGATTTTTAACGTACTACGTGTATTTTTTTTTTTTTTTTAAATGCAGAAGTTCTGAACTGCATTGGCAAGTGCACTGATTCGTGAATACCCCTTATGTTTGTAAACATCAGTGTTATGCCTCATTTACACGAGTGACATTTACTGACTTTATAATGACTTGATGACATATCATAATGACGCTGTATGTAGACGCCACAAAAAAGTGACTTGCCCAGAGCTTTGTCACTACGTTTCATTATATTTTGGCAACTTTCAAATTCATAATGATTTGACCAGCAAAGTAGGCGTTTACATGAATGACAAAATTTATAATTCTCAATTACTGACAAAGCAAAGAAGTTAAAAATTATTTTACAAATGGAAGACAACAAAATAAAAGCTGTTGCTTATTTAGCATATTTATTAATTGAAGAGGACGAGAAGGAAGAAGAACGCTGGAGAAGAACGTTACATCTTCTGAAAAATACTGGCTGGGTTCACTTAAAAATAGAAATGAGATTAAATATTGATTATGATTATTATATTCTTTAAACTCTTTAAATTTATACTAACCAGTCCATTTTTAAGCAAACAGTTAAATTTCTAGAAACAGATAGGCACATATTACACAATGATCGTTGATCGGCGTTCAATGAACACTTTTTTACGCTCTTTTACATTTTGATCGTTGGTAGGTCACATGATGATCGTTCCATCGCGATCAAGTCTTGTTTTTTTTCTTTATTCCAGTAAGAATTCTTGTTAAAAATAAGGGTTTTATGCAACTTTTTTTTTAATACCTTTCAGTCGAAAAGCAGTACTTCTAGTACTTTTTAGCTTCTAAAAGTGAACACATCTTAAATTTTTCTACCCAGCAACACTGTTTCGATTGTGATTGCTGTCGTATACAGCGTTCAAAAATGAACATATCTTGATCGCCCTAACAATTGTTCATCCGCTCTGGCTCTCAGTATTTTTTGACAGTTTCGCATTGAAAGCAACAACAAAAATATTTTGAACGCCGATCAACGATCATCGTGTAATATGTGCCTTAAACGCACTCTGTCAGTAAAGAATTAACTTTTTCATTTTTTCTTTAAGTTGGTCACTATGAGAGTAGACGGGTTTACACATAGAAATAAAAGATAAGGAAGTGGTGTTATACTCACACACACTATACGTGTGTAGAAGGAATTTTCGTCGCTGAGGAAGCGAGATAGAGCGTCGTTTTTTGACATAAGCTCTTCCTGAGCAAAAAAAAAATCAATTTTTGAGGAAGAACATCTGTCAAAACACAAGTTCTGCTTCATGAGCGCATTCATTATTTAGGGTGGCAAGGGCCTTAATTTTTTTTCATATTGGGTTAAGCATTAATAGTTATTTGTTTACAATGGTCCTTATTATGAGCTGCGTTCGATCTTCGACTGTAGTCGAATGGCCTGATCGAACGAATTTGCATTTGGTATTATTATAACGTGCTTTCGATAAAGAGTAGCGCTATTGTGAATTTCCGTCATTTTGTTTCTTCACGGTAGTATATTTCTATCAGGTGATTGTTGTTTTATTTCAACTAAATACGATTGGTTTGAAAGTTGATTGCAAAAAATAAGACGAAAAAGTTATAACTATGACGAAAATAATTTCCATAAGATTCGACGCTTCGTCAGAAGAGGATGAAAGCTTGACGGAACTGGCTAGAAGTATAAAAGGGTTGAGCAACGCTTTCTTTAGCTTATCTTAATCCACTTTGCTGTTCTAACTGGTGGTCCTAAGCAATTTAATTCCAGCGTGACTTCTTCCCATGTCTTTGTTGCCTGAACTTTGGAACAAATATCCTTTGCAGTCAAAGTTTGCCTCCATCAATAAGACCAGTTTTTCTAATTGTGATTTGTTGCTCACCACCTTAGACCTGCATACAAATTACAAAAACAGTTCAATATTAGTTTTTAGTCTTTAAAAAGGAAAACACAATCACAAAATACTTAAATTTTTAACAATTATTGCTAAGCACGCATCGCATCGAAAGCAAAATCCTATTCGACTGAAATTGCGATGAGCAACGAACATTTCGATAGGGTTGCACTGTCATAATAAGAATTTAACTTTCGATACTCGTTGTTCGATAACCAGCGAAGATCGAACGTCGAAAGCAACTCATAATAAGGGCCAATTTCTTTGAAAACTTGACATGAAATTAAAGTGGATTAGCGACCGAAGGTTACAAGCTATAACTAGATATTTTTATATAAAAAAACTAATTAAAAGCCGACAGTTCGGAAAAACTACACAAAACTATTTATTTTAAAAGAGTTTAATTTGGTATGTATTTTAGTTGTTTAGTTTTTGTGTTATTTTAATATCAATTAAATAGTTTATAAAAAATAGTTTTTTCAAATGAATTTTTTAAAAATCATTTAAAGTAACTTTTGTCGTTTCAGTCTTATTCTGAGTTCATGTCTTTTACTTTATTTTAGCAATGCTTTCCTCTGTAAACAAATTGGTAACGCAACATATTGTGCTATATAAAAATTGCATAGTTAGCATACATCTAAAAAATAAAAAATAGTTTACGCCTTTATTTAGTACATAATTGAATGCGGCCCTGTTTGAATGTTTTTGTGTTTGTGTCAACTTCACTGTGTTTGTAAAATACTTCATTTCACTGCAACAACACCGCTTCCTTATATTTTACTTCTATGGGTTTACATGGCGTTTACACGATGTCATTTAAATGACAAAACTAATGACATTTGATTTTAATCATTATTTTATGACTAAAATAGTGAAACAAAATAACATCATTTATACGATAATGGCACTTTATGATATAAAAAATGACAAATATGTCACCCGTGTAAATGAGGCATTAATGATTAACTTAAAAGGGCTATTGCTATGTTCACACTGAGAGCTAAATGCGCATTTACTTAATCCACATTTACGAACAGCTCTTTGCTCGTTGTAGGAGTAAAAGGGACAAATATATATAGTAAATGCTCTAAATGCTCATTTACTACGTTTACATATAGAGATTAAAACGCGGTTAAGGCCCTCGACGAGATTAACTCCTAAGTCTTGTTGAATTTTATTAGATTAGCCATAGAAAGCATAACCTCATTCTGAAGTAGTTTAATAATTAATCTCATTGCTTATCTTCTGAAAAAGGTTTGCAACTCTGTAAATATTTGGAATTTCTTCAAAATTGCAACACTGCAAGTGGGACTAAAGAAAATTGACTAATTGAAAGTGAATAAGGGCTGTGTTATGGTGGCGGTCATATGATCTCAATTTGCACTGAAACAACCACAATTCATGACGTGCCCTTGACCGCCTTCATAACATAGCCCTAACTTAAAATGAAACAAAACGAAGCAACGAATTGTCAAAATTAATCTCTTTTACACTACTGTATTGTAAACAGTGTAGATTACAAAAGGGAATTTTATAAACGTAGTATAATACGTTTACATATGAGATTAAAACAAACAAGATTAAGAAAATCCCTTTTTGTAATCTACACTGTTAACACTAATGTGCAAGAGATTAATTTTGACGTTTCGTTGCTTCTTTTTGTTTTGTTTTAGGTTACGGCTATGTTATGGTGGCGGTCAAGGGCACGTCATGAATTATTATTGTTTCAACGTAAATGGGAACTTTGAGAGAATCCTTATAAAAGAAAACACGAGATTACAATTAACGTAATCCTTCATCAATTGAATTTAGATAACGATTGCAGTAATCGCTATTTCAACTTTTTCGAAATTACGACTGCTGTTAGCGTAATCTAAGATCGTTCGATGAACGATTACTTTAATTGTAACTGCATTTTTTTAAGATTACTGTAATCGTAGTCGTGTGGTAATTATTATACTTATCACTCAGCTCTGTGTAAACATAGTATTACACATTAGCAAACAACTTCGTCAAACGGCGGCAATGTTAAATCCAGTTTTCAAGTTATGAAGCTAATTCAACAATTTGTCTAACCTTTTTAAAAATTTTAAATTTTCTCCTTCAAACCAGGGTTGTAAAAGAAAATGGGTGTGAAAAACAACAAAAACTAGTCACGTGTTTGACGAACAGGTTGCTTTTATTTAAACGCTACCTTATTCCAACAAATTGAGCCCACCATTTTGTTTGAAGAACAAGTTCGCTGATGTGTAACCCTTTTAACATTAACATTTAAATAAATTTACATCATGTGTTAAAGACGCGTTTCCACAGTCAATATTTTTTTATGCAATGTTGGATATTGCATACAAAAACTGTTTACGCTCAAAGTCATTTTGTATGCAAATGTCATCGGTTTTGTTTTGAGAAGCAGATGAAAGGCGAAAAACAAGAAATTAACAAAAGAGAATGCGAAAATAAATAAAAAATTAAAATAATAATAAAACGAAGCAGTCACTAGTGAAAAAAAATTGTTATGTTATGTGTAACCTGGAACCAAGACACCTTCGGCACATATGCTTCATTTGCTCCTGCTCCCAACTTTTGCTCTTTTTTATCTTCGCAACTTCTGCGGCGTAAGACGTCGTTATCGAGCGAATCTTTGCCTTGGCATCTGGAGCTGTCATGCACATTGCCTTTTTTTTATACAGTGCAGAATGCACATTCCAACTGTGACTCTCGTATTCTTCTGTTTCTTCGTATTCTCGTATGGTTCTGTCTCCACTCCACTTTTTGGCAACTATAATATAAAAAAATTTAATTATATTCAATGTTTTTTAATAATTTGTCTCATAAAAATTACTGAACAGAAATTTAACCGCTTGGAAAATCAGAACATAAACAGAGAGGAGACAGAAATAAACAATACAAAACGTCAAAAATGTTAATCAAGTTACTGAATTGCGCAAGAAAAGTTGGAAGTCAACCAACATTTTTTCGATTGCATGCAATTTCACAAATTGCGTGCAATCAAGTGTTTACACTTTCAAAATTACGTACAATGCCCATTTTGCGCAAGAAAAATTGACTGTGGAAACGAGCCTTAAGTTTTTAATATATTTTGTTCCCTATTTTGTTTTTTTTTACTTGATCAACTACCATTTTAACAAATCTTCTACTATATTCACAAAAAAAGTCCCGTTCTACACCCAGTAATTCATGGGCAATAATTTACACTTGTTATTAACATGGTATTGGAAGAAGAAGAAATTAATTTAAAAAATTATTAGAATTATTTTCCACATTTCTGGATATGTCTAATAAATTTGTGTAAACTGTAAACTGACAAAATTGATCTACAGAATTTGACGAAAACATTGGTCAAGTCGTTGGTCAAACAAGCAGAAAAATCAACAAATTTTGATTCTCATCCAACAATTTGACAAACTATTTGATTAATGCTCACATTCGTTAAATTACTATCAAATCCATATATATTTCTGTTAAGGCTGTCAATCCCGAACGGTTTTGGAAATCCCGTCACTGTCGGGATTGAAAATATGATCCCGGGATTTTTTATCCTCTGTTTTGCAATGATTTTTTCAATAAAAACCATTAATTTTAATTTTTTATTTAAACAATTCACTCTGTTAACATCTCTTAGATCTATGTTATATATTATAATAGTTTTTTATTTAGTTAAACACTTTTGAAAAAAAATCTATTTAGTAATAACTTAACAAAACAAAATAAAAAATTCATTTACACATATTAGTAATCATAATAATAATAAAAACATATCGTCATGTGTTATAAGAAAGCCTACATTTTGTAACTTCCGTTTGAAATTATCGACAGATGTCGATAATGTGTTTTGTGCCTCATTGAAAAAATCTTTTACAATTGTCAGAAATCTTTTACAAGCTACCAGCTGTTTCAATCATTTCAAGAAGCCAACAAAACAAATGTCAAAATCTACACTGTTGTATCGACTTCTGGAGGGAAATTTATTTTCGCAGAAAAACGAAAAAGGAAAATACACGTTGCCATATTGTGAAAATTTACCAACTCTGGTAAATTTTTTTTCGATGTGAAAACGTGAAATTTAATTCCATTTTGGTAAATTTTTGCAGTGGCGAAACAAAACAAAAACTTTTTTAAATGTTCTATCACTCTACGTTAAAGAATACACTGTTGTGTGTTACTTCCAAAAACGTATTAAAATTATCGGCCTTTTTTAATGTTATCGAACTTGTTTGCTACGAAAAAACAACCCTTCTTAACTCAATGGAAATTACTACGATTTTCTACATTTGGCCTAAAAATGGACATGAATATTTCAGACTTTTAGGACAAAGTTGATTCTTTTAAAAATGGCGTGGAAGAAAAGTGTTATATATAGGCTGTGTGCGAATTTATCTTAATGCCACTTTAACTAAATAGTCTCAATAAGGTAGTGTTTCCTAATTTAGGAAGCATTTAGGTAGAACGAGAGTTATATGCCCATTATCATAGTCAAAATAAAAGTCGACTCTAAATTTACTTTTAATTTAGCTTTAATTAATAATTTAATTAAGTATTAGTAAAAATATTTACTAATAATTTAGCAAGCTTTTTGACAATATATTATATTAAAAAAACTGTCAAAAATGCTTATACTAAATTTAGAGCCGACTTTTATTTTGACTATGATAATGGGCCATCTAAGTTATTTAGGAAGCACTGCCTTATCGACACTATTTAGTTTAGATCGCATTTAGATCAATTCGCACACAGCCTTAACTAACAAATTTTGTTAATCACACTTCCTCACAGTTCAGCCGCTGCAGAAAGACAATTTTCAGACCTTTCTTTTATAAAAACAAAACTAAGAAGCAGACGCGATTTTAAATTAATAAAAAATGTAATGCTTTCCAAAGCATTAATTAATAGTGAAAATAATCCGCCTTTATATGATCAACGAAAAAATATCTGTAGGAGCATACATCTAGATAGACTTCAATTTACAAAAAGTAAAACCGCTATGTTCAAACAATGTTTCTTTTTTCTTTTATTCCATATTTCGTGATTTTTTAGCAAAGTTTATAAAACGCACAAAAGTAATAAGTGAAAATTATTAAATTTCCAGAAAAAATTAATTTGTTTGTAAATTTTGATGCATTTCGTTCTGGATACTTAAAAATTTTTAAAAATATGCAGTCTGTTTCCAAATTAATAGGGACAACCTTTAAAATGTAAACTTATCATTTTAATAATTAATCAAGAAATGACTCAAAAGTTAGTTTTGTTGTAAAAATAATAAAAATTTAAAATTCACAATACCGCATTAGGATATTATATTGCATTTTTGTTCTCGAAGTGTAAAGATATTTTAAGCAAGCAGAAAATGACTTAGATTTTTAGCAAAAACTGGCTTTGATAGATTTTTAGCGATAGCTTTTAATCGGAAAGAGATATTGGTATAAATTTTTCACATAAATTATGCTTGATATTATTCTATACATTGAATTATGCATTATAGTTAAGAAATATTAACTATTTATTCTAAAAAAAAAAAAAAAATTATACAATATTGATCTCATGCAACCATATATGTATGTACAATAATAAAGTACATTTAGGCTGTGTGCGAGTTGATCTAAATGTGACCTAAACTAAATTGAAAAGTTGCATCCCTGCAAAAAGTTCTAATACAGTGCAAAGATGTGTGCGAATTACCTATTTATTTTTGTGATGGACACTATCGAATGATTTCAACTATCGATGGTTTACTATCGAATGATTTCAACTATCGAACAATTCGTTCGAATATTTCGTTCATACATTTACTTTGAAAAATAGTAAATAGTGCACGAAACTATCGAATGATTTGAACTATCGAATAATTCACTCATTCATTCTAATTAAAGAAATAGTAACTAGTACAAAGAACTATCGTACGATTTTTACTATCGAATAAATTATTCATTCATTCGAATTATAAAAATTGTAGCTAGTACAAAGCAAATGATTTTTTCTATCAATTCAAGTATTCATTTATTCGACTTAAGAACCTCTAAGTAGCTTATAACTGGTGCGATTTCATTATAATTTTCTTTTAAACACAAATCAATCAGTTAAACGTACTTTTTCAGTAAAATTTTCAGTACTCACGATTCGTTCAATCAGTTGATGGTAAGCAAACGAAGAGCAAATGAAAAAACTATTGAATAAAAAAACTATCGAATAAAAAAAAAACTATCGAATGAATGAATGATGAAAAAAATATATTTAGAAAGATGTTAGTATTTTCGCAAATTATTTCTTAATTTTTGTCCACAAGGCGCCAACGCACATGTTAATAATTATTTGCTTATATGCATATATTTTTCAGTGTCTGTAGAGAAGACGCATAGATTCATAGAGGCTAGAATCCAATGTGAAGCTATTTTCACAAATAAAGTCATGAATTTGAGAGATGCTTGTGAGTATGTACCATATTAGCCCAATCGGGAAAACATTTTCACGCGGATTCGGAAAAGGGAGTTTTCATTTTTAAGAAAAAGCTTAAGTACATTTTGAAAATTTGTGATGCAAATTTGTTTATCAACCGTAGATGAACAAATTTGCATTTAAAATTTTCAAAATGTTCTTAAGCATTATCTAAAAAGTTAAAACTCCCTTTTCCGAACCCGCGTGAAAAATTATTCCCGATTGGGCTGATTATTAGCAACTGTTTGCATATAACCATAAAATTCCTAGATGATATCAAAATATATTCTAAACCGGTTAAAATTTTATCTTTTCAGACAAGTTGGTAAGGAAGCTAATATCTCTGCAGACTGGCAAAGGTTTCGTAAGAAGTGGTCTAACCTAAAAGTAAGTACAAAATTTTATGTTTTTTTATTTTATTGGCTGCACATAAAAGACCCCCCTACTGATGCAGGTATAGAAGACAGTGCTGAATTGGCAATAACTTGGCCATTCTATGAGAAGCTACATGAATATTGCTCTTTACGACACAATTTCAATCCGCTTTTGGTAATAGACAGTGAGGTCCAATTAAGCAATTCACTTGCCACACAGTACATATTTCCTGATGACTCAATACCATCACGTCAAGCAAAAAAAAAATAGATGATATAAATAACAGAACTTTTATAAAATTTATAAAAGAACACTATTATGTATCACCTTCCGATAGCGACTCGGATTGAGCAGATAAAATTAGTTTTTCAATCTTTATAAATAATCATAAATAAAACATTAAAATCTTTTTATTAATTTGTTATTATTCTTTTTTTTAAATTGGAAATTGATATATTTGTAATTTCCATTGACTTCTGTTGTTCACTCTTCATTTGAAGAGAATCGCCATCAGAATTCTGGAGGCGATTTCATCTCGCATCATACTACCAAAATCTTCATCGTTTTCGTTTCCTGGGTCTAAATCATGTTCTGGTTGATAGCTTTGCAACAACTCTTCTTCAAATCCGTCATTATGGCAAATGTTATGTATAACACACGCCACCGAAATTACTTCAACACAACGGGTAATCTTCAAATGAAGCGTAGTATCTAACAAACAACGCCAACGTGCCTTAAGAATACCGAAACTTGATTCTATTATGCCTCTAGCTTTGCTATGCAGCTCGTTAATTTCTTTTGTCGTGCCGTAAGCTCTTGTGTTCTTTTATAAGGCGTGATTATAGCAATGGGTCTAGCACGGTATTTCAAGCCACTATCACCTAGCAAATAATAACCAGCTGAAGGAAATATGTTTCTTTGGTATAACTGACTGCGGTTTAGCACTCTTTCGTCATTTACGGAACCTGGATGTCCACAGCAGATACTAATAAACTGTCCTGTTACAGAGCACACAGCTTGTAATTAGAGCGAAATGTATGATTTTCGGTTCATATATTGGTCCCTAAGTCGTGTCGAAATAGCTATTCGTATATGTGATCCATCGATAGCACCAATGGCAGCACAGAAAATAGTCGATCGTATAACACAATTTTCGTTATCCATGTAGCAAAACAAGGAAAATTTTAATTTTCAGGTTAAGAAATGTCATTATTATTTTCTCTAAGAAAATGTTTTTATTTTAGGAATCATTTAGGTAGCTCGGAAATTAACTAAATTATTTAGGAAGCACTGCTTTATTGACACAATTTAGCTTAGGTCGCACTTAGATCAACTCGCACACGGCCTTAATTGAATTATTATATGCCAGATATATTTACTTTAAATTACGTTACATTACATTCGATAGATACTTTAAAATTAAAACTTACTTTCAATAATCAATTGTTTGATTTATCATATTTGATAAACTTTTGTTTTGGATGTGAAATTTTGTTCTTAAATGTGAAATTTTTTAGAAGTTTGGAAACCCCGAAAAGGGTGTACACACTCAAATCAAATCGCTCATCAAATGACTGTGGGCTTAGACCGCCTGGACGAACGAAAGGAACCTCGTTCGTTTGCTCGGTTTAAACACTAAGCCCAAACGAACAGTGCTCGCTATAAATTTATCGCGAACGCTATTTGCCCGGTGCATGGCACAATTACTGACAAGGTAGTAGCGTAGACTGGCTTTTTCTCACGAGCGGCGATGGGTAGTTGTCAAAATTAGCTGTTTATGCAATTAATCAAAGAAAAGTGAAAAAATAAGCGACGACTTAAGTATAGCTAGTCAACCGCAACAAACTAAAAACATTTCAATCAATTTCGCGAATAAATTTAATGAATCAAAGAAAAATTAAAAATAAGCACATAGCTAGTCAACAGCAGCAAACTCCAACTCCTTTAGCTGTTTTTGACAACTACCAATCGCCAAAAAACTGTCACGGCTACCTTGCCAAATAATTATACCATGGGCCGGTGTAAACAGTAAATTAGGGTGAACGAACGAAGATTCCTTCGTTCACTCTGATTAAACAACGTTCGATCTTTTTGGGCGAATCCGGTTTAAAAACAGAAAAGTACCAAAAAGGAGTAGCTTAAGAGAATAAATTATGAAAAGTGCCAAAATACGTCATAATTTATGTTTTATGTTTTTAAAGTGTTCTGTTAATTTTCGCTGCAATTAAATTGTGTTGTGTAAAGGGCACATTAAAGTTTTTAAGCGAATAAAACCCTGCGATTGTTTATTTAAGGTAATTTTTTTTAAATAATAACTTTGAAAATATTTTTTTATTTATGGATAGCAAATATTATTTAATGTAGCAGGAATAGCAGAAGATCTTTTTTAGCTAAATAAAAAAATATTAAGGGCTCTTCTGAAACTTTTTGAGTTTTTAATCAAAGATTTTAGAAAAATGTGGAAACCAAAATGGTAGTTGAAAATCCGATTTTTGACTAAAATCAATTTTTTTAAGTTATAAAATAAAAAGTATTTCTCTAATATAAAAATCGAACGATTAAAAGGACCAATTGTATTTGCTTAGCCAATGCATACAATTTGGTAGCGATCCTTGGCTAGTTTTCAATTAATGCTGTCCAAAGGTTTCAAACATCACTTTTCGAGAAAAACGCGTTTAAAGTTCTTACATGTATATCATTTATTATATTTTCTTCCTAAGTTTATGCTTACAACAACTTTTATTTGATTGACTTAAAATTTACGAAATTTATTGACATACGAAAAATGTGAAAAAATTTGGTTTTTGGTCGTCGAAAAACTTAAATGGGCCATAAGTTAAATATTAAACACAAGTCTTTTATATAATAACTAATACGAGTAATATATTGCTATGGAGTGGCAAACCATTTGTTGTTGAGAAACGGAGTATAAGTATTAGTACTTACGATCTTAATAACAAGTGCACTTTTAGTGCAAGAGTGAAACTTTTCAGTCGTGGTAGGATAGAAAATATTAAGTTGAAAAAAATTTTGTGTGTGTTGAAATAAAATTGTCTTTTTTGCTGTGTCAAATGGACGATGAAATTTTGAAAGTCACAAATTTTTACGTTTCACATTTCGGTCGTGTTTTAGCGCAAAATATTTTATTTAATTTGCATTTTATTCAATTTGCGTCACATTTTATTCGAGTGCTTCGTAAACTTGTAATATTGTAAATTACAAAATTTTTTATTAAGGATTTTTATACAAAGTATATATATATAAAATATATATTTAGATAATTTAAAACTTTCGTTTATTGAGCTTTAGGTCAAAGTTAGAACAATTAATTGTTTTAACGAATCTTTCCAAAGAAACAACAACAACGTTTTTCAATATGAAAAGAAAAAAATCACTATTTGATTTTATTGCTATTTGATGAAGCCTTTAGCAGGGCCGAAATTGCAATAAAATCAGATAGGGATTTTTTCCTCTTCATATTGAAAATACGTTGTTGTTGTTGTTGTTTCTTTGAAAAGATTCGTTAGAACAATTAATTGTTCTAACTTTGACCTCAAGCTCAATAAACGATTTTAAACTAGCAAACAACTAGAATTTGAATTTAAAATCAAGTAAGATTGAAACTATCAAACATTTAGAATTTGTATTTAAATTATAAAAAATCAACATAGTAAAACTTTTTATTTTATAATATAAGACATATATAAAAAAAGTATCAGAAATCAGTAATAAACATATAAGCAACATTTTAAAAACAAAATAATGATTTTATTCTTTTTGGTTTCTTTAATATTTGCATAACAAAAAGATATCCAAAATGCTCTACGGTTAAACGGTCTGCACATAAATTAAAAAATTAATTATGAATTAATTAGTAAAAATGTTTGACACCAAAATTAATTCTCTAGCTGCATTGGAGCAGGTTCCCTGCCAGGTTGTCAGCCTTTTAGATAAAAATCGTCGCTGGGGCTCTCATGCATTCCAGGAGTTTTCTCCACATATGACACCTATGCAATAGCAAAGTGGATGTTTTTAAGAATCTTTTGACACCAAGCCCAACTCTTTAGCCACATTGAAAAAGATTCACTACCAGGTCATAACCCATTTAAATAAAAATCGTCGCTGGTGCTCTCACGCATTCCAGAAGTTTTCTGCACATATTACACCTATTTAGCCGTAAAGTCGGTATTTTTAAGAATTTTTTTGACACGAAAATGAAGTCTCTAGTTGCATTGGAAAAGATTCCCTACCAGGTCGTCATCCGTTTAAATACTTTTGTGGATACTTTTTTTCAAAAGTGGAAATTTTTGGATATTTTTTTGACCTTTTCATGGATACTTTTTTTAAATGGTCGTGGCAGCACTGATGTTAACCTTCTAATTAAAAACTATTAAAAACAGTTACAAAATAGGTTTTTTATTACAAAACTTAACCCACAAATGCCTTATATATACTTTTTGAATATTTTAAAATATTTCTGATTTTTGGCTGATTGATCTACTGAGTATGAGTCAATATTTTCTTTCGTATTACAATCGATCATGAATAAAAATTATTTTTTTTTTTTTTTTGGCAAGTTAATAATGTTTACACAATTTTGGTTTTTATAATGTTATTTAACGAAAAACAGTTAAATTTTTTAAAACTCTTACAGCCGATTTCTTCACAGAGTTTTAATGCTAAACCGAGTATTAGATCTGTTCTTAGTTCTCTCCCGAGTACTAACTCATTTCTTCACAGAGATCTAAGGCAGAAAAACTTCAATTTGAAACTCGGTTCTAGCTGATACTGAGTTTTAGCTGGAACCCCGAAATCGGAAGTCTAGCTATCTTAAAATTCGGTATTAAGCTCTTTTTATTTCTTCACATCAAAAAATATAACTTTGTTTTGACAACTTGAGTGTCAAGTTTTTGCTTTTAATAATAAAATATATTTCAAACAAATTCTTTGCTTTTATAATTTATTTCTTTAACTACGTTCTGTGTAAGCTGTGAAAATATTAAAAATTGACATTACAAAACAAAAATTATCCCCACAATATCAAAAAACGCAAGTTTTTTGCCGATGGCTTGTTAAAGGCTGAATTGAACGAGTTCCTCACTCGAAAACTTACTGAAAATGGTTACTCCGAAGTTGAGGTGCTTGTCACAGTTCACGAATGAGACGTCCTTAGGCAGAGAAGGGACGTCTCATTAGAGAGTTAACTGCAACGGTACAGAAGCGTTTCAATTTTGAACCCGGCTATATTGACTTGAATGCCTAGAAAGTCACGACGTGTGGTCTTTTCGCCATTGCTCAAGCCGAGTCGCTGCGCTACAAACTTACCGGTGGATTGGCTGTGCGTCGTGCTTGCTATGGCGTGCTCCGTTTTATTATGGAGTCTGGAATAAAGGATTGTGAGGTCGTAGTCTCTAACAAGTTGCGTGGTCAACATGCAATATCTATAAAATTCGTCGATGATCTGATGATGGTCCCACGAAACCATTGCCAAATAATGTTTCTGTTGTTGAGCAAAAGGAGGAGAAAATCTACGAGACTCCAGAGACGGAATAAAAAATTCCACCACCAAGCAAACCTTCGGATGATCTTGCTGCCGTACCAGTGTTGTAAAATTTGTTTATTTTAAAACAGAAACTTGAAATAAAATTATTATTTTATATAATTTTTTATTTTGTTTTTTTTTTCATATAACCACCGCGATTTAATAATTATTAGAGCAATCGGCCATAAAAAATAATTTAAACAAACTTTTTGCATTTAAAATGTTTCTATTTAAACGCCTAGGTCCAATATGCATGGTCAATTAGTCTTAACCCTATCCGGCGAATTTAAGCCCTTCTAGACGGCCTTTTAGTAAGAAATCCTTGGAAGAGTATTGCCAACTCGTGCCATCTCAATTACTTCAAGCAAATTGCGTGTCTACTCTACCAGTCAACAGTAGACATACTTATCCACTTCACTTGGCAGGCAGTGACAACAAAAATGTCACCATGTTTTAAGCGACTCTCGTGACAGACTTTAATTTTGGTTTTGTCCAGTTGATAACGGCAACTAACCACGAAGCACGGTCCATATGTAGTTTTGACAAAAACAGGAAATATATCACATATAAACTCCAATATTCTAGATTAAAACTTACTCCTTAGTAAGCTGCTTCAGTACCTTGCCGATAATGTATCTAAATTGTTATAAACTCATGTGTTTCCATGAGTGTTCAACGAAAGGAAATGCTTCCTACATTCTATGGAATGTTTCTTGCTTAAATGTGGGAATGTTTCCACTTCCTAGAGGGTTGGTATAAGCTTGATCCGAGTATAAGTGCCCAGCACTCTCTTTTGAAAATGATCCGAGTACCAAATAAGTGAAGAAATGACCGAGTACTTAATTTTTTTTGAACCGAGAATTAATTTGAAACTGAGTTCTAAGCAGAACTCGGACTAGCCCGATATGATACTCGGTGAAGAAATTGGCCGTTAATATAGTTTTTAATAACAAAATAAGTAAAAGAAAAGGTATTAGTCAAATGGGTTTTAAGAAATCTCGTATATGAAAAAGTAAGAATTCCATTTCAACAGACATAAGTTTTCTTCAACTCGGAATTTTCTATTCTACCACGAGTGAAAAGTTTTCGATTGGCATAATAAGAATTTCTGAACCACAAAAATATCGGCGGAGTGGTGAGTTAACATATGAAATATCGCCGGAGTGGTGACTTTCCTCGAGATTTTACTACCACAGTTATACATTTTGTGATAGTATTGACTAAAATTGGACAACAATCAGATATAATGTTCCTCTCTAACATAGTTTCCCATCTCTTTATCTCTGGTGTGAACACTGTTGTGGTCAAATAATTTGACTTAGGCCTTTTTCACATGGAGCAATTGAAAAGTAATGCAACTGCAACAAAAAACTTCACATGAAACAACTTGTACTCAACAAGTTGGCAACACATTCGCAACCAGTTCCATTCAATACGGCGTGCTGCAATTTGAATCGGCGATTGGTTACGTTTGCGATTTGTGTTGTGCGCTATGAAAATAATTTATCAGTTATTAAATAAAAAAATTATATATTTATAGAAATATTTTTTATATCTATTTAACAAAGCTTCCATTATATAAGTGTTTGTGTTGTTGTGAATTTTTCAATGTTGCGTTGTGACGTGACTTGCTCATCTGAAAGCGTAGTTGCAGTTTAGTTTATAAATGAAGTGTTTTGAAACTTTTTAAGCTGTTGCGTTGCAGTTGCATTACTTTTCAATTGCTACATGTGGAAAAGGCCTAACTCTTTAATGAGCGATTTGAAGTGTGAACTGGTCTAATGTCAAAATCTAAACTGTTGTATCGGCTTCTAAAGGGAAATTTATTTTCGCAGAAAAACGAAAAACTAATAAAGAGAATGTACGAACAGCAGCTGAAAATTTATTAAATTCAAGAACGCTGAGATTAAAGTACAATTCCTACGAAGTCGTGTGTAAATTTAAAGCAATAATATAATAATTATTAAAGCGAAAAAGACGCTGCAAATTGTGTGACTAGAGTTATAGCTGAAAAACAATTGTTGAGCATAAAATTGTTAACAATTTAAACAGTATTGATTATTCAACAATTCCAACAGCCAACGTGTGAGTGTGCGTCTGTGTGCGCTTAAATGCGTCAGTTTTTTTCGATTTCACAAAAGCAAGCAAATTTTGCAATAAAATTTAATAATTCTACGCAATTTCTAAAAACATACAATTCTAATTATCACTATTGTTTTGGTCGAGTAGAGAAGTTTTGAAATATAAGACGAAATGGTAAAATAAACGAATTTTTAAGCAAATCAAACGTGAAAACGGGAAAGTAAAAAGAAAACGACCAAGAAGAAACACGCATTGCAGCAAAAGTAGCAACATCAGCAGCAGCTGCACAGAACATTCGTGGAGATCACGTTTAAAGCGAGGTGAAGAAAACTGTTGAACATCAAGCTCCAAAAGTTATAAATGTAGAAATCATGGTGGATGTAAAGTTTCTTAACCTACCCATAATCTTTGGCATTCATTGATTTCATTGATTTTTCCATAATGTTTCTAGAATCTTGGGCACCTCATTGATTTTTTTCATATTTTTGCTCAAGTTATCTAAACTGACACCACTCAGACCAAACAACTGCAAACAACCACCTTAAATGCACAAAAAATGCATTGTGTAAGGATGCGGACACTAAACAAAAAATAAAAGTTAGCACCATTTCAGGCTTTAAATGGACTTTGACCGAGCTTTTGAACACAAATGATCGAGAACTGGACTGATCTAAAATTTGTCAAACCATGTAAATCTATGGTGATTTCGTTTTCGAATCGCATTACAGAGTAAGACCCCAGGGCTACCTTAATTCTTTAGCATACAGAACACATTTTTTAAACATACTATAATCGATACTTCTTTCGCTAAATATTTTAGTTCTGCAAACAAATGTTTTAACAACGTAATAGGCAAGTTACAAAATCTCCAAACATAAATTTTCCAATGTTATGCCAATCTTCAAACTCATAATTCCTACATACAGTAAAATTATGCATTTATTTCTTCTACACCTGATATTATTAAAGATGTTGATTACACATGCTACAATTTCGGTGTTGTTGAAACTAACTCAAAATATCTTAACGGTTCACAGAACTTCGTGTCTCATAGAACATACCCACTAAGGGGCTATACTGGATGTACTCAAATATGCAATTTTTCCATATCGACGGAAGACGCATAATAAAGTGGTTTCAAATTTTCCGCAAAAATTTACTATTTTTGTCCTTTGTATTTAACTTAAAATATCAAACAACTCAAAGTAAAAAAAAAATTTTTTTTTGTAAAATCGTTATTTTCTCTAAAATTTTTAAATTTCGTTATAAGGAGAGAACAAAGATATTAAGGTATAATTCAAGAATAGCGGCAACTCTTTTTTTTTAAATATTTTTTGTTGGATTATATGGATTTTTACCTCCTTCATCCAAATATGAAAAAATTTTCAGAACGCATCTTAAAAACTTATGTATGGATTTTTATGTTTGATACCTCGTTGAATAGGTACTTGCATTACCTTTCTTTTTATATACCTAAAGTGTAGTTTTGTTCGAAAACTGAAAAAACCCGTCAAGATTTGCAGGGCATTTTTGCAACTTTGGAGTCCTATAAACTTCTAAACCAATTGCGAACTTCTTACAATTTTTCAGATTTGTATTTGGGAGACCAAAATCTAATCTAATCGATCTATTTTGTCGAAATAATTTAAAATCATCTGCAAATAGAAAACAATGAGAGCATTTGACTATTTGGAGTAGATCATTCATGAACAGTAAGAATAATAGCGGGCCAAGATGGCTGCCCTGAGGTACAACAGAAGCTACCTTAATGGGATATGATGTAGTATCGCCAACTTGAACACTGGAAACGATTTAACAAGTATGATTTAATCCAAGTGAGAAGGTTAAAGTGGAAACCAATTGCTGAAAGTTTAGACCTTCTCGAAAGCTTTTGCAAAATCGGTAAAAATTACATGCGTTTGTAAGTGGCATTCCATATTATGAATGATATAGTTCGAGAAGAGAACAAGATTGGTAGATGTGGATTTGCCACACATAAATCTATGTTGATGAGGAGATATTCAGCCCAATTATGAAACATTTTCTCCCGGGAGTTGTAAAAGGGAGTTTCCGGTTATAAGATAGCAGATAAAGACATCTCATTTTTTTGTTTTACACTGATTAATATTGGCGGATGATGAACAAAATTGCATTAAAAATTTTCAAAAAGTTTTAAAACTTTATCTTAAAAACGGAAACTCCCTTTTACAACTCCCGGGAGAAAAAGTTTCATGATTGGGCTGATTATATTTTTAACAGCGAAAGTAAGCTTAGCGTTTACAATTTTTTCGAACAACTTGGGAATTTAGGCTAGTTTGCTGATTGGTCTATAATTCACGACATCAGGTTTGGGCCCAGTTTTATGAATTGGTATAATATTGGACAATTTGCAAGTATCCAGGAATATTTGATCAAACCGTTGCATAAGCTGAACTTCAAAACGTTTTGAAAATTTCAAAGCAATTTAACAAAATTTAAATCGGTTCTAAAATTTTCAAGTCGCTTGTAAAAGCGCGCATAAACGAGAATTTATTTTCAATCCTTTTTTCAAAATCAGTTTTTTGTAATATGCACAACTGTCCCATGGTTTGTTTTTCATCAGAAAGTTTTCGCAACAATTTAATATGTGCATTGATGAAGTGGTCAATTAGCACTGACAAACTTTTCTTTTTTTATTTATTTTATAAAATACATTTAGCATAAATTGCTTTTTGTCTTTTTCTTTTTTGACACACAAACAATCAAACAGCTGATTCGAGTTTTCAAAATGCTTCCTCAATAGTTTTCACTGAAGACGATTCAATGTTTGGGTATAAACACACTACATTAAACTGTACTGAGTCAAAACGATGTAAGATAATGCGCTTTAACGTACCGGATAAACGTGGTATATGAATCCAATCTATTCAAAATATTGACAAGTCATTGGTAATTGAATTATGATTGGTAATTGGAACAATATATGATATAAATCTTTTGCTAGAATATTTTTAATTTCATAAGCAACTTTATATCATATACGAATTTTTTATTAAGGAAACTGCTTTTTTCACTGGCTGCAGATCTCATTTATTCATATAATTATTATGCTATTCTGGCAGGTCTTGAATCAATTCTAGACCTTTAACGTAGCCTTTTTATTAACGTAGTCTATAAGAGCCTTGTACTCTGAATGATGAATGAATGAAAATAAATAAATAAATAAATAATTCATTGGTTCGATGCTTTTTCGGGAATAGAATTGGCTGAAAGGTATGTGTTATTTCGTTCTGTACTTGACGATCGTAAGAAGTTATGTCCCTAAAAAATGCACACGTAGATTTAATAATCTGGTTTGGTACAATTATAGGCTTGGCAATTTAAAGAATATATTGAATAAAGCTTATAAAAGGTTTAGTAGTTCTAAATGTAATCAACAACTTAAACAGCTTTATTTAACTAGTCTCAATGAATTGAAGACACTTAAAAAATTTATTTTTAAATCGTATAGAAGATAAGCTTAAAGAGAACAGTAAATTTTTCTGGTCCTTCATAAATATGAAGATTAATTTACAAAATATAAATTAATAAATAAATAAATAAAATAAATATGAAGAGGAAATCTAGTGGTATTCCTAATTCCATAATTTATAAGGGGTCTAGTTCTGAGGATACTCTTACTATTTGTAAATGTTTTGCAGATTATTGTAAATCGATTTACTCGATAGCAATATCTTCTTCCGCTTCGTCTGTTATTTTTTTATCCTAATTCACTATTTAACTTAGGTAATCTCTCCATAGGGGAATCTAAGGTTGTAAGTTCCATCTGTAAGATTTAATTCAATATTAAATCAACTAAGTCGCTTTCTAGTGGTACGTTTCTGGACGAATGGAAAGTTTCTTACATTGTTCCTATCCACAAAATCCACAAATCATGTTCGAAGAAAGATGTCTGCAATTATAGACCGATAAGTAAAATTTTGTGTGCCCAAAGTCTGAACAAATTTTTTATGATAAATTATCGTTTTACGTAAAGAATGTTATTTCCATGAATCAACATGGTGTTATATCTGGAAGATCAACAGCCACAAATTTATATATTTTTAGTTCTTTTATAGTTAAAAAAGTCAACTTCACTGACTTCACTAAAGCGTTTGATACCCAAGTAACATTGTTGGAGCAACTAGGTGCGAGTGAGTCCTAAAAGTGTTCTATAGGTGTATAATATGCGGTTAAAGCTTTACCGCAGCTTTGTTTGCTGCTAGTTGCTTTTAATTTTAAAGAAAATGCTCTAAATATGATTTTTTTAACCATTTTGAGCTTTAATACTTTATACAGCTCTGTAAAGGATTTTATCAAATCTGCAAAAGAGCAGAACTCTAAAATTTACTACTTGCTCTGTAAAGGATCTTTTAAAGTAATAAAAATTACTATACAGCAGTTTTAAAACTCGTAGATTGAGTATAATATTTGCTTTAATGTGTATTTTTGTATTGCATTTTTAAAGCGAATAGATATAAAATACTGTAAATTAATGCAATAAATTTTTTGGGAATAACAAGTGACTAAAAAATCTGATAAGAAAAATAGAAAATCTTCGGAGTTGAAGCAAGCTAAATATTAGTGTTTACAATAATATTTAAAACGAAATTGATGATTTCTATGATACATATATTTAAGAATAAAGTACTTAAATCATTTTTAGTTGATCTTAAAGAATGTTAAAAATTTTCCAACTATTTTTAAATAATTAACACTTCTTAATTTTAATTATTTGTTAAGCCCGTTGTAGTTTTTCGAAGTACTACATTCACGTTTCCGATAAATTCAAAAGCGCACCGAAATTCGCATCATATAACGAATACACGAACATGAGTCTGATATAATAATCACTTTATTATTGGGGGTTGGAATTAATTTTAAAGGTTTTTTTTCGGTTTTTGAGCATTTATTTAGAAACAACGGTACAATGTATATTATTCAAAGTATTGTCCATCGTTAGCTACAACATTTTCCCATCTTTCTGGCAGCATATGAATTCCGCGCCGGAAGAACGATTCGTCTTTTGAGGCAATCCACGAATCGACCCATTTTTTGGTATCCTCGTAAGAAGTGAAGCGCTGCTCAGCCAAGCCATGCGTCATCGATCTGAATAGGTGGTAGTCGGAAGGGGCTATGTCTGGGCTATAAGGCGGGTGGGGTAGCACATCCCAATTCAGCGCCTCCAACGTTTCCTTGACGGTTCTTGCAACATGTGGCCGTGCGTTGTCATGTTGAAAAACCACTTTGTCGTGTCTTTTGGCATATTCCGGCCGTTTAACCTTTAATGCTCGGCTCAATTGCATCAATTGTTGTTGGTAGCGTTCCCCAGTGATGGTTTCCTTAGGTTTTAGCAGCTCATAGTACACGACACCCTTCTGATCCCACCAAATACACAGCATAAGCTTGGCGCCATGAATATTCGGCTTGGCCCTCGATGTTGATGCATTGCCGGGTGGTCCCCACGATTTTTTTCGCTTAGGATTATCGTAATGGATCCACTTTTCATCGCCAGTGACAATACGATGCAAAAAACTCTTCCTTTTATGCCGTTGAAGCAGTTGTTCGCACATGCAAAATCGCCGTTCAACGTCTCTTGGCTTCAACTGGTACGGCACCCAATTTCCTTGCTTTTGAATCATTCCCATGGCCTTCAAGCGTTTGCCGACCGTTGATAAGTCGACTCCCAATGATTCTGACAATTCTTGAAGGGTTTGACACGGGTCTTCATCGAGCAAAGCCTCCAATTCCTCATCTTCAAACTTTTTCGGCTGGCCCGGACGCTCTTTGTCTTCCGTATCAAAATCACCACTTTTAAACCGACGGAACCAGTACTCACAAGTAGAAATCGATGGAGCATAGTCCCCGTAAGCCTCAGTAAGCGTGCGTTGTGCTTCAACCGCTTTTTTCTTCAAATGGAAGCACAAAAGTAAACCTTCCCGCAAATTGCGTTTTATTGGAACGAAAGTCGACATGTTCACAGAGAAAAAAATATATGTTGTTTACACTTCAGTGGAATGACACATACTGAAAAATGAAGCTTAGACAATGTGCTTTGAAATGAATATAGTCACAGGTGTGCCCGATGCGATCTATTGATAGTTACGCCATCTCTTAGAAAACCTTTAAAACTAATTCCAACCCCCAGTATTTCTTTAATTTATTTGTCATTCTTATCATCACAAACACTTGTCAAATTTTATATATTTATTGAGTTTATTTTTAACACATACATACTTAAAAGAATAATAAAAAAGAGCTTTGCAAGAGCTCTTATTTGGGTTTGACAGGGACTCTTTTAAAAGTTTACAGCTACTTCTACTCCTCATATGAAGTAAAAATAGTGCTTTTAAACTCAAGAAAGTAGCCTTATATATTCTCTGCAACAGCTTTAGTAGCGCGACTAAAGCTATAGTTGAAGCTTGCTGCTATATAAGATAGCACTATAAGCTCTGCAAGAATGAATATATGGCTAATATTGTTACTTGGGTAAGGTCAATCTCGAATCTCTTCTTAAGCTTTCTGCTCTTGGATTTCATTTAAGTCTTTTTAAGGTTAAGATCTTAACTTCTTACTTGAAGTCAAAACGTTAAAATTGCCTTTCTTTCGCCTTTTAGGTTACTTCAGGTAATCATTAATGGCCTCCCTCTAGTCACTGAGCACTCAAGATGCATTCTTTTTGCCGATGACTTAAAGATTTTTTCGGTCAACTAAATCTGACAATTATTTTAGACTTCTTCAACATGACCTTAACTCGGTCGCTAATTGGTGCTTTATTAATAATCTTCCCCTTAATATTTCTAAATGCCAGTTTCTATCCTTTTCTAGGTCTTCCTCTCTTATCCATTGGAACTTTTCCATTAATTCTACTTCTCTTTACAGTGTCCTGCAAAAAGGACTTGGGAGTTTTATTGAATCCAAAACTGTCTTAGAAATCATATTGAACTAATAATTGCTAAAGCAAACCCAATGCTAGGTTTTTTAAAAAAAATTCTAATTTTTCCGATCCTTATACTCTTAAGACACTCTATTCCTTTTTAGTGCGTTCGCACTTGGAATATTGCTCAACGATTTGGAACCCTTGTTACCAACTATACTCCAATAGATTAGAAACAGTCCAACGTAACTTCACTATGTTCATGTGGTTTAAATTAAATTTGAACCTACTCTCCGTTCCTCAATATAGTACCCGTTGTGCCCTAGTTTGCCTCACGCCTCTTTCTATTCGTCGTAAAATATTCTCCGTTATGCTTATTTGTAATCTTATTCATCATAACATTTAGTGTCCTGAACTGCTTTTCCAGCTAGTCTTCTATACTCCATCTCGATATCTCCGCAGCCAATTTAACTTCAGTGAGTCGCTCCATAGCTCAAATTATTCTCGCAATATGCCTTTGGCACGCAGTATTCAGGAAACCAATGAATTGCTTAGCGTAGCTGACTTATTTATTAATATCTCTAGAAATACTATAAAGAAAACCTTTATCTAAGCATTATGGCTCGTGGGCCTTGATCTTCTCTATTTTTCAATTTTTAAATTTTTTCATTTTTTTTTTTTGCTTTCTTAATATACATAATTATCCACATTTTTAATTTTTCTTGTAAATAGCTTTAATAGTTTTCTATTTAGTTCTAATTTAATTTAAGTAATCTGTAAGAATTACAGTATGACGAAATAAATAAATAAATATAAATATTACAGCTACAAATAAAAAAGCATATGAACTAAGATACATTTGCTTGAAAAAACAACATTCCTTACAGGGGCAAATCATTTCCTCATAAAAAACATAAAAGATGAAATAAATCATTTGTTGCTCAATTTTGTGAGCCAAACATTTTAGAACAACTTTGTTAAAAATCTCAAATCACAGTTGAGATAAAGGAAAGAAATTTAAATAATACATTTTATTTATTTATTTATTAATTTTTTTCGCAACTTAACCTAAATATTTGTAAAGATCCAACAATTTAATTTTTTTTTAAGAATTAGTTGGTAAATTTCAGGATCAGAATATCCAACTGTTTCTTGAACATACATCTGTCTACACTAAAATCAGTCTGATTAGCAATTGCGTTGCTTTGTGATAGACACATAGCAATCGATTCATTAAGGCCGTAGTTTTTCCTGTGGTGATTAATGTGAAATTATTGATTTCCTATGAAAGAACGAGCTGGACTGTGAAAGGAAATAAGGGCCAACGGTTCTGGAGAATTAATTCTACCATCAATAATATCTTTTATAAACAGAATGTTGGCCATTACTTGCCTTTGGGCCAGACTATGTATGCCAAGTAATCGACAGCGCACCCAATAACTGGGCATATTTTCCCATTTGCCCAGCCTATGTTATATAGCCATTTGCCTATTGTAAAGCGTTTTTGAATGTTTTCAATTCTATTGAGTTTTTGTAAAATGGATCCCAAATTGTACCTTCATATTCTAAAAGAGATCTAACTAAAGTCAAAAATATTGTTTAAGACGTAAATGGGTCTGAAAATTCCAAACAGTTTCGTTTAAAAAAACGAATTGAGAGTTTGCTTTTGATTTAACGTACTTTAACTATGTTTCAAAACTAAACTTGGAGTCAAAGTATACTTCAAGGTCTTTAAATTAGTTTCCTCTTAAAAAATGTCTATTGCTTTCATACTGTAATCTTTCATAACTCTAAAAATTGTTTCGGGAGATCATTAGAGCAATACATTTCGAAAAATTCAGATCTAAGCTGCTTGCACCATTTTAAAAGTTTTTTGATATCCTGTTGCAAGTGAAGATAGTCGTCAAAAGTATTTATGTTTTGAAAAATTTTCAAATCATCTGCATACAGTAAGCTTTTACAATGCTGAAATATTTGCGGCAGATGATTAATGAATAAAATTAATAGTAGAGGGCCCAAATGACTCACCTGCGGTACAACCGACTCAGCAGATGTAGGTTTCGAGTAACTATCATTGGACCTTTACGAAAAGTACTCTGTCTACTAAATATGATCCGATTCATTTCAATAATTGCAAGTGGTGGGGTCCACTCCCAATTTTTTTGAACTTTATTAGCAATATACCTTATGCTGAAGACTATCAAAGGCTTTAGAAAGGTCGGTATACAGAACGTCAACTTGTGAACCATATTCAATAGTATTAACACAAAAATTTGTCTGATTTTTCGCCTTCCCATCTTTCATGCGGAGTACAGGGTATTGCATTTGTAATTAAACGATTTAGTACATAATTTGCAGTGATGATAGCTTCACCCCAGTACACATGCAACATATAAGCCTCTGCAAGTATACAGCGGGTCATTTCTACTAGGGAACGATTTTTCCATTCAGCTACTCGGTTCTATTCCACCAGTAGCATTGTGAGATCCTTCTCGTTACGTACTTCCAACGCAGTAATCAGAGTGTCGTATGAGTTGGGCAAACTACTCAGAAGCATCGATATGACTTACGATTCAGACATCTTCTCGCCCAAAGATTCAAGCCTTGAGTCTGAATGATGTGCTTGTCCATGTCACCACCAGGCTGTCACCACCAGGCTGTTTCAAACCACAGATCGTACGCATCAGTTTAACTTAAGCTGCGTTCCTTTCGCCTTAATATAATCGCGATAACAAATTTACTCAAAGGAACGGCAAGAAAAACGGCTCGTAGAGGATACTACCGTTGCAGTCAAAATTAAATTCAAACAAACAATCATGATACAATAACTATTAGGTGTCATGAGAACGTGTGTCGTTCACATTTGTTGTGACCTATTATGGTAGCGATACCTTAGTGAACGATGTTTTTCCGAATGTATTCTGCTCTTAACGTCATAAAAATTGTAAATTATTTAATTTAATTTTTAATATTATTTTATTTAGTTTTTATTATATAAAATAATTTAAGTGCAAGTGTTGGCTTCTCTGAATGCGAGCAATGTGTTTAACACACGCTGTTTACTTTGTTTTTTTTTAACATTCGACGGTCGCAGCTCGTGAGGAAATAGGTAGCTGTCAAGGCTACCTAACAGTGATTGTATCATGCAAACAATTAATTAAAAAAATGAAATGACAGCTCACAAAAATATACAGGTGCTTCAAATTTTATAAAAGCTATATCACAATTTTATATGGATAGCAAAAATAATCCTATTTGTCATAGGATTATTATTTTTTTTTGCTTTGCATGTAAAAAAATAATATGGATTACTTTGAAGCGAACGGAATGCAGCTTCTGTTGCTCAGATTTGATTTTTCGTGATACGCTTTAAGGACATTCCAGGCACCCTGCGCCGTTGTACAGATGCTTATATGAAACGTCTCATTATCCTCGATGGCTAGATCAATTATAATAATTGCACCCGTTGAAATCATGCAGCGTCCGGAGTTTCAGGAATTGTTTTCTCGACGACATCCCATACTTCCTTTTTCAGAACGAGCTGCATTCTATATTTCCACAATTCATAGTTGTCCTTGTTGGGCTTTGTTATTAAAAACTTCAAATCAGCCATGTTGATTAGTTCCGCGACGATTTTTAAAAACGGCAAACAAAAAATTAGCAAATTCGTAGATACGTTAGTTCCAGTTTGAACTAATTTTATTTCGAGAATGAAAAATATATTTTCACAAAATGACAAATAACAAAATAATCAGCCCGCCCAATCATAAAACATTTTCTCCCGGGAGTTGTAAAAGGGAATTTCCGTTTTTAAGTTACAGTTTTAAAGATTTTTGAAAATTTTAATGCAATTTTGTTTATCAACGCCAATATTCATTAGTGTAAAATAAAAAAATTAGATGTCTTTATCTGCTATCTTAAAACCGGAAACTCCCTTTTACAACTCCCGGGAGAAAATATTTCATATGGAATGGAAAATGGTACAGTATATAAGAACCAAACTTATATATTTTAAAAGTTTCAAACTTAATTAAATAACTTTATTCACGATTTTATCGAAAAGCTTAGGTTTAACTGACAGTTTTATTATGGGTCTGTAATTATTGATTGCATGTTTTGCCCAGATTTAAAAATCGGTGAAACGTCAGTAGTCTTCCATTTTTGTAGAAAATTGCCATCCAAAAGTGTGTTATTGAAAATCCTGCTCAAAGCCGTATGCAAAAAGAGAGCAAATTTTTTAAAAAATGTTGATGGAAGCAAATCATAGACAGTGCCTTTATTGCAATCTAAAATATCTGATGAAGAGGTATACGAATCTCTCATTGCTCTAAAGACACCAATATTAATTAAATATTAATATTAATATTATTATTTAAATATTAAGCAACTTATGCAAATTAGAAAAATCGTTCAGTCTGGATTTGACTAGAGATTAGTTGCAGAGAGTTTGGGTATCAAGAATAGTCGGCAAACAATTAGCTTACTTCGAGCTGATTATTGGCGACGACCCCTTTTAACTCGAAAATATTTGGTAAGCCGTTTGTCTTTCTTTTGGAATTAAAAAACAGCCAAAATAATTTTGGGTTACGTTTAATATCACTTTCAACTGAAGAAATGTATTTTTTGTATAAAATGGTAGAGAGAAATTCGAACTCGCGCCTTTAAAGATTAAAGATATCTACAAACAATTTTGGTAGACATCACAGTAAGACAAAACGAACCGATATTGCCTTAAGCTAAATTGGAGCACCCTCGATTTCGCCGTTTCGTTGTCTACAACCAATAATGTTAAGTGTTAAACTTTATGATTAATATTTAATATCGTCTCTGATGATGAACTTCGGCGGAGTTCAACGCAATAAAACCAAGAATAAAAAACATATATAAAAGATTTTTTTTTATTCAAAAAGTTACCTTGAGCCCAAATTAAACTCAAAATCAAATAAAGGTAATTTCAAGAATTAGAAGCTAGAAATTCCTAGTGAAGATACCACTTCTTTGAATTCTATTTAAAACTATAGCTTCCTATCTTTCTTCTTTTACAAAAGTGGCAATTGCTTTCGATAGTAAAAATTTAATCCATGTACTTCGAGTAACGGCTTTACTGTCCACTTTTTGTTTCTTTTGAGTTTTCAATAAAAACAACCCATAACGAGTCAACAAAAGTTTTATCCCAACTGTAGTAAGTGTCAATAAAAAATTTGTTGAAATCTCAAAATTTTATTTATTTTTAAAATATACTTACATTTTTTTTCTTAATTAATTATACAATTTTTGTTGTCTAATTTTCTTTTAGAAGTTAACGATGATGGAACATTCGCTGAGCTCTGGTGGCTCAACAGGATCCAGTGGTGGTGAAAGGGGCGGTGATGCTTTAACAACTGCAACATCGTGTGTAATAAGTGTTGGGCTGAGCACAACGGGAGGTGGAGGTGGTAGCTGTATCGGTGGCGGTGTTGGTGGTGCTGGTGGAGGTATTGGAGGAGGAAGTAATGGATTATCTGCTGCAACTAAGGAAACTTATCGGTAAATCTTAAATTTTAAGTCTTAATATATTCATAGTATGCATTCGTGTGCGGCGACAGCAGATGTTAAAGAAAGAAAAATCAAGTTAAACAAGATTGCAAGAAATAAAACAAGATAAACACAAATTAAACAAAAGTGCAACAAATAAAACAACTAAAATAAATTTCAACAAATTTAAATATAGCTTTCTTCGCTTCTCTATAGTATAGCTGCCGCGATTTTATTGTTGAACCTCTGCTTTTTTGCATTTATTTTTTATTGACATTTTTTTGTTGTTTAATTTTATATGAAATTTTTGTTTTATTTTATTTTCTTTGCTTTTGCTGTGCTATTTTCAAGACGAAACTTAACACTAAAAATAAACAGCCCATGAATTTTATTGAATTTTTACTTGTATCTTAATAAAACGTTTTATTTTATTCTTAAATATTGTCCTTTAAGTGCCTCAGATGCTCATTTAATTCAGTGGAACATGTCGATTTACTGGTTGCGAAAACTGTTAACTAGTCAGTAGCTTTTGTTTCTTCCTTTATTATTTTGCCTTGCGTTGTCTACTCTGTTTATATGAAACTTCTGGCATCTTATCTTTGTTTATTTTTCACTTGTTTGTTGCCCTGTTGACGTTGTACTTTTTTATTTTTTTTATTTTTTCGATCGCGTTCTTATCAATGTAAATTGTTTTATAACAATTTTGCTTTTATTGCATTCTTTTTTTTTAATGATTAAGATTTGTGTAGGTAGAGTTAAGTAAAAAATTCCACTATTCTTTGCATACTACTTGTTCTCAGTTTAAAATAAAACTATTTGCAGACTCTTGCAATAATTATGCTTGAATTGTGCTCTAGGTTCAGGATAGGTTGTCGACCCTATTCATGATTATTATTACTGTACAAAGTTTTAAATGTAGTGCTTTTAAACCGCAAATTCTAATATCTAAATTTCTCGTGTCACGCTGTTGGTGTTCGCACTCCTCCGAAACGGCTTGACCGATTTTAATTAAATTTTGTTTGGTATATTTAGTAGGTATGAGAATAGTTCGTAAAGTATTTTTCACTCTCCTACCATGGCCACCATTTTTTAATCGCGTTTAATACTTTTGTATGAATAATCTTCTATATAATAAAAATGAAATGGTGTTCATTTTAGTGAACGACTCAACGGATTAAGATGAAATTTTGGCAGTAGATTGTTTGCTATTACTAGATGGTTTACGGAAAAAATGTTTGACAAACCCCCTTTCACCGCCCACAAATCAATAAAAACTTCATATTTCAGAACGTTTTGATCGATTAAAACTAAAACTTGGTAGTTTAGTTCGTATGCTTACTGTCGGTAACTGTACTAATTTGCCGGTAACTGCACTATACCTACGCCCACTTTTAAGAAATCATAAAGATTCCAAGTCTTTAGTACTGGGCCGATTGAGCTGAAATTTTGGGAGTAGATTTTTCTGAATACGAGATGGTTTACGGGAAAAATGTTGCCACTCCTCCTTTTACCGCCCACAAATCAATATAAATGCTATATTTAAGACGGTTTTGGCCGGATTTATGCGAGAGAACTGGTACTGACTAACTAAAAGCTAGCCGCTACAAAAATATTTTATGGGACATTTTTATTTTTTCGCTCCTTACCAACATATAAGCAACTTAAATCGGTTAAATTTTGCTGCAGGCGCGTCTATTCATTCGTTAAAATCACCTTTCCAACATGTCTCACCATAAATCGTGCTATTTGTGGTCATCCCACCACAAACAAACGAAATCCGTTTTATGTTACCGCAGCGACGTTTCCTAAACAACCAAAATTGGTATAATTTTGCATAGCAAAGTCCATCTGCCTTTATCATATTTTTATGTTTCGCAACATAAATCCTGCGATTCATGGTCATCAAATGTAAGCCAGCGTTAGTGACGTTCATTTCGTTTGCATTTACTTTTCTTGAACCTGCCTGTGCCGCAGCTACTGAAGAACCGCTTAGCAAAAATTTATTCAACGGAGCTTTTATCTCTCCCGAAATAACCTCTTAAGGAGTGAAGTGTATGTGATGGTTCTATTATTAATCCTACCAACATTTGGTTCAAGCCCTTCCACCTAGCCTATCCACCCCTTTTCAGTTAGCTTTTTGGGGCTAAATGAAAAAACTCGATAAATGAAGAAAATAGGGCTGTGCGAATAAATGCCCAAGTTACAATCGCCCAAATGTACGGAAATGAACAATCGCCCAAGAAAAAGGCTGCAATTTTTTGGTCGATTATTTATTTTGAGTTTGGGCCTTCTTTTTTTTTTTTTTGGGCGATTTTTTCATAATGTTCCATGTACATAAGTTACTATATTCACAACGAATATATGTTTTTACCTCACTTCGTTCAAGAATTTTTGGTTTAAGCTCTACAATTTAGTTAAAAAATCATGAGCTCAATTTTTAAATTTAACTTAATATGTTTCATAGTGTCTACTTTTTTAAAGCTATTTCATATTCATTTATAATGTTAAAACATTTGTTTGCAAGTAAATAAACACATTTTTTCGTTTTCATTTTATTTTCTGATTTTTCCCAATTAAATTCTAAAACAACTATTTTTAGAGTATTTGTGAATATCATTTGCTTTTCATCAGTATTGCAATGTTTATCACAATCACAACTTGATTTTTTTTATAAACAACACTTTCTGCTACCCTATATTTGTTTACTTAATTTAATTTTGCGCTCTTCTTTTTTTGCAGATCTCTCTATCTTGTGGCCAAACAGCTCGATGATGAGCGCAAGCATATCAATAACATTTCACAACTTTTTCATCATGACATCGAAGAGAAACGAGCAAAACTCGTGCAACTCTGCAAACAAATCATCTTCAAGGATTTTCAAAATATTGGCAAGAAAGCGCGCGAAATACTGTGGCGCAAAGGCTATTACGAATTCATAGCATATGTCAAGAAGAATTGGAATAAAGAACTCAAGGATGCGGCTGGCAATCCAACAGCTCAAGAAAAGCTACAAAAACTGGAACGTTTTTTGTGCGCTGGCATTAGCAACTATAAACGCATGGCAGCCAAAATGGAAGAAATCTACGATTTGGATTTAAAGTATTTAATAGATTTTACAATTATACACGAAGGTGGTCAATTATGGCGCGGCGATCTAGATGAGGAGGAACAGCAGAAAGCATGCGGCGATAAAGCAGGTGAACCTACACCATACGTGGTTGTAGATAAAAGCTTAGAGGCTGTCTCCTTTGCGCTCGACACGATACACTCAGCTTTACTGAGTTTGGGTGATCTACATCGTTATTTCATAGACTTTCGCATTGATTCTAAGCTAAAGATTAGCAAACAGCTGGCGGCCAAGTACTATTTCGAAGCTTTTAAGCTAAATCCAGCTATTGGCATGGCACAAAATCAATTGGGCACTCTTTATTATGGCCAAAACTATGATTTGGATTCTATCTATCACTATCTTTACTCGCTGGTCAGCATTGTGCCATTTGAGCTGAGCGAGAACAATGTCTGCAAGCTATTTGCTAACCACGCCGGCTACTTGGAGAAGCTAGATCCAGCTAAGATTGAATTTAGCTTGCAAGATTTTTATGCGCGCTTCTATCTTATAGTGGACATATTTTTCTTTGACAAGGAGGTGCCCGACTTCAATGCACTCTGCCATTGCGTCTTGGTCGATTTGCGCAAAGTACTCTGTTCCAAGTCGATCAACATTACAGAGACATGCATCTTCAAGATCGTTTCGATACTGTTCTTCTGTCTATCTAAGCTCAAAATGATCAACTCGCAGAAAGTTTATTCGCTCAATGCTTTCCTGGTGGCCGTTTGTTCCGACCTAATTGATGCTTGCATTGTCAATCTCGAACAATCTATACTGTCCAAGTCGGCCGATAACGAACAGTTTCATGCCATGTACGAACAGCGCTTCGAGGAGTTCGATATGATTGTGCGCAAGTCGCGTAATGAGTATAAGAATTGGATAGCCACCGCCGTGGGTGATGTCACCGAAAAGAAACGCATTGAATTGAAAGATAAAAAACTATCAGCTGCCACTAATAAAGCACCGCCACTGAAGGAATGTTCTTCGGACTCTAAAGAGTCACAACGTTCGCTAGATGAGCATGACGCTCACGTGAAGAGTGCTCATGATCATGCTGTTGATCCCATTTCAACGCGTTCCAGCGATGAGGCTAAAGAGAGCGATCTTAAGACACCGCTCTCCAGCAAAAGTAAACGTCGTGGTGGTATGAAGCTGCGTCGACGCAGACGCAAGATTGCGCAGTCGGATGATAGCTCGTGCTATGACACGGAAAGTGAAATGGACACGGATTTCTCCACCGACGAGGAAGACTACACCGACTTGAGTTCGAATTTTGAAACCGACTTTAGCGACATCGAGCTGGAGCATGCGGGTGAGAATGAACGCGAAGAGCGTGGTGAGTTGATTTTTTAATAATAGCCTAAAATTTGTTGAGCACTTTTAAATATTTTTTTTAATTTTGATTTTTTAAATTTTGTATGTTTTCATGCTTTTTATTTTTATTTGTTTAAGTTTTTTGTTGGGGGGAGGGAGACTTGCAGGATATCGAAATATTGCAGATACCAAGTTGAAGTAAAAACTCATAATCCTTTTGAACTATCTTTTTTCATGCTTTTTATTTTTTGTGTTTTTTGTTGGAGAGAGGCTTGCAAGAAATCGACGCGTTGTAGATACAAAGGTGAAGTAAAAAGCTACATTCTTGAGCTAATTTGAATTAAAAAAAAACTGTACATCAACTGTTAAAATGTATCTTAAATCGACCCCATTAAAATTTTGGTTTGCAGGTTGCCACCCCTCTAGAAATTGCTGAAAATACAAAAGATATAAGTGAAAACTTAAATTAATGAAAACCAATTGAAAATACGGGCATTTTCATAGCAGAAATCGTATAGTTATCACCGCTTTCACCACTTGATGTCGAAGTTTTACTGCATCTTTATGCAAAACGGAACGATCGCTACACGTGGTATGGCACATTTTTCCATATCAAAAAGTAATGTTGCTCGTTTCTCTCACGACGTTTAGCCTACGTTTCGTTTTACATAAAGATGCAGTTCGTCTTGCTGACGTTTGTTTTGATGGTTTCATCTGTGAAACTTTTTACTTATTCCTTTCAGCACTGGCTTCCTTCTTCTCTTTGGTAGCTGTCCTTTTCTTTTGTCAATCTCTAAACACGTCCACATATTCCGGAGTTAAAAAAAAATCAAAAGAGGTTTTTTCTGTAACTTCGGACTACGATTCGACTTTTTCTGTGGTGTTGCTGCTCTCAAGGATCCTATCAACGATTACATTGAGGCCACTATGAAAGTGCAGGAATTTGTGCAATTTCAAAAGTTTGTACGGAATTGCATGTTTTTTTCGAGCTTCGAAAAACATGTGAGTGTCAATCAAAAAGAGAAAAGTGGCAACCTGCAAGCCATCAAAGGTAGCAACCTGCATTTTGACGCATTTTTAAAGAATTAACATAAGAAACACGGACCTTTAGGGGTCGGCGGATATCATAAGCCACTATCCGTTTTGTGCATACGACAACTCAAGGAGGCGTCGTGGTGCGGGCGTGTTAAACATTAACTGCCCGTGCGCGACGTTATGGTCACGCAGTGATAGCTTTGCTTGCAACTTGATGCGCTCCGTGACGATATGCCATCGGTTTTTACTACTCTACTGACAGACTCTGAACCAAACCTCGTGCTGGATCGGGGCTGCACACAGGGATCTTTCGTTCCCTGAATGTGGACCTGATCCCGTTCGAGGAGCGATCTCAGAGCCTGTCGGTTTAACTCTGTTCATCTTGATTGGGAGGGGTGGACGTACGACCAAGATGAGTACAACTAACAACAAAAAACTTAATACAGACGAGCAGTCTTTAAATGCCAACCAGGTGAAGCCTCCAGCTACACCAGACATGCGGTATTTAAACGCTATTCCTGGCCAACAGCCTGAAGACGTGCAGTCTCATAATGCTTTTGCTACGGAAACTAATGTAGTGGTCACCAATCCTGGCACCAGTGGTAGAAGCAGAAACTGTCCGGCTAAAAAGACGCCACCCATCAAAAGGACGGGCAAGGTTTCGTGGAAAATCTGCTGACCGAGGATCAGAAGTCGTATTGGAAGTGGGCATCTTGGAGGAGTCACAAACTCCCCTAAAATCCAAACCGGTGCCCACAAAGCGTCAGCGCTCTGCGCAGCTGGACAAATTACCATTGCGGTAATCGACAAAGGCGATCCAGATGGCATTATCTCGGAAACGTTCATTATCAGCCAGAAGTCCCTGGCCTTCTTGTCATCAAAAGTTTTCGTGGTAGACTATGGTTTCTCATCCATAGAGCTCACAAAATAAAGCTCTATATACCGCTTTTCCGCTAAAAAACCAAGAGGGAAGCAAGAGCCTTCTTGGTGAAATAAGGGACTAGAAAAGCTGCGAAAAAAGACCAAGAAAACTTTTCAATAGTGCAAAGGCTACAGATACGTGGTCAAAATATAAAATGGCTCTCAAAGAATATAAAAATTAATTATGAATTATGAAAGCACAAGACAGTCCTGGAGGATCTGTTGTGAAAATATATCACAGACCTCAGAGGCGTCAAGGCTTAGAAAAATTCTAGCTACGGTTCCCTTCAATCCAAGCTTCATGAAAAAGGAATATGGTACTTGGACCATTAGCAGTGTGGAATCTCTGAATGTTTTAGTAGAAACCCACTTTCCGGGATGTTTAGAGATATGAAACGCTCCAATTTAGGAAGATCAGTTACCATCTGTGAACAGATCTTTAAAAATACTCCACATACAGAGCTCGAATGGGCAACCAATAGCTTCAAACCATTAAAGTCACCAGGACCAGATGGTATAGCTCCCATTGAAATTCAAAAGTCGTACGGCACCATAAGCAGCAGCTTTTGTTGATTTAATAAAGCTGCCTTCAAATAAACCACAGGATTATAAGTGAAAAATTCTGAACGGCATCGAAGCTAAGATCTGTACCAAGAGAAACCCCTCAGGAAGGGGTTCTTTCGCCTCTACTCTGAAATTTAGCAGTAAATGAACTGTTAGTCAAACTGGAACTAGAGGGGTGCAGGGTGATAGCTTATGCTATTGACGTTGCTATTGTTACCTCTGGAAAATACATGTCTCTAAGAGTAGAGACATTATACAAAACTGCCTAAATACTCTAGTAGACTGGGCTATCAGCTGTGGGGTGGGCTCAGCGTTAACCCAAATAAAACTGAGCTAGTGGTTTTCATCAGAAAACACAATTCACCTCTAATTTGTCTTCCTAAACTGGGAAACACAAGACTTAGCTTTTTAGATCAAGCAAACTACCTAGGCCTTATACTGGATAGGAAACTAAACTGGAAGCCCAATCTGCTCGCGAGAGCCAAAAAAGCGATAACTAAGTCGCTGCTATACATGAAGCTATAACTTGGCTCTAGGTAAATGAGATATCTTCTATGGATATCTGCATACTATCTGATAGTCAAGCCGCTTTGAAAGCCCTAGGAACTGTTGAAATAACATCTGAAACAGTTCTCAACTGCCGCAAATCTCTAAATGAGATAGCAAAGCAACTCAGGATCTTTCTATTCTGGACTCCCGGACATAAAGCTTTTCTAGGCAACTGCAAAGCAGATGAACTCGCTCGCACAGGCACTACCAAACAATTATCTACAGATAAGACTTGGTATTCCTCTTACCACATGCAAACTCCGTACACATGAGTTATCCTGTATTAAAACGAACAACAGATGATTAACGGAAAACAAGTGTAAAACAACGCGGTAAATATGGCTCAAACTTACCCTTAAGCGTTCAAAAGAACTCATTTCCCTTCGAAGAGACCTGATTAGTACCATGATAGGGGTTTTTACAGGGCACGCCTGATCGGCAGACACGCTCAGAGGCTTATGGTCCAGTTAGCCTCGCATGGCACAGCAGCGCATGCAACGCAGATAAGCAGCTAGCACACAGCTAAATTAATGGTGATTATGCAAAGCATAGTCACATGGTCAAAATAAAACAATAAAAAAAAGAATACAACGATTTTATTTTAATAAATTAACCGCACTTGATCAAACAATTTTACAACTTCACATCTGTTTTGCCAAAACGTCAAATACATAGAAGAATACACAAATATTAAAATGAAATAGATCTTCCATGTTTATCTATGTAGTCAGAGATGCATTTCTGTTTTTATCTGAGCATTGCCATGCGTTGCCATGTTATGCATAATCAGATACACACAAATCCTATTAAACAGATTTCGATGTGACGCTTGTTAAGCCATGCACTGCTATGCCATGCGAGGCTAACTGGACCATTAGCATCCTCCACAACGACTTCTGCAGAAGCTGTAGGATGAAGAAGAGGAAGAATCTACAGTACAGTTTGTTCTATAGATTCTGTAGATTTTTTCTGTAGCACTTTTCCAGCGCTGGCTCAAAAACTATTTTTTCACTTAAACAACTGGCTTTGCAAGGGCCTTGAAGAACTCTTGGAATTATCGGTATACCGAATCCTAGACTTTGTGAACAGCTGAAACTGGTGTAAACAGAGAATGGAAATCAAGCCTGTGATACCACAATGGGTCTAACTGGCCTAAGTGTGTCTCAATTGAGGCAGCCACTTTAACCTAACCTAACATAAGAAAAAATGTGGCAGGTAAAAATATATTGGGGGTTGGAATTAGTTTTAAAGGTTTTCTAAGAGATGGCGTAACTATCAATAGATCGCATCGGGCACACCTGTGACTATATTCATTTCAAAGCACATTGTCTAAGCTTCATTTTTCAGTATGTGTCATTCCACTGAAGTGTAAACAACATATATTTTTTTCTCTGTGAACATGTCGACTTTCGTTCCAACAAAACGCAATTTGCGGGAAGGTTTACTTTTGTGCTTCCATTTGAAGAAAAAAGCGGTTGAAGCACAACGCACGCTTACTGAGGCTTACGGGGACTATGCTCCATCGATTTCTACTTGTGAGTACTGGTTCCGTCGGTTTAAAAGTGGTGATTTTGATACGGAAGACAAAGAGCGTCCGGGCCAGCCGAAAAAGTTCGAAGATGAGTAATTGGAGGCTTTGCTCGATGAAGACCCGTGTCAAACACTTCAAGAATTGTCAGAATCATTGGGAGTCGACTTATCAACGGTCGGCAAACGCTTGAAGGCCATGGGAATGATTCAAAAGCAAGGAAATTGGGTGCCGTACCAGTTGAAGCCGAGAGACGTTGAACGGCGATTTTGCATGTGCGAACAACTGCTTCAACGGCATAAAAGGAAGAGTTTTTTGCATCGTATTGTCACTGGCGATGAAAAGTGGATCAATTACGATAATCCTAAGCGAAAAAAATCGTGGGGACCACCCGGCCATGCATCAACATCGAGGGCCAAGCCGAATATTCATGGCGCCAAGCTTATGCTGTGTATTTGGTGGGATCAGAAGGGTGTCGTGTACTATGAGCTGCTAAAACCTAACGAAACCATCACTGGGGAACGCTACCAACAACAATTGATGCAATTGAGCCGAGCATTAAAGGTTTAACGGCCGGAATATGCCAAAAGACACGACAAAGTGGTTTTTCAACATGACAACGCACGGCCACATGTTGCAAGAACCGTCAAGGAAACGTTGGAGGCGCTGAATTGGGATGTGCTACCCCACCCGCCTTATAGCCCAGACATAGCCCCTTCCGAGTACCACCTATTCAGATCGATGACGCATGGCTTGGCTGAGCAGCGCTTCACTTCTTACGAGGATACCAAAAAATGGGTCGATTCGTGGATTTCCTCAAAAGACGAACCGTTCTTCCGGCGCGGAATCCATATGCTGCCAGAAAGATGGGAAAATGTTGTAGCTAACGATGGACAATACTTTGAATAATATACATTGTACCGTTGTTTCTAAATAAATGCTCAAAAACCGAAAAAAACCTTTAAAATTAATTCCAACCCCCAATATTTGGATTATGAAAAACGTTTGAGAAATTTAACTGAAAAGATTTCAAAAAACATGTTTTTTGTGTGAAGAAATGGTATTGTGCAAGGAATCTTTTACAAATAGGTCCGGAATTTAAAAAGAAATTTCCAAAATCTCTTCAGTGAGTGTTGTTAATTGATAAAGAAATATTATTAAGCCTATTTAATAGGCCTAAAAAATTGTTTTTGTGATTATGTGGCTTATCAAATTATTGTAATAAGCCCTTCATGTTTAATTTTAAATTTTTTTAGAAATATTAATTACACTTAAACTAAATGTAGTTTAAAAGTAATTTTTTTATCGCTTTCAGTCGAAGTTTGGGTTATAACACTGATAGTATGTAGAAATACAGTAGTGTTAAAAGACAACCTGCAAGCCTCTCCCATGTATATTAATTTTTTTATTATATTATTTTTTTATTACATATTTATGACAAAATATTTTTTTTATGTATTCTCAAATCGTTGCTTTTCAGCTGACGAATGTGTTGCACCTGTGACTAACGCTGCCCTACGCTGCAGTCTCTCTGCCTCTAAAGAGAGTCTCTCTTCCAATGCTGCCAACAATGGTCCCAGTTTTTCGGACAACGAAGACATTGTCATCGAAGAGGAGGAAATTATTTATCCTGGTGAACAGCCTCCACCACCGCCTCATTCAAATTCGCAGGAAATCGACTCTGAAGAGCTACTTCGTAGCTTTGAGGTGCTTCAATTGAATGGCAGCAGTTGTGCTGCTCTGCATTTTAAAGGCGATGAAAACGATGACGTAATTGCTCCTTCCACCAAAGCTCCGGAGTTTCTGCAAACATCTGCAGATCCCCCGAAGAAGCTCATCTATCGCAATAAATATAACAAAATCAATCCAAACATTATTGTTGAATTTGTTCAGCAAGAGCCAACCATGCCGGCTCTAAAAATGCTTTTCGATTGGTTACGAATTAATCATGAGATTCTCTTTGGCTGCTATCACTCCAATCCGGAGTTTATTCACAAAATCATGAAGCTTCTCAACTATTGCAACATCGATATTTTTACGCGTAAAGTTTACTTTGAACGTGAATTTCTCAATACTGCGCATGTGCGCCAGGCACTCGTTGAGCTCTTCGATGTACGCACTAATGTACCACTTGCCGAGGACTTCATCTTCAAAACTTTCGACATTTTCCAGAGCTCGCAAATCACTTTGGACTGGGAGACAACATTGCGCGAGGCGGTCACTACGAATGAAGAACATATTTTGCGCATCTTCAAAATGGTCGACTTTGGTTTTTTTATTTGCAAACAGAAAAAATTCAATTACCGCTTTTGTGTGAAAACACGTAAATTTACCGAAAACATTAAAAAGAAGCGTGATGAGAAGAAAACGTCATCATCACGCAGACGCGAACGTCGTACTGCCAAGACATCACGCAAACGCGTAGAAGGTCGCACACGACGCTACTCAGATCGTAAAAATGGTATTGTGCGCAAGAGTTACACCAGCAATGAAGAGAAGGATACTGTGGAAGAGTGCAAGAAAATTCCACGTAAGGGTTATCTACGCAATCGCAATACGGAAAAGAATGGTGGTGTGAGTGGCATTAGCAATGGCGGTGGTGGCGGCACCTCAACTGTTGGTGGCTGTGGCGAGAAGTTACAGTCCAGCAGCGGTGCCGATGAGGAACGTTCCGAGGCAATGAATAAAAAATGTGAAATTATGGGCAAATTATGGCTTAAGAATGAGGTCGAGACATTGGAAGAAGAGGTATAACACCGTAAATAAACCATAATTGTGATTGTTTAACCTTATTGTTTGTTTTCCACTTATTTTCTTTAGCTACGCAAAGATCCCCTGAACATGATTATGACACCATTCATTGTTGTCGATGCTAAAGCTCTGACAGAATACAATGGAATCGTTAAGAATTTGGTCAAAAGCAAAAAATTCATTGTGCTCATCCCCAATGCCGGTAAGTTTAAAGACAGCAAAACAACAAAAAAAACTATGTATTCCAAAACTTACGAGTATTTAGTTATGAAAGTTCTGAATGTTCTTTAGTTTTCATATATATATATTCAAGATATATATGAAAACGTGAAACAATTGAAATATCGAAGCATAATACTACAAAAGACTTTTTTTTTGCATCAGAACATTTTATTTACTATACTTAATGGATTATTAGAGAAAAGATAAAAACAGAAATGTGAGCCCTTCGTCCGGAAACACTTTAAAGAAATTGTTTTTAACTTTTTTTTCAGTTCATTTGTCTTATTGGAAATTCTTTTCCAACCCACGGTTTCTACCTGCCTGTTATAAAATTTGACAAATTCTTTCTTATATGGTTGCAAAAAATTAAATAGCATAGCATTTTCGATCTATTTAATTTTATTTCTAATGGCAGCAAAATCATAAACTCATAAAATCAAAAAATCATAAAAATAAAAAGTTAATTGTACTTAAAAAATTCCACTTCGAACAGTTCTTATAATTTTTCTTTTGAACAAAATACAATTACGTAGAAGATAATATCAATATGTTTTCAATTTAGTGACATTTTTAAAGATATGTTTATAATTTTTATGGCACCGTTAAAAAAGTCATATATGTCTTTCATATGCGAACTTAAAATAAGTTTTCTGTGAGTTTTTTTTTTTGTTAGAAAAAATAGTATGAATCAAAGTCATAAAATACCAATTAACTTCGTAACTCCTAAAGGTGCGAAAATAGACCCCCTACCATACGATTTTTTGCTTAAGGGGCATTCCACGGGAAATGGGAAAATGAGTTATTTTCTTCAATTGATATGTTTATAACCAATTTATTCTTAACGCAATGCATAATAGTCAAATTTACATGATCTGTAAAAATTATTAAAAAAAAGATAAGTATTTTTTTTATGACAAGTTGTTGTTTATTGTTGTAGCGGCCGTAGCCTAGTGGGTAGAGTGGCCCCTAAGCTAAAGAACCGCGGTGGTCCGGGTTCAATTCCAGCTCAGACAGAAAGTTTTTCAATTGAATTAATTTTTCTGTTCGGTCGTCACCTCTCTGCAGACAATGGCAAACCTCGGAGAGTAAAAACTGACATGCAAAGCTTCTTGAGAACATAAGCCGTTCAGAGTCGGCATAAAACACGTAGGTCCAGTTCTCGATCATTTGTGATCAAACATTTAATAAACGCACAACACAATTGATCAATAGAAGCTAGGTCAAAGTCCTTCCAAGGGCTGAAATGGCCAGTTTATTTTTTTATATTTTTTTGTTGTTTATTGTGAACGAGTCGTACGATTTTTTCCCACCAGTCCTACGATGTCTCACCAGTCACAATTTCTACTTTCTATATTTTCTTGCAGAAACTAAACTTGGTGCTAATTTTTAGTTTTTGTTGAAGTCTATTTAATCATTTCATAGTAAAAGACATCTGGCTATGTATAGTATTTGGGCTAAAATCTCGATTGACAGTGAAGAAGGCGGAGGTGAGGTATTTTTGACTGTCCCATCAGTCAGACTCCTTTAACCAATGAAATGTCACAAAAATATTTATATGAGTTATTTTAAGGTAAAATATCAGTTTAAGGTCAGTTTATAATCTATTGTAAAATATCTATTTAATCATTATATTACATCAAAATACAAAAATACAGGTCTAGACATTAGGGATTCTGGAGTAAACTGTCCCACCAGTCACTATGGAAAGCCCCTTAACTCGACCTCCGCTTTCACCTCCGCAAATATTCGTACTCTTACACTGGACACCCTGTATAAGCGTTATATCAAAAATACAGATCAAGTTCGAAAATAAGCCAATTCTAATAAAAACCATACAAATTGATTTTACCATAACGTTAAAATCTCTTAAAATTTTAAAAAATTAATCGAATGACTTCAAATTCAAGTCACATACGCTTTAATTTAACCCTTAATATTCACTTTGAGTATGAAATTTGTAAAAATCGGATAAAAACCACAACTACCTCCCATACAAAGTGACTTTATGAAAACGGTAAAATATCCTTAAATTGAACAAAGTTTAGTACAATGACTTCAAATTTTGCAAGTGTAATTTCTGGAGTAACTGCCTTATATGAGCTTCCTGAATGTAGTGCATCATTTGTGCAAACCAATATTTTACGGTTGAATTCGAAGGAGCGGATGTGTCATTACATTTATTAAGCAATGCCTTGGCTGTAGCAGTTTTTTTCCCATCGGGAAACAATGTTCTATCAAATCACGATATTCACTTATTTCATGGTAAACAAAAACTCAAAGACAGCCTGACATCGAGCGCAGTAACTTGAGAACGCGTTGATAAAAGGTTACGAAATTTTTACAGCAATCTAGTTGAGATTAATACTCTTTCTGCCTTTTAGTAAAAAATCATATCACAAAAACTCGGAGGCAAAAACAAGAAATACTATTTTTTATTTCCATTTATCAGCACATAAAACCAAAACTTTTATCCTTATTTGTGCAAAGTTATTTTTATTAACAAATCCATCCATTTAAAATCCTGGCTACGGGTCTGGTATAAGAAATATTCTAATTGATACCATAAAGCTATAAAAGTCTTGATAACTTGAAATTTTTATTAGCAAATAGAAAAATTGCTTTTATATCTAAAATTTTCCCAATATTTACAGTCTTCAATGAATTGGACGATTTGAAGAAGCGTAGCGAAAATGCACGCAACGTAATACGCTGGCTGGAGCAAGAGTTTAAACATGGTAATCGTCATATGCGTGCTCAACGCGACAATGAAAACATGACGTTGTCCTTGTTGAAGATACCTAGAAAGTTGGGTGAGTTGCGCAGCTACTTAAATTTTATGCAATAAATTTATTTTAATATTTTTCCGTTTTACTTTGTTTTAGATCGCGAAGCAACCGTCTTCTTGCAGATTGCACAATTTTGCAATCATCTCGTTGCCAATCACTCTGATCCCAATTCTACTGAGTTTCAATCGAATGTTGTCACCTACTTGTCTGGCGATTTACTCTACGAGAAACAACGTTCGCAGATCAATTTTAGTTTTACTGGAATACTGGATTCAATACCGGTGCGACACGATCAAATTGCAAATTTTTATGCTAAATTCAAGGTGAACAAAAAATGAAGCGATACGTCGAACGAACAACGCCCTCAATTCGCCTCCCAAACATGTGCATGTGCCTTAGCGGAGGCGGTGGTGTGGGGCGTCGTGTGTGTGAATTTAGACGTCGCGACAAAACAACACAAAAACAAATCAAAATACCTATTTAGAGCGCAATTTAGAGAAGAGAAAAAGGAACAGACCGTGTGAAGAAGAAGAAGATTAAAGAAGTGAAGGTAATAGAAAAAGAGAAGAAGAAGAGTGTGGGAGTAAGAGCAAGCAGAGAAACATATATGTAGCAGCAGTGCGACGACAAAATCAACTCAACAAAATTCGAATTCAAAGCAAAATCAAGCCCCAACAGCAACAATTCTCTTCAAACAAGAATTCACTATTGCAACAAAAACAACAACCAAATATCACACACAGTCTTTTATAAAAATAACCATTTATTAAACACACAGCATTGTGTACATGCATGTGTGTGTGCTTGACTGTGTGTGTATTTGTGTAAATGTGTTTATGCTTTCAGAGCGGCTCTTTTCAGCAACATTTTGTTTGTTTAACTAAATGCATGTGTTTGCGCAAGCGACAAAACTATAAACAACATGTCCTTAAAGATAGCAAAAACAACAAAAATAATTTTAAAAATCCTTTTAAAATGTTAACAAAAAAAACAATTCAAACTACTTCAACAACAAAAAAATATTCAATAGAATTTGAAAAATGCAAAATAAATGCAATAAAAACAGCTTCAAAATTTTTGGAAAAAAATTAAGCCAATGTAGCGACGAAACTCAAAATTAAAAAATTTTCTTTTTTCAATGAGTCGCTTGCTTTATAATTGAAAACATTTACCAGCGCATGATTTGATGGTGATGGTGCTTGTCGTGGCGGTGGTGGGGGACTAGAGGGACTAGAGGGACTAGAGGGACAAGAGAGGATGTCTATAGTATAAATTTTTCATTAACTGCTAACAACGTTGGCTTTTAAAATACGCACATTTTTAAGAATGGTTTAGTTCAATTGGAAATCTTAAATATGTTTAAATAAGGATATATGCCTTACGTTCAATTTGTTGTTAATGAATGACTTCTAGCAATGCTTAGAAAACTTTAAAAACTTCTTTAAACTAAAAGTTTTTACTAAAACACAAACTGAAATCTTTAAATCGATTCCTTTTTTTAGATCAGATTTAGTGTTTCACAACATTTTGAGTGTTGTAGTTGACATTATGTGTTTTATAATACATAATATGTTTTCAACCTCTTCTCTTATTTTTTTTTAAAAAAAAAGCTTTGCGATATTACCTCAATTATGCTCAAAATTAGCTCAAAACAATATTTAAATTCATCTAACCAAGTCTTCCCAACTGTGTACGAAAATAGTCTTAATTTCAACGTTGACCAAACTTACAAATAGTTACAAAAAATCTTTTTTACCTTTTATGTTGTGAATCCTAAATAGTATAAAAATAACTAAAATAAAAACAAACATTACATTTTAAATTTGAAGTAAATCGTTAAAATATCCCGTAGTATATCCTACATTTTGCGGATAAACTCGACACCCAGTTTGCATATCATCCCGAATCTAGTTAGCCATCCTCTCTCATAACTTTCTTCAGTTGAGCGCAACGAGAGAACTTGCAGCTCTTTTATCAAAAGTTTTTCTTTTTATAGTCTTTGATGCTCCACCCCACGTTGACATCATCCACAATTAAGTTTTCATAAATATTTTTTTATTATTAAATTTCGGTTAATTGTTGTGACAGTTTGTTGTTTTAAACGCAGCTTTTACAATAAATATATTTTAGCTTTTACAACAAACAGTCAAGCTTAGAGAAATAAAATCTTTAAGTTAACTTTAATAATTTCAAATAACATATACTTTTATTATACATATTATTTTCAATATTAACACAAAAAAAAACAAAAAAAATAAAAAAAAAAATAAAATCATTAAAAAAATAAAAAAAATAAAATCATTAAAAAAATAAAATCATTAAAAAAATTAAATGTACTACTCATCTTTATAAAAAAAAGAAAGATTAACTCAATTCTTATACAGCTATGTTAAAATAAAATATAATTATCTTGGTTTCTAATAAAATTTGGGACATATTTTTCCCAAATTATTATGATAAGCCATAATAATCTGTTTCGACTTTATAACGTTTTGTGTTAATTGTAGCCCAACGTTTTGTGAATATTGCTAAAATTGTTTTGTATCAATTCATTTGCAGCTTCTTTAAAGCAGAAGCTTATTTAAAAATTAGTAAATGTTAAAATTTGTGCATTCAGAAAGTTCAGAAACAGAAATCCATAAATTTTTTTGACTCCTACGTTTTTAAGCTGAAGTTTTTTAATAGTTGCCAACTACTCCAACATTATTATTTTAACTATGCCTATATTTACCTTGCTTGTGCTTGTTATTTCCGCTTATAAGTAAATCAAATAAGATATAGTCTTTCTGTCTTATGTACATAATTTTTAGTCAAAATCCGCATAATTGTAAAACCTTCTAAAATTATTTAAAACTTTTGTATTAGATTCTGTGCAGTTTGAAAGCAATCACTATTTCGTTAGCTATTCACTATTTTCGTTAAAAAATCATGAAATGTTTAGTAATGAAAATTTAAGCAGAAAACAAATTATTCACAAAATTCAGATCCATCTTCGTATATTTTTAAAATGTTATAATAAAAAACCATCAGTAATCAACAAATATAATAATAAAGATCAATCCCTATCAAGCAGAAAATTTGTTGTTTTGTTTTTTAGCCATAAATGTGTTGTAAATTTGTTAATTTCAAGATTTTCTGTTCTCGGATTTAGAATATATTTGACTTTGGCTCATTCATAGTAGCACTAGACAAGGTAGCGTTAGGGCTGAATGTGTTCTCTTTCTTAGTGACCATAACTGTCAAATTCAGCCATTTTAGTATTTTTGCCAATTTTCGCTTTCATATTGCATTCTCATTGGTTGCAAATTTTGTATGAAATGTCAACTTCGTTTTGACAGTTCCGGTCACCGGCCCTCCGCCCTAACACTACCTTGTCTAATTTTGCCATGGGCTCATTTATGAGGTAGTGGCACTTGAAAGCCATGATACAAAGAGCTACAGGTAAAGTATTCCCGGCGCAACAAACAAAATTTACTGCGCACCTCGTCATCGGTGCTCGTCAAATGTGACACTTGATGAATACATCCAAAAGAAAATGTAGAAAAGTGACGAAGATAGCAAAATGAAAACGAACAAACAGTCAAAATTCTGTCAAGCACATCAAGCAACGTAGCCGCTTTTTGTGTAAATCGGTAAAAAAGGGAAAAAGCACCCCTACAAAATATGCAAATTTTTTCTTCACAAACAGTTCTAAAAATATATTTACTTTATTTTGGACATGTGCTTTATATACCAATATTTATTTCATTTCAGTAAAACAAGTTTTCATAAGAAAATGTAGGCATTTTAAAATCTTTATACCCTATGAATAAATTATGACTACGTTTTAACCAAGGATCACCTTGCACGTCACAGCAAAGATGGCGGACATGCGCAATACTTTATCTGTAATTCTTTGTATCATGCTTGAAAGCGATCTCGGCTGAACAGTCAGAATGGATGATAGGCAATAATTGCCTTCGCCGTACAGTGCGCTTTGACAGGATGACATTTGCATTATCTCAGAAACTATAAAAGCTAGGGCCATGAAATTTACAAATGTTCAAATTAGTTTTAGCCTAAATTAACCTTACTGTCCATAACCACCTGGACGAACGGGAGTCCATAACCAGGGTACCCTAGTGAAATTTTTTCGTTTATATTCGAATAAAATAATATATATATGCACAGATTATTAGAAACGCTTAATTTTTACATCTCAACTATACAAATTTCATGTTTGTAAGATAAAATTGGTTTCTATGGGCATTTTCCACCTAAAAGGCATACAAAAGTAAACAGAAACTGGTTTTATGTTTCTGTTTGTGTTTTTAGGTAGCAAATGTTGTGTTTGTATTTTTTGTGTTTTTAGGTAGCAAATGTTCAGCTACAGTAGAAAAAGAATTCATTTCAATGATTTCGTCAGTATAAGTTGAACAGTTGAACAATGAAGTTGAAGAAAAATGAACCGCAAAATAGAATATTTAACTGAAAGACAATATATGCGTTTGAGTGAAGAAGCCAGAAACAGATATATTGAGTCTATACTTAATAATATGACTGTGGATGACGACGCTTTAGAGCCAATTGAGGAAGACGGAGAGGTATTTACGGGAGAAGTGCAAGACTCAGAAAGTGAAGACAATGACAACGAAATTCCAGCCGCTATTGACACGCCAATGCAAATTGAGCAAGATGTATTTGAAGATGAAAGTGACAGCGAAACTGATATGGTTGAAGAAAATGCACCAACATCAAGCACAACAGAAAGTATGATTGCACGTGATGGTACTCAATGGCAACCAACACCACCTGTTTGTCAACAAATAAGGAGTCACAAAATCGTAAGAACTCGCAGTGGTCCATTACGAATGACGGAAAGTATGACTGGTATGCAATGCTTCAAGAGTTATTTTACAATAGAAATGGTCGATATAATCGTGCGTCATACCAACAAAAAAGCCAATTCAACTCATGAGGCCTACAATCCAGCAAACCCAACAAAGCGTCCATTGAAGTGGAAGGATACGACAGTGGCAGAAATATACGCATTCATTGGAATGCTGATAATGGCAGGCGCAAATAATTCCAATGATGAAAATGCAAGGGACTTATGGACGCAATTGTCTCATCCTCTATTTCGTGAACCAACGGGATTAAACCGCTTCTGGGATCTTATTCGTTTTATACGTTTTGATGACGCGAGAACAAGAAACGAGAGGCAGCGCACAGGCAAAGCTGCTCCAATACGAGATATTTGGATAATGTTGAACGCCAATCTCGCAAAATATTATGTGCCTACAGAAAATTTAACAATCGACGAACAATTGTATCCGTACCGCGGCAGAACAAAATTTACCCAGTATATTCCATCGAAGCCTGTGAAATACGGGATCAAGGTATTGTGGATATGCGATGCTAAAAATTCATATCCTCTTCATGGCCAAATATATACTGGCAAACAAGACAGTGGTTGCGAAATCGGTGTAGGCGAAAGAGTAGTCAGAGATTTGGTTGGGCCATACCACAATAGCAGACGTAATATCACCATGGATAATTTTTTTACCACGCTGCCACTGGCAAAGCAGCTGATATCCGTCAAACTTAGCATTGTTGGAACACTGTTGGCGAAACAAAGCCTATATACCAACAGAAATGAAAGACGATAAGAGTTGGACCGTTGGGACAAGCAAATTTGGTTTCCACGAGAAGGTGACTATGGTTTCATACAAACAGAGGAAAACAAATTCCGTAATATTGTTGTCGACTCTGCATGATGATGCAACTGTAGAAGAAAACGGCAAACCAGAAATCATCAATTTTTATAACAAAACGAAAGGTGGCGTGGATGTTATGGACCAGACGCTTCGGGAGTATACCACACAGAGACACACAAAAAGGTGGCCTTTGTCGTTTTTGTACAATATGCTCGATGTTAGTGCTTTCGCGGCATACACTATATTTTATGATAATAACAGAACTGTTCCATATCAAACAACACGGAGAAAAAGCTTTTTGCGTAAACTTGCTGGAGATTTGTGTGCGCCAATAATAGAAGAAAGAGTAGCTAATCGCCAAGTAACGCGCCATTTTTCCACCAAATCAGCAATTGAGAGCTTTTTGGGAAGACCAGTGGAGACGGTAACCTATACCGAGCAACCATCTACTTCTACGGCTGCTTCTACTGATGGCAGGAAGCCAATAACAGGATGCTGCTATTTGTGCGCTTCTTTGCCAGACAACAGGAGAAGAAAGACGAGAAAAGTCTGCAACGTTTGCAAGAAACCAATTTGCGATCAACATACTCAAACAATATCAAAATGTTTTCCATGTTTCAACAATGACTCAACATAAGACATCAAATATTAGAAATAAGTTAAAATGAGTAAAATATAAATAATTTAACTAAAAAACAATTACAGTTCATTTTTTTACACATCAATAAACATTTTGAAACAAAATAAAAATAAAACAAATGTTTTTTCTTTGAAATATTAGGTAATTTGCACTAAGGTACACCGGTACCCTGGCCATGGACCCCTGTATGCAAAAACATTAAACTCATTTTTTAGTTAATATATTTAACCAAATTTGATAAACTTTTTCTAGTCTCTAAGTTTAGCCGAAATCTCTGATGATCCAGAGTTTCATGTTGATATATTCAATAATAAAGGAACAGCAGCACTTTAAAGTTAAAAAAAGTACCCGGGTACCTGGTTATGGACCATAGGGTTAAGCAACAGCACATAAAGTTATAATTCTAGGTCAACTGCATCGCCTACCTCCCATAAAAACCATATTTTTTTAATAAAAGAAACCCCGCATAAAATTGCTTATTTATGTTTCTAAAGAGTAAATTTCGTTTATTTAACTTCACTTAAACGTCATGTTAAAAATAATTAAAATCGGATAACGTTTAGATATATCTCCTATAAATCAATATTACTAAATTAACTAAATTTTAAAAAAAAATTTAAAAATATGGTTGCTTATACAAAATTAGATCACAACTTGTTTAAATTATGAGCTCTATTTAATTTTTCTTTAAATTTAAGAGTACCTACAAATTGTCTTGGAAATCAGTGCATTTTAGGGCAAAATTTGATGATTGGGTTTTATTTAGCTTATTTATGTGAAAAAAGTTAAAATTTTGATGAAATTTTTACAAAAAAACATACAATACATCAAGTTTTTAATACCACATTCATAATACATACATACAGTGGCTCACAACGAAAGTCGGGCAGGCATTTCTTATTACTTTCGCATTGGTTTCAGAAATGAAAATGTAGGAAGGAACTTGGAGTAAATATTTTTTTCAAAACGTTCTTTATTGGTGAGCAAAATTAAACAAAAACATAGTTAAAAAACTAGAACACAACGGCAAAATAAAATTAAATCAAACCAAAGCTTTAAAAACGAACTCACATGGAAATTCGGGCAGATAAGGAATTAAATGCTAAAACTAATAATTTAATCACCTCTATCATGAATCTCCCACGGATTTGCTCCCATGCGTAAATCTTCTCGCACGAGTTTTTTACCCCTATCATGAATCTCGGTCGGATTGATTTTCCCATGGTATAATTATTTGACAAGGTAGCCGTGACAGGTTTTTGGCGATTGGTAGTTGTCAAAAACAGCTAAAGTAGTTGTAGTTTGCTGCTGTTGACTAGCTATGTGCTTATTTTTTACTTTTCTTTGATTCATTAAATTTGTTCGTGAAGTTTATTGGAATGTTTTTAATTTGCTGCGATTGACTAGCTATGTTTAAGTCGTTGCTTATTTTTCACATTTCTTTGATTAATTGCATGAACAGTTTTTTTTGACAACTACCCATCGCCGCTCGTGAGACAAAAGCCAGTCTGCGCTACTACCTTGTCAGTAATTGTGCCATGGATTTTCCCTAAAAATTTTCGAACATGGCTTGGTGAAGAATCAAAGCTGCCATTACTTTATTCCCTCTTAAAGTCCTTTCCCACAAAATCACCACACAAGTTTTCATAGGAGTACTAACTTAAAATTGCCAGACCAATAGATCAAACCAAAAAATTGACACAATTGTGAAAAAAAATTTCAATAATTCCAAGGGATATAAACATTTTCTTAACCTAACAGAAGCCAAAAGCTGCCATGTTAATTTTTTTAACCCACGAAAGTGAAAAATTACCACAAAACTAGTTTATTTTTATATTATTGGCAGCACTTTTTTGGTGAGTTTGTGCCGCTAACAGCTGTTCGAAGTTAAAATCGAATCGAGTATTACAATTTTAACTAAAAACATTTTAATTAAAAAAGGCATAAATATTGCTTTACGCATCCTACAATTTATTTTTTTCCTTCAATAAACGAAAATAATCTTACATCACTTAAACAAGAAAAACCGTTTTCACCAATGCTAAGAGAGCCTCTTTTGGTAAGCATATAGCGAGACTGGAATTATATAAAAATTTTAAAAAAGTGTAGTCTGTGAATTAAACTTTGTAATCAATAAAAATGCGGGTTTATACAGTTTTGTGTTTTTAATTTTCGATTTTAACTTTTGCTCGCCAGATTAGCTCCTTGCGCCAGGATAGAAAGTCTTTGGTCATCTGCTCATGCACGAAATTGGGGCGTTCTATTACATTTTTCTTTCTAATACAGTGCTTTTTTCGTAATACTCAATTTCAACATTTTTTTCTCAAAACGCTTCAAATTGTTTCTGAGTGTACACTCTTTTTCAAATTGATTTTTAACATGACCTCTAGTTTTAGTGCAAATAAAAATGGGTCTTTTATTATTTCTCTTAAAAAAATACCTTTCATCTTATTATTAATTAAGTTATTCCAACAGTAGTAAAAAGTTGTAAGCAGGAATAAAGGTTTAAGGACCACAATTTTAATTTTTTCTTTACTTGCCCGACTTTCAATGTGAGCTCGTTTTTATAGTTTTGTTTCGATTTAAATTTGTTTCACCGTTATGTTCTAATTTTTTAATTATGTTTCTGTTTAATTTTGTTCACCAAAAAATAACGTTTTGAAAAAAATATATATTGCAATATTCTTCATACATTTTCATTTCTGAAATCAATGTGAAAGTGCTAATGGTCCAGTTAGCCTCGCATGGCATAGCAGTGCATGGCTTAACAAGCATCACATCGAAATCTGTTTAGTGGGATTTGTGTGTATCTGATTAAGCACAACATGGCAACGCATGGCAATGCTCAGATAAAAACAGAAATGCATCTCTGACTACATAGATAAACATAGAAGATCTATTCATTTTGATTTCTGTGTATTCTTCTATGTATTTGACGTTTTGGCAAAACAGATGTGAAGTTGTCAAATTGTTTGACCAAGTGCGGTTAATTTATTAAAATAAAATCGTTGTATTCTTTTTTTTTATTGCTTTATTTTGGCCATGTGACTATGCTTTGCATAATCACCATTTATTTGGCTGTGTGCTAGCTGCTTATCTGCGTTGCATGTGCTGCTGTGCCATGCGAGGCTTACTGGACCATAAGAAACGCCTGTCCGACTTTCGTTGTGAGCCACTGTACATGTTTTATAATCTGACGAATAAAAATATTTTTTTATAAAATTTAAAAAAAAAACCCAAATATACTAAAATTAAAAAAGTGCTCTGTGCGCCGCAAGCAGTTCGTCGATTATTCACAAGCATACGTTTTGAAAGGGAACTTTCGTCAACCCCCTCATGCTTGCGAATAATCAGCGAACTGCTTGAGGCGAATACAATTATTGCCTAATGAAAACGGCCTCATAGAACAAAGAAAAGCAGAGTTGACAATTCAAGCAAAGGCGGAAAAAGAGCGGATTTCTCTCAATTGCCATAACCTTATAAATTAACCTTGCATCTCCCAATGTATCGGCCGAGGTTTATACTAAGGCCCACATATATACGCACACATTTATACCAAGAAGAAATGGCGAATAGAATGGCAGAAGTCCAACTCGACTCAATGTTGTGCATGGAAGAACCTAGGATCAACTCGCCATGGAAACGTAGTAAAAAGCATGTTGCTTTAGCTATCCAAACAACTAAAGCAGCAAGGTTACATTGAACGGGTGGATTTTAATTGCCAATTCAGATATGAATGTTCATAGGCACTTAAGGCAAGGATGGTGGTCTAGCGCTCGAAAATTTAAGGTATTTTTAGGATTTTTTTAAAAAGTTAAAATATTGAACAACGATATTTAAACTTTTAAGGTGTATTGTAACTCTCATTCATCATATAAAAAATAGTTTTTAATTAAACAAATTGTTGATCTTGTTCAAAATGACGATTAATGAGACACTCTCAAGGAAAAGGGGCATGTGCGGTGTTGTAGATTTTGACTGTTCTATTTATCTGAAAAATAAAAACCTAGGATATTATTAATCACTGTGAGTGCAGCCATGGCTGGCTGGCACTAGAAAAAAAAAGAAAAATTGACAGAATGACGCGCTTTTGAAAATTAAATTCTTAAAACAACTTGTTTTCTACCGGTCATTAAGTGTAAAATATACGAGGTTTTTTAATTAAAACTTTGATTCTAGTTCCAGCGATAGCCACCGTTGCTATGAATAGCAATTTTAAATTTCAGATAAATAGTTTTTCTTTTTTCTACAACACCATGCCGAAAAGTAGTTTCGAGATAAATGCGTATAAAGAGAATGAATGTAGACGAAACACTGTGGCTCGACACCTACTAAAACGGCTGTAGAAGTGAAAATACAATGTTCAGTTGCTTGTTGACAAGAAGTAATGTAAAGAAACGTAGAAATCTAAAATCCACTGATTTGTACGTCCCGTCACGTTACGTTACATTTATGAAAACCACTTGTATAAGAAAGCATTGTTTGAAACAATAAGTAAAAGAACGCACTGCTCAACTGACATTAGATCACATTACGTTACTTCTATTATAAATAATTGGACATTAACTTCAGAAAGACTATACTTTTGAAATATAAAAAATCAGTTTCATAAAAATTCTAAGCCTTAAACAATGCATTTTTGAAAAATGTAATTTGCGAATGACAAGCGATCCAAATATTTGCACAACAAGATTAAGACAACTATTGATGTAATATTTGCTAGAAATATCGATGACATTATATCTATATAATATACATTTGATATTTTAGATATTAAAATCCAATAATTTCATTAACATTTACAAAAATAATTGAAAATTAATGTAAAATAATAATGTAAGATAATAAAATTGACTGGTGGGAAATTATTTTTTTAGTTAACATTAGTTGTTTAAAATTTTTCAATTTGAAAATTTTTTTATTAAAAAAACACTTAAAATTATGAAACGTATAAAACTGCGAAAAAGCTTCGATTCTCTCGTGTGTCCAGCGACGTATCTGTTTTTTTTTTTTCTTCTCCCTTCTCCATCTCAAGTTTTCACTGATGACGTGGTAGAACTAGTGAAGGAATATGCATTTCAGACTGCTCTCTTTTTCTCATAGCCATAATTGTCAAACTCAAGTATTTTGCTATTCTTGCCTATTTTTGCATTCTTATCGCTTTCTCATCGTTTTCAGATTTTGTATGAGCTGTCAAACTTCGTTTTGACAGTTCCGGCAGTCTGTCTCTCCGAAATGCATCTACCTTCTCTAATTCTACTATGGCTGATGACGCCGAATTAAAATTAAAAATAACAGGACAACGAAAAAACACAAAACGAATTGACCAAGAATTGACGGTACGTTAAAGTTTGTGCTTTTCCCTTTCCAAATGCGTTGAATGCCATGAAACACAAGGCTTGACCGTCAAGAATTGACGAGTGTTAGTCCCGGTTTATACTCGTCAAGACTTAATGGTCAAGTCTTACCTTTGTGGACGAAAGATGCGGGCATCAACGTGAGAGAGGAGGAAGTTCAAAAGTGAAAGACCAAGAATTGACGTCAATTCTTTTCCAAAGGTAGCTCAAACTTAAAATTCAACATGTTTTTCATTATTTCAGAATATAAAAAACATTTCATCGAGAAGTGTATATTAAAATGTTTATTTAAATGACTCTCGAGTAACACTGGGTATATAAGCTAGTATCTTCCAATACGATTTTAGTAACAAGTGCTACTAAAAAAATTTCTGTCATCACAATATACTAACTTCGGTGTTCAAGTTTGATGAAAAATTTTGTGAATATAAAAACTTTTGTGTCAAACGATTTGATGAGCGATCTGAGTGTGAACGGGGCTAAGATTCACATCTCTAGCTTCTGTAAGCTATTACATTCTAATGTAATTTTTTCCATTACCCAGCGAATCTATTACAATTTAGCTGTCAAAAAATTTTGACACGAGATTTTGCGTTTCTTTTTTGCTTCCTTTCCTTTCTCTGTTTTTACTCAAGATGGGTGAGTCTTAAATTTCGCAAAATGGTAAAAAATTTCAAGAAAATCTTTAAGCATCGTGTGAATTTCATACAGTAAAACAAGTGAAAATATTTGCAGAAGAATATTTAATGCATGGCGTTAAAAATGGATTTAATATTTGCGTGAAATCTGAGTACTTTTAATGATATCTATTAAATTAGTTAAAAGCCGAAAAATGGTTGTATAGCTGCATTGACCGAGGTTTTAATATATAAAATTGTGTCTGAAATCATTTACTTAACTGCGAATTGAAAAGACTTCATTGAAATATAGTGCTATTTTAAACTTGAAGATGGCGTCGGCGGCCAAGTCTTTGCTTAGCCTGAAAATTTGATTTTCTTGAAATTTTGTTAGAATTTACTCTGTAATGATTGTGTGGTTTATGTTGATTTGTTTTTTTAAGGTATTAGTCGAGATAGCTCACATAAGCGCCGCGCCACCGGTGGCAAACGCAAGTCCCTCCGCAAGAAGCGCAAGTTCGAGTTGGGTCGCCCAGCTGCCAACACCAAGGTAAAACCAAAACGCTTTGCCATTATTAGTAGTAGAAGAAAGAGTAGCAACACAAATTATGTGTTACACAAATTTTTGTTCAACTTCTTTGTAGCTTTTAAAATGGCTCTGGCTTAAGTGCCTTTTAATATTTGCACTAGTATCCATTCAACTATCTTCTCTTCTTTCAGATTGGTGTTGCTCGCGTACATCCTGTTCGCACACGCGGTGGCAATAAAAAATTCCGTGCTCTACGCTTGGATTCCGGCAATTTTTCGTGGGCTTCCGAGGGTATTGCACGTAAAACTCGTGTCGTCGATGTCGTTTATAATGCCTCAAACAATGAGTTGGTGCGTACCAAGACTTTGGTAAAGAACACCATAATCATTATCGATGCCACACCATTCCGTCAATGGTATGAATCCCATTACGTGCTGCCACTTGGACGCAAGCGCAACCCCAAACATCAACAAAAAGAAGATGAAAATGATGTTTTGAACAAGAAGCGCAGCGAAAAAGTTATGAAGAAATATTTGGAGCGTCAAAAGTACGCCAAGGTTGAACAAGCTTTGGAAGATCAATTCATTTCTGGACGTATCTTGGGTAAGTTGTCGCATTGTTTGCATTTATCGAAATTTTCACAAATGATGTTAAATTCTCAAAGCGATCCAGCAAATTTTTATTGTGCCAAACTTGTTTTAAGTGCGGCACAAGCCTGTTGGGCATGATTAATGCTTGTCATAGTTACTCTGATTTTTCTTAATTTTATATAGAAACATGAGCTCAATTGTATACATCATTTACTAATTCATAATATTTTCATTACATTACAGCCTGCATCTCATCCCGCCCTGGACAATGTGGACGCGTCGATGGTTACATTCTTGAAGGCAAGGAATTGGAATTCTACCTTAAGAAGATTAAGTCTAAGAAATAAATAATTTTTGTTTTAAAAAAAATGAATTGACTTTGGAAAGAAATTGGAGGTTTTTTAGTAACAAAACTTTTAAAACCAACAAAATAATATTTTTTATTTAGCAGCTTTGCGGGTGTAAATTAAGAAATATTTGAGTTTGGAAAAAGTGACTTTGTTTCGTGGAGTTTTCGTGTTCCAGCACTACACATGTACTAGAATAGGATAAAGATAGGAGCTGTAAAATCTGCTTCAAATAATCCAATCAATAAATGCAAAATTGATTTCTAAATCCAATTTTGAGTTGTTAATTTTAAAAAATTTATTTTTAAATATTCATTTTCGTTATTCAGAATAATGAATCAATTTTTTTAAGGACTAAGAGATATCCAAAATGTTAATACGAAATAGTGGTTTTTGTGACTTCTAAAAAAAGGCAATTTTCAACTTATTTTTAAACAAAAGAAACAAATTAAGTCAAATTCTTAGAAAATACAAATTCAATAAAAGAATTATCGACAGAATAATGCCTGTAAAACTTAATAGATAAAAACATTTTGTTTCTTTTCTAAGAAAAATGAGCGAGTGTAATTTGATTATTGCTTGCGAACTGAAAAATAGCCTTTTTCCCTTAACAGGCACAGGAAAACTACGCACTTACAGAAATTTAAAGCCAGAATAAGAAAAATGGGCGTGTGTGCTGTGAATTATGTATTTTTTAGAGATTTTCGGAAAAATCAATTATATGGAGGAATTATACAACATAAGTTACACAAATTGAAAAATTTTAGAAATTACACAAAAAAGATAAAATCATTTCCGGACTTATTGTTTTTTTTTTTAAATGAATTAATGAATAAAAAAATAATGAATAATGAACAAAAAATGAATAAAAAATTAATGAATTAAAAATAATTTAAAATTCTGAAATTCTTTGTGGATTGCCTTCTACGTGACTAGCATTCATATGAATTAAAAATTCATTTATTATTTTTAATAATGAAAATAAATAATTTATACAAATTTTAAATAAATAATTTGAGTATTTGATTATTATATACAGGCATTTTCTGCATTCCACTTCCGAGTGGAAGTGAAAATAAAACATAATTGAATTCGATATTTGGTGTTCTACATATAACTTTTTGTTTTGTATTTTATTTAATTTATTAATATAATTGATTATATTAACGAAAAAAGTTATATATAAAACACCACATATCGAATTCAATAATGTTTTATTTTCACTTCCACTCGGAAGTGGAGTAGAACATGCCTGCATAATTGAATTGAAAATGAGTAATTGAAATAAATTTTAAATCAATTTATTAATTTTTTAAAATTGAATGTGAATTAAAAATTTTACTTATGAATCAATTTTGCATTCAATGAATGGATTTTTATTTCGTTAGTCACTGATTCACCTTTTTTTACATAAATTCAAATTGAATGCATTCTGTACAGCTCTGATATACAGTAGTTGTCACGAATTTAGCACACTTAAAAAAGTAAAGTGAATACTTAAATTTTCCATTTATTCGTTGTAAATTTTTAATGAACTTTTATTCAGTGTATATATTATATCTTCTTTATTTCTTATATACATTTTTTTATTTAAAAACTTTTTTTATAGAACTTAAAATCAAATCAAAATTAAAAATCAGTCATTTCGACTTGGTCATGAATTTAGCACACGAGCGAAAAAATGTCTACGATGAAAAATATAATCAAAATTTATTGCATAAAACTGAATATTTCGTATGAAGTCCCCTATTCTTAATTAGTGCATCTCATATCCTTGGTAAACTTTCGACCAAAGCCTCACAACGGTACTTTGGAATACTATAACGAATCCTTTGGACTTCCCTCCACAAATCTGGCAAATTTTTGGGTTTTACTGTTAGTATTTGCTGCTCGACATCCGTCCACAGATTCCCAATCGGGTTTAGGTCCGATGACTACAATGGCCACTTCAAAATATCCACATGGTTGTCTTCCAAGCAACTCTTTACTATGTGAGCACTGTGCTTTGGATCATTATCCTGCATAAAACGCCATTAAAGCGGCAAATTGTCCTCTTGAAACGGTATCATGGTATTGACAAGTACGTTTTTGTAAACGTGCTGATCCATTTTTTGGTAAATTTTAACAATCGAACCAACTCCGTGCCAAGAAAACGCCTCCCATACCATAATATTTGAGCCACCCTGTTTAATAGTCTTGAGCATGTACTTTGGATTGTGCTGCATGTTTTGAGGACACCACACATATTGTTTGATGTCAGATGCGAACCGGCAAAACTTTGATTCATCCCTCCAAAGCACATTTTTCCAAAAATTCGTTGACTTTTTAAATATTCTTTGCAAACGCAAGACTGCATTTAATATTTTTTTGCAACACATGTGGTGTATGTTGGGCTATAAAGCTACAGAAATTGTTTTCATTCAAGCGTCTTCTTATACGTTTTGAGGATACATTTATGCCATATTTTGATGAAATTTAATTTTTTAATTTTATTTGAGGTCTTAAAAGAATCACTAAGTAAAGCTCTATAAATCAAATGGCCATCTCTTGCTATTGTTTTTCGCGCTCTTGGTCGCTATTTTACATTTTTAATGCTCTAATACTGCTCTACATGTTGTAATGCGTTATATAATAACTTTCACGAACATCTAAGAAGCAGAGCAATCTATGAAACTGTGATTCCACCATTTTTCATTCGCTGAATCAACTGCCGCTGAGCCTCTGAAAATCAGTAGAATTTGCCATACCTATCTGCAATTTTTTGTTAGAACTCAAATAAAAACTTAATAAATTTTGTATATCTTACTAGTAAAGTGTAACTAACCAAAATAAAATAAGATATGGAACAGTAATTCTAACCTGTCCTAAATTCGTGTCCAGCATTTAAACCACATTGATTGAAACTACTTGAAATATATCAGAAAATTTAAGAATAGCCAAGAAACTAGCGAATGGTACACAGAGTTAACTTCATAAACAATACTCAACAAAAAATATTTGATTACTATTCTTAAGCTAAGATGTAAAAAATTTCAAATTAGAGTTACTAACATAGTGTGTGCTAAGTTCGTGACCACCACTGTAGCATCGTATTGTTGCTCAAGAACACCCTGTGCTTGATTTATGGTTTAGCTTAAGCACAAACCTATCCTTTATTTAGTTTATATACCAACCGTGGCGTTTTAATAATTTATTCACAGAGGTCCTCTGTGGTAAAACAGAACTCAAAAACAAAAGAAAAGTTCAAATTCAAGACAATGGATAGACTTAGGTTTTTTAGACGATGAATCCGCATTTAATAGAATTATGATAAAGCGGACTTGTTAGAGTCCCAATGCCTGGTTTTACACGAGAAGAAAATGCTGAAATGAATCCAAATTTGTTGTTGTTTTTTTCAGATTAAAAAAACGAACTCTCTGCAAGTTAAAAATTAACTTCGAACGTAATCAAAATTTTGATGACGCTCAAGACCCAAGAATGATAGAATAAGAGATTGCGCTTTGCGCAGGTCCGTTACTTCTGCTAATCGAGTTTGACAATCAGCTGTTCAGTTGAGTACGTCACAATATTTAATTTCTTTGAGAATCGTATTGCGATCGGTTGTGTTTTATATAATTCTTTATATATCGACGTATATTTGCAAGTTTTTAACTTGAAATTAAAAAAATTAAGTGTGCAGTTGCTAATTGCGCTAACAGTAGAAAAAAATCGGCATCAGAATGCAGCTTGTTTACTTTTCCAGTGAATGTAGAGCTGAGGAAAAAGTGGATTAAATTTTGCCGGCAAAGCAAGGATTTCAGCTTTAAATCTTGCTATATTTGCATGGACCTCTTTTCAAGAGAAGATTTTGAAAACAGTGTGAAGTTCGAATTGGGTAAGATAGTTATTTGTTACGCTTATTGTGCTTATATTAATGAAAATGTGTTTACATTTCTTAGGATTTGAAAAAAAAGGATGCTTAAAGTAGGTGCCGTTCCATCAGTTTATAAGCCAGGTGATGTAAATCCGGAGCGTTCCAAAAGAGTTCAGCGTCCGTCGTCAACAGAAAAAATCGTTTCTAAACTTCTTCGGCAAAGTGATGCTTCTGTTTCACAAAAAGGTAATGGTTGTTAACTATTTTTCAAGATGATATTAAGCTAAATTCAAATTTCAGTTGAATTTATTTTTGATCAAGCGATCGAGGATGCTGGAAAAGAGACTGACCTTCCACAGGCATTCGAGGGAAATGAGGAGAATTGTGTTCTTAAAGCTAACAGACTTTCTAATGCGTCAGTATTACACGTCCGTCTTGCAAATCGGTCTATGTCAGTAGAAGAAATCGAAAATTTGCAAGCAAAGCTGTAAGTTTAGTTTTCATAAATTTGTAAATTTAAAACTTATGCATGTATGTATGCAGAGAAACGCTACAAAAAGAAAAACCACATCTCCAAAAATACGAAAATTAAATCAAGAAATTGTAGAAAATGCACACAAACGAAAACGAAAATACAAAAATATATTGATTTAACAAAATTTGTTTCATTATTTCAAAAGTTGGAACTATCATTTTTTGTCTTTATATTTACAGGTAAATTAATGGAAATAAAATGGGAATGTTGATTCGCAACAATTCAACTTGTCATAAAAAGTTTAATTTATTAAAACAAAACTCACTGTTTTTAAATGACTGGTTAAATATGTATCTTTTATGCGCAACATCAATTATAAAATTACAACAAATTGTGGCTAAGATGCGAATTCTTTTACTAGCTTTTGTTTTGTAATGCAAGCCAATTGCTTTATAAATGACTTGCAAATCCTCACTTTTAGACTTTCAAGTTATCTAAATCATTCTCATTCTCACGCACCTTTCATGATTTCATTAAGTTATTATTTTATTAATATCAAGTTATTATTTTATTAATATCCATATAAAAGTTTGTTTTTTGACGAAATTGTAGAACACTTAGTTTTTTGAATAACATACTTTTTTTATAATTTGATTAAATACAAATTTTAACTTCTTTATTTATGTATCTTTTATATGAATTTTTTTATCTTGATTCAACGCATATATTTTTAATGCATAATATTTTAAAAGTTTTCATGCAATTAGAAAAGTATGTTAGAAAAATAATTACCAAGATAGGTATTTAAGATATAAACGATGGTTCATTTTTCAAATGAAATTAAACATCTCAAAATATAGTTATACGACAAACACAATTAAGTTTAAAATAATTCAAAACAAAGGCAATGTGACAACAAATGGACTTCAAACTACTGATCTGGCTGATGTTTGTTGCAATTGTTGTCTTTAATGATTCGTGGTAGAGGCAACTACAATTTCTTCATTGCCATTGTTACTGTATGTACTGATAAAGGAGGAGGATTCATCGGTGTCACGACTGTGACTAGGCGTTATGGTGGCCATGCTAATACCACTGTCGGGTGTTTGCAATAAAATATCAGATGAGCTGGCGGAGCTTATTGTTGTGATCGGAAATATTAGATTCAGTCAACAGCTGACGAGTGTAAT